>CATNWA010008447.1:707500-907500 GCA_951230385.1 Staurois parvus
ACCAGGCTGATGACTCAAGAGCCCAATTGGGAGCCAGGGACAGAGTGTTGTCACTGTACAAAAGGAAGAGCCTGAACACAAATTTTCATGGTGGGATCACCAGGGTGACAACTCAGGAGCACAACTGGTAGCCAGGGACAGAGCGTTGTCACCCTATAACAGGAAGTGCCTCAGGAAGGACCTTTATGGCGGGATCACCAGGGTGACAACTCAGAAGCACAATTAGGAGCAAGGGACAGAGCGTTGTCACCGTACAAAAGAGCCTGAAGAAGGACCTTTATGGTGGGATCACCAAGGTGACAACTCAGGAGCCCAATTGGGAGCAAGGGACAGAGCGTTGTCACCCCATAACACGAAGTGCCTGAGCACAGATCTTCATGGCGGGATCACCAGGGACAGAGCGTTGTCACCCTCTAACAGGAAGTGCCTCAGGAAGGACCTTTATGGCGGGATCACCAGGGTGACAACTCCGGAGCCCAGTTGGGATCCAGGGACAGAGTGTTGTCACCCTATAACAGGAAGTGCCTCAGGAAGGACCTCCATGGCGGGATCACCAGGTAATGACAGATGCAGCGGCTCTCACATGTCACAACTTGTCTGAGATTTCGGGAATCGTCTTCTCATCGATGAAGGCGGGGATGACCACGCCCACTTCTATCTGCGCTCTGCAAACTATAGAAAATCTGACATTCCTGGACAACCTGCCGGAGGAGAGCGGCCAATGGGAGGCGAGCGTTCACTGCGGGAAGATTCCCGATCTCCCAATCATTTCTATATACTAGAAGAATACAACCAATCCGACCCGAGGGAACAGCGACAACCCGGATTGTCAGCCAATCGTTGTCTGCCATGTATCTGCCCGCCATTCCTCCATTGGTTGTAGAAGAGACTCCTCCTCCTCCTTCTACAAAGTTACAATGTACAGTCTGATCACTGGGGGAGGGGAGACTGAGGAAATGACTCCTCCTCCTTCTACAAAGTTACAATGTACAGTCTGATCACTGGGGGAGGAGACTGAGGAAATGACTCCTCCTCCTTCTACAAAGTTACAATGTACAGTCTGATCACTGGGGGAGGGGAGACTGAGAAAATGACTCCTCCTCCTTCTTCAAAGGTACAATGTACAGTCTGATCACTGGGGGAGGAGACTGAGGAAATGACTCCTCCTCCTTCTACAAAGTTACAATGTACAGTCTGATCACTGGGGGAGGAGACTGAGGAAATGACTCCCTCCTCCTTCTACAAAGTTACAATGTACAGTCTGATCACTGGGGGAGGAGACTGAGGAAATGACTCCTCCTCCTTCTACAAAGTTACAATGTACAGTCTGATCACTGGGGGAGGAGACTGAGGAAACGCCTCCTCCTCCTTCTACAAAGTTACAATGTACAGTCTGATCACTGGGGGAGGAGACTGAGGAAATGCCTCCTCCTCCTCCTTCTACAAAGTTACAATGTACAGTCTGATCACTGGGGAGGAGACTGAGGAAATGACTCCTCCTCCTTCTACAAAGTTACAATGTGCAGTCTGATCACTGGGGGAGGGGAGACTGAGGAAATGACTCCTCCTCCTTCTACAAAGTTACCATGTATGGTCTGATCACTGGGGGAGGAGACTGAGGAAATGACTCCTCCTCCTTCTACAAAGTTACAATGTACAGTCTGATTACTGGGGGAGGGGAGACTGAGGAAACGCCTCCTCCTCCTTCTACAAAGTTACAATGTACAGTCTGATCACTGGGGGAGGAGACTGAGGAAACGCCTCCTCCTCCTTCTACAAAGTTACAATGTACAGTCTGATCACTGGGGGAGGAGACTGAGGAAATGACTCCTCCTCCTTCTACAAAGTTACAATGTACAGTCTGATCACTGGGGGAGGAGAGACTGAGGAAATGACTCCTCCTCCTTCTACAAAGTTACAATGTACAGTCTGATCACTGGGGGAGGGGAGACTGAGGAAATGACTCCTCCTCCTTCTACAAAGTTACAATGTACAGTCTGATCACTGGGGGAGAAGACTGAGGAAATGACTCCTCCTCCTTCTACAAAGTTACAATGTACGGTCTGATCACTGGGGGAGGGGAGACTGAGGAAATGACTCCTCCTCCTTCTACAAAGTTACAATGTACAGTCTGATCACTGGGGGAGGAGACTGAGGAAATGACTCCTCTTGCCTGCAGTAGATCAGTGACACCATCTCAGCCCAGGCAGTGCAGGACAGGATTTGCCACATCGGGTCAGTAACTGGTTCTCGTTTGTGGAATGATCTCAGTGGCTCTACTCTTGGCTATACTCTCAGGGCTTGCACAGGGGGCAGGTGGGGGGCGGTAATTGACCGCTCATGAAGTTTTGTCTGCGACTTCCAAGGTAATTCCCCCAATTAGGCACCCAGAGTGGACATGGTGTCACACACCTGACCTTTCAGCCCATGGTGTCACATACCTGACCTTTGAGCCCGTGGTGTCACACACCTGACCTTTGAGCCCGTGGTGTCACACACCTGACCTTTGAGCCCGTGGTGTCACACACCTGACCTTTGAGCCCGTGGTGTCACACACCTGACCTTTGAGCCCGTGGTGTCACATACCTGACCTTTGAGCCCATGGTGTCACACACCTGACCTTTGAGCCCATGGTGTCACACACCTGACATTTTGAGCCCATGGTGTCACACACCTGACCTTTGAGCCCATGGTGTCACACACCTGACCTTTGAGCCCGTGGTGTCACACACCTGACCTTTGAGCCCATGGTGTCACACACCTGACCTTTGAGCCCGGACATGGTGTCACACACCTGACCTTTGAGCCCGTGGTGTCACACACCTGACCTTTGAGCCCGTGGTGTCACACATCTGACCTTTGAGCCCATGGTGTCACACGCCTGACCTTTCAGCCCATGGTGTCACACACCTGACCTTTGAGGCCGGACATGGTGTCACACACCTGACCTTTAAGCCCATGGTGTCACACACCTGACCTTTGAGCCCGTGGTATCACACACCTGACCTTTGAGCCCGTGGTGTCACACACCTGACCTTTGAGCCCGTGGTGTCACACACCTGACCTTTGAGCCCATGGTGTCACACACCTGACCTTTGAGCCCGGACATGGTGTCATACGCCTGACCTTTGAGCCCGGACATGGTGTCACACACCTGTCCTTTGAGCCCGTGGTGTCACACACCTGACCTTTGAGCCCGTGGTGTCACACACCTGACCTTTGAGCCGGTGCAGCCAGAATAATCCGGGAGTGTTTTCGTTTCCTAGAGGCTGCACACCGCGTCCTGCCCCGTGCCAAATCCGGCCCTTCAATTCCAGAGTTTAATGACTTCCAGCTGCCTGCAGACGCAACGTGAAATCAAACTGGGGCCAGAACCGCACGGGGATCGCAGGCAACTGCAATGAAAACAGGCAGTGTAACCCCTGCACCACTGGTGGGGGGGAAGAGGGAGGCCGGAGCCTCGCATGAGTCCTTGCAGCGCCCTGAATCACGAGTCGGGTGAAAAGTCCTTGAGACCCCCTTCACATGATGGAGTTTAGACGTCATAATGGAGCCTCACATGGATGCGCCCCATACTGACCAGGAGAACCTAATTATGAGCGCCTGGCTTCTGAGGTCACGCTGAATCTGAGGGCACATCAAAGCTCACGATGGATGTAGGAGGACATGGAAGTCCAACACTTGGACAATGTGGCATCACGCTAGCCTAGAAGGGTGAAAAATCCTTGAGACCCCCTTCAAATGATGGAGTTTAGGTGTCATAATGGAGGCTCATTGGAGGGATTCGAGTGTCCTGCTCAGAGCCCTCACCTCATCTCTAATGGCCATGGTTTTGGAATCGGATATTTGACCAGTTTGGTGCGGAGGGACTCGAGCATCCTGCTCAGAGCCCTGATCTTCATCTCTAATGGTCATGGTTTTGGAATTGGATATTTGACCACTTTGGTGTGGAGGGACTCGAGTGTCCTGCTCAGAGCCCTGAGTTCATCTCTAATGGTCATGGTTTTGGAATGGAATATTTGACCACTTTGGTGTGGAGGGACTCGAGCGTCCTGCGCAGAGCCCTGATCTTCATCTCTAATGGTCACGGTTTTGGAATTGGATATTTGACCACTTTGGTGTGGAGGGACTCGAGCGTCCTGCGCAGAGCCCTGATCTTCATCTCTAATGGTCACGGTTTTGGAATTGGATGTTTGACCAGTTTGGTGTGGAGGGACTCAAGCGTCCTGCTCAGAGCCTTGATCTTCATCTCTAATGGCCATGGTTTTGGAATTGGATATTTGACCACTTTGGTGTGGAGGGACTCGAGCGTCCTGCTCAGAGCCCTCACCTCATCTCTAATGGCCATGGTTTTGGAATTGGATATTTGGCCGCTTTGGTGTGGAGGGACTCGAGCGTCCTGCACAGAGCCCTGATCTTCATCTCTAATGGCCATGGTTTTGGAATTGGATATTTGGCCACTTTGGTGTGGAGGGACTCAAGCGTCCTGCTCAGAGCCTTGATCTTCATCTCTAATGGGATACCCAAAAAGGTCATAGGTGTGATCTGTAGAAGAGCCCTGACCTCAACCCTACTGAACACCTTTGGCCTTAATTGGAATGCCAGTTGTGAGCCAGGTCTTCTCATCCAACATCACCACCTAATGCTGCAAATGCTCTTTTGGCTGAAGAGCCACAAGTTTCCATGAAACACACTCCAAAACCTTGTGGAAAGGCTTCCTAGAAGAGTGGAGGCTGGTGTAATCGTAGTGGATGCCAAGTCCATATTAACAGTTTGGTGTGGAGGAACTCGAGCGTCCTGCACAGAGCCCTGACCTCAACCCTACTGAACACCTTTTGGATCAATCAGAAGGCTGATTATGAGCCAGGTCTTCTCATCCAACATCAGTACCCGACCTCACAAATGGGCACAAATTCCCACAGACGCACCAACATCTTGTGGAAGGCTTTCCCAGAAGAGTGGAGTATGTTATAGCCACATCATACAAAGACATTGGAGACAATTCTCTTCCAACCTTGTGGCAACAGTTTGGTGAAGACCCTTTTCTGTTCCACCATGACTGTGCCCTGTGTACAAAGCCAGCTCCATAAAGACATGGTTTGACCAGTTTGGTTTGGAGGAACTCGAATGTCCTGCACAGAGCCCTGACCTCAATCCTCCAGAACGCCGTTGGGATGAATTGGGGTGCCAGTTGTAAGCTAGCTCCATAAAGACATGGTTTGACCAGTTTGGTTTGGAGGAACTCGAATGTCCTTCACAGAGCCCTGACCTCAAAAATGGGCCCTAGATACCCACAGACACCCTCCACAATTGTGTGGAAAGCCTTCCCAAAAGAGCGGAGGATGTTATCGCCACCATATTAATGGACATGGTTTGACCAGTTTGGTTTGGAGGAACTCGAACGTCCTGCACAGAGCCCTGACCTCAATCCTCCAGAACGCCGTTGGGATGAATTGGGGTGCCAGTTGTAAGCTAGCTCTATAAAGACATGGTGTCACGTACCTGATGGGAGACTGAATTGACGAGGTCGGCCTCACTTGTGTCACCAGCCCTGACCCCGCTGAAGTTGGAACAGAGGGAGTCTAGGGACCAGGGGGACAAGAGCGCCAGTGGTTGTTGTTTGCAGCTCTTGTAGATGAAGACCTTGGAAGGCTGATGATCCTCTGGTTTTGGCACAGGAGTAGCGGGCAGAGCAGGTTTTGTAGATTGCCAGGTGTGCAGAAGAGCAAGGCAGGTGGTGAGGACAAGAGACAGGAGCAGTGTCATGGGAATAGCCAGGGTCATCAACAGAATCAGAAGGAAAAGCCAAGGTCAGGAGCAGAGCCGAAGTCAGGAGCCAGTAACAGCAGAGCAATCAGAGTCAGGTGAGGAACAAGCCGGGTCAGTAATGGAGGAATCGCACAGGAACAAGCAGGACACGGGGGGAGCTGAAGACCAGTCAGCACTGAACACGAGCAGAGGCACTCCTTAAATAGGCCGTCTGGCGCCAACCTTCGCCGTGCGTGTGCGCGATTCCTGCGGGAACTCCTATGCGCATTTCCGATCGCGATTCTTCTTGCCGGAAATCCCTTACACACGGTTTGACCAGTTTGTTGTGGAGGAACTCAACTGTCAGAATGCCGACTGTAAGCCGGGTTTTTTTTTATGGTGCCCAACATGGGATCCAGGTCCCTCAACATCAGTACCTGACCTCACAAATGGGCACCAATTCCAACAGACCCACCAATATGTTGTGGAAAGCCTTCCCAGAAGAGTGGAGGCTGCTAAAGCCACAAATGGTGGCCAAGCCCGTATTATTGGCCGCTGAGGGGAGAAGGACAACTCCACAGTTGTGGAACAGGATGTCCAATGGGTTCAAATATGGTCGGATGTTCACAAACGTAACCTAGTATAGCTATGAACCCAATCGCTAACTCTTAGTAACGAGCTCACAGAAGTCTTTTTCATACTTTTTTTTTTTTTTAGTTTTTCAGCTTTTATTAAAATAATCCTTGATGATCCTGCCACTAAGGTCCTTGTCAGGAATGGACTGGTGGTGGGACTCACCTGCCGTGTGGGCTGCAGTACCAGGGCTGGCCAGCGGGTGCTCTCAGCAGCCAGAAGCTCACTCCTGCAATCAGCCAACACCTGAGGCTGATTGCAGGAGGTGTATTTAAGGAATGGCCTGCAGTCAGGGCCTTGGTGTATGTTTCCCATGAGCCCCTGTACCTGCATCCTGTGTTCCTGCCTAGTTGCTGACCCTGCTTTGATCCTGACCTCTGCTGACCGTCCCCTGTTGAACCCCTGGCTTGCCTGACCATCCTTCTGCCTGATCCTCGATACCGCGCTGCCCGTGAGTTACTGAACCCGGCTTGTGACCCTGACTATTCTCTGCCTGCTCCTCTCCGGTACCTCACTGCCCGCACGTTGCTGACCTGGCCTGCCTGACTACGCCTTACGCTACCCAGACGATCCATCCATCCCGCACGGATCCAGTCTGTCCAAACCTGCCAGTCCCTTCACATCAGGCTTTCCCCCGGTACATACCCTCGGCGGACCCCTCTACCACAGTTGGGTGCACTCAGGGGTCGCGACCTGGTCTCAGTCCTGCGCCAAGTCCATCCCCACCATCAGGGGCTCTGGTGAAAAGGCAGACTGGGGCTTAGACTCCGCGCCCTGGGGAATCCTGTTCTGTGGGTCACTAGAGATCCCGCCGGGCGGTGCCTGACAGTACCTTACGGCCCGCCTGACCATTCCACCTCTCCAGCCCTGACTACGCCTGTGTTCCTGAAGCCTGCTACTTCCCTGTGTCAGTCCACACATCTCTGGTCATACCCGGATCCCTGACAGTCCTTGTTGCAAAGTGAACTGTGCTCCTGCGTTGCCACTCACATGTGGCCATTTTAATGCGCCTTACACACAGGGGCGGACTGACCATTTGGAAACTCGGGCACTGCCACCCGAGGGCCCGGGGTCAGTAGGGGGCCCCATGAGGTGCCCCTGGTACCTTTTTCATAGGCATTTTTGAGTTTGGGCAAGGACACAGGGGCCACATGATCCCCTATTGCCTGGGGGTCCCATGAGTTGTCAGTCCACCCCTGGCTTTGAGTGTGAGCAAGGACACAGGGGCCCCATGATCCCCTATTGCCCGGGGGCCCCATGAGTTGTCAGTCCACCCCTTTTTACACATACACTCCAATGTACTGGTCACATACTGGTCCACTGTTGTCACCATCAGGGACGGTTTGACAACTCATGGGGCCCCCCGGGCAATAGGGGATCATGTGGCCCCTGTGTCCTTGCTCAAACTCAAAGCCAGGGGCGGACTGACAACTCATGGGGCCCCCGGGCAATAGGGGATCATGGGGACCCTGTGCCCTTGCTCACACTCAAAGCCAGGGGTGGACTGACAACTCATGGGGCCCCCGGGCAATAGGGGATCATGGGGACCCTGTGCCCTTGCTCACACTCAAAGCCAGGGGCGGACTGACAACTCATGGGGCCCCCGGGCAATAGGGGATCATGGGGACCCTATGTCCTTGCCCACACTCAAAGCCAGGGGCGGACTGACAACTCATGGGGCCCCCGGGCAATAGGGGATCATGGGGACCCTGTGTCCTTGTCCAAACTCAAAAAAGCCTATGAAAAAGGTACCAGGGGCATCTCATGGGGCCCCCTACTGACCCCGGGCCCTCGGGCAGTGCCTGAGTTTCCAAATGGTCAGTCCGCCCCTGCTCAAAGCACACCCAAAAAAAGCCTATAAAAAAGGTAACAGGGGCACCTGTGGAATGGCCAGTCCACCCCTGGTCACCATCGGGAAACCCAACCTGAGAAACACAACGTGGCTGAAGTGCAGGTGGAAGTCAGAAGTATCAGCAAGGCGTCTGCAGGAAATCAGCATGACAAATGTTAATGATACCCAGTACCCAGAGCAAACTAAACGTCCTTCAGGTTGGGTTTACATCTACTTTACCTTCCGCTTTGACCAGCTGCTGGCCAGGAGAACGTGTTTATGGCCGTCTTGTAAAGTCATGCTTTTTGGAAGGTTGCATCAAGGATCTTGACAGATGTGTGATGATATGAATATATTGCATGAGACGTAAACCCTGATTAGTAATCGCGTACTACGTGACAGCCAGACATCCTTTGTTCACTCGTCAAGAGATCATTTCACCACGAACCCCCCCCAAAAAATTCCATGTGCTTTGAGCCCCAGGGGAAAGATGAGACCGAGGAGAACAAGGGAAGGCAGCTCCTGGAAACCAATCAAGAACATTGAAGTCTGAGGAAGCCGGGTACTGCCGACTACTTCTCCCACACTCTTGTCATCCTTGCTTCGTCTTCCAACATCTCTCACCTCCTCTGATCACTCTGGAATAGAATCAGACAGATAAACCGATAGACAGGTGTGTGACTCAACACCGATTCGCTCCTGTCTTTGTTCAGCCTTCGCTTCGGTTTTTTTTTTTTTGATCCAAACTGCCGGATTTAGGAATGCGTAGGAATCTGGAGGCTTCTGTCTGTTAATGTCATCACGGAGACGTCAACCCATCACTGAAATCTCATATCGGCGATAACATGCTGATGTCATTTCAAAACTTTTTAAATCCGCAGCTTTTGTTACTGTAATCCCCCCCCGTGCACCGAGCCAGCTGGACGTGGTTTGACCAGTTGGATTTGGAGGAACTCGAGTTTCCCTACTGAAAACCTTTGGGGTTAATTGGAATGACGGTTGTGAGACAGATACTGGTGCACACGGTTGACATCATACAACGTGTTTCTGAGTAGGAGTCAGATCCCTGACCTTAACCCTACTGATCACTATTGGGAGCCAGGTCTTTTTTTTTTGGGTGTCCAATGTGGGGCCAGGTCTACTCATCCAAAATCAGTACCTGACCTCACAAATGGGCACAAATTTCCACAGACACCCTTCAATGTCTTGTGGAAAGCTTTCCCAGAAGAGTGGAGGCTGTTAAAGCCATGAAAGGGTGGAAATGCGATACTAAAGACCATGATTTTGGAATGGGATATCCAACAAGCTCCCAGCCTCAACCCTACTGAACACCTTTGAGATGAATCTAGATGAACACCATTTGTAAGCCAGGTCTTCTAGTCCAACATCAGCACCTGGCTTCAGAGATGGACACAAATTCCCACAGACGCCCTCCTAAAATTTATCTTACACCTTCCCAAAAACGTGGAGCCAGCCCTAAAGGACATGGTTTGACCATTTTGGCCTGAAGGAACTTGAGTGTCCTACACAGATCACTGACCTCAATCCTATTGACCACCATTGGGTTGAGTTGGAAAATCTTGTGGAAAGCCTTCCCAGAAGAACGGAGGCTGTTATAGCTGTGAAAGGGTGGAAACGCGATACTAAAGACCATGGTTTTGGAGTAGGATATCCAACAAGCTCCAAGCCTCAACCCTACTGAACACCTTTGGGATGAATTTAGATGAACACACCAATTGTAAGCCAGGTCTTCTCATCCAACATCAGCACCTGGCTTCAGAGATGGACACAAATTCCCACAGACGCCCTCCTAAAATGTATCTTACATCTTCCCAAAAAAGTGGAGCCAGCTCTAAAGGACATGGTTTGACCATTTTGGCGTAAAGGAACTTGAGTGTCCTACACAGATCACTGACCTAAATCCTATTGACCACCATTGGGGTGAGTTGGAAAATCTTGTGGAAAGGCTTCCCAGAAGAGTGGAGGCTGTTATAGCCGTGAAGGGTGGAAACGCGATACTAAAGACCATGGTTTTGGAATGGGATATCCAACAAGCTCCCAGCCTCAACCCTACTGAACACCTTTGGGATGAATTTAGATGAACACCAATTGTAAGCCAGGTCTTCTCATCCAACATCAGCACCTGGCTTCAGAGATGGACACAAATTCCCACAGACGCCCTCCTAAAATGTATCTTACATCTTCCCCCAAAAAATCTCATATCAGCAATAACATGCTGATGTCATTTCAAAAGTCCTTTTCAAAACTTTTTAAATCCGCAGGTTTTGTTAATGTAATCCCCCCCCCCGTGCACCGAGCCAGCTGGACGCGGTTTGACCAGTTTGATTTGGAGGAACTCAAGTTTCTCTACTTAAAACCTTTGGGGTTAATTGGAATGATGGTTGTGAGACAGATACTGGTGCGCACAGTTGACATCATGCAATGTGTTTTCTGAGTAGGAGTCAGATCCCTGACCTTGACCCTACTGATTGCTATTGGGAGCCAGGTCTTTTTTTTGGGTGTCCAATGTGGGGCCAGGTCTACTCATCCAAAATCAGTACCTGACCTCACAAATGGGCACAAATTTCCACAGACACCCTTCAATGTCTTGTGGAAAGCTTTCCCAGAAGAGTGGAGGCTGTTATAGCCGTGAAAGGGTGGAAACGCGATACTAAAGACCATGGTTTTGGAGTGGGATATCCAACAAGCTCCAAGCCTCAACCCTAATGAACACCTTTGGGATGAATTTAGATGAACACCATTTGTAAGCCAGGTCTTCTAGCCCAACATCAGCACCTGGCTTCAGAGATGGACACAAATTCCCACAGACGCCCTCCTAAAATTTATCTTACACTACACCTTCCCAAAAACGTGGAGCCAGCCCTAAAGGACATGGTTTGACCATTTTGGCCTGAAGGAACTTGAGTGTCCTACACAGATCACTGACCTCAATCCTATTGACCACCATTGGGTTGAGTTGGAAAATCTTGTGGAAAGCCTTCCCAGAAGAACGGAGGCTGTTATAGCTGTGAAAGGGTGGAAACGCGATACTAAAGACCATGGTTTTGGAGTAGGATATCCAACAAGCTCCAAGCCTCAACCCTACTGAACACCTCTGGGATGAATTTAGATGAACACCAATTGTAAGCCAGGTCTTCCCATCCAACATCAGCACCTGGCTTCAGAGATGGACACAAATTCCCACAGACGCCCTCCTAAAATTTATCTTACACCTTCCCAAAAACGTGGAGCCAGCTCTAAAGGACATGGTTTGACCATTTTGGCCTGAAGGAACTTGAGTGTCCTACACAGATCACTGACCTCAATCCTATTGACCACCATTGGGGTGAGTTGGAAAATCTTGTGGAAAGGCTTCCCAGAAGAGTGGAGGCTGTTATAGCTGTGAAGGGTGGAAACGCGATACTAAAGACCATGGTTTTGGAATGGGATATCCAACAAGCTCCAAGCCTCAACCCTACTGAACACCTTGGGATGAATTTAGATGAACATTTAGATGATCTCCATGTATAATACATAAGGGGGGGGATATGATCTCCATGTATAATACATAAGGGGGATATGATCTCCATGTATAATACATAAGGGGGATATGATCTCCATGTATAATACATAAGGGGGGATATGATTTCTGTGTATAATACATAAGGGGGGATATGATCTCCATGTATAATACATAAGGGGGATATGATCTCCATGTATAATACATAAGGGGGATATGATCTCCATGTATAATACATAAGGGGGATATGATCTCCATGTATAATACATAAGGGGGGATATGATCTCCATGTATAATACATAAGGGGGGATATGATCTCCATGTATAATACATAAGGGGGGATATGATCTCCATGTATAATACATAAGGGGGGATATGATCTCCATGTATAATACATAAGGGGGGATATGATCTCCATGTATAATACATAAGGGGGGGGATATGATCTCCATGTATAATACATAAGGGGGGATATGATCACCATGTATAATACATAAGGGGGGATATGATCTCCATGTATAATACATAAGGGGGATATGATCTCCATGTATAATACATAAGGGGGGATATGATCTCCTTGTATAATACATAAGGGGGGGATATGATCTCCATGTATAATACATAAGGGGGGATGTGATGTCCATGTATAATACATAAGGGGGATATGATCTCCATGTATAATACATAAGGGGGATATGATCTCCATGTATAATACATAAGGGGGGGATATGATCTCCGTGTATAATACATAAGGGGGATATGATCTCCATGTATAATACATAAGGGGGGATATGATTTCTGTGTATAATACATAAGGGGGGATATGATCTCCATGTATAATACATAAGGGGGGATATGATTTCTGTGTATAATACATAAGGGGGGATGTGATGTCCATGTATAATACATAAGGGGGATATGATCTCCATGTATAATACATAAGGGGGATATGATCTCCATGTATAATACATAAGGGGGATATGATCTCCATGTATAATACATAAGGGGGATATGATCTCCATGTATAAATACATAAGGGGGATATGATCTCCATGTATAATACATAAGGGGGATATGATCTCCATGTATAATACATAAGGGGGGGGATATGATCTCCATGTATAATACATAAGGGGGGGATATGATCACCATGTATAATACATAAGGGGGGGATATGATCTCCATGTATAATACATAAGGGGGATATGATCTCCATGTATAATACATAAGGGGGATATGATCTCCATGTATAATACATAAGGGGGGATATGATCTCCATGTATAATACATAAGGGGGGATATGATCTCCATGTATAATACATAAGGGGGGGATATGATCTCCATGTATAATACATAAGGGGGATATGATCTCCATGTATAATACATAAGGGGGGATATGATCTCCATGTATAATACATAAGGGGGGATATGATCTCCATGTATAATACATAAGGGGGGACATGATCTCCATGTATAATACATAAGGGGGATATGATCTCCATGTATAATACATAAGGGGGGGATATGATCTCCATGTATAATACATAAGGGGGATATGATCTCCATGTATAATACATAAGGGGGGATATGATCTCCTTGTATAATACATAAGGGGGATATGATCTCCATGTATAATACATAAGGGGGGATATGATCTCCATGTATAATACATAAGGGGGGGATATGATCTCCATGTATAATACATAAGGGGGGATATGATCTCCATGTATAATACATAAGGGGGGGATATGATCTCCATGTATAATACATAACGGGGGGGACATGATCTCCATGTATAAATACATAAGGGGGGACATGATCTCCATGTATAATACATAAGGGGGGGATATGATCACCATGTATAATACATAAGGGGGGGATATGATCTCCATGTATAATACATAAGGGGGGACATGATCTCCATGTATAATACATAAGGGGGGGGGATATGATCTCCATGTATAAATACATCAGTGGTTCATATAGTGAACTCGGTGTAGTCATTCCCCTGAGGTCATCACAGAGGACAAGGGGGCGCTCTTTACGTCTGGAGCAAAAGAAATGTAATCTCCAACCACGGAAAGGTTTCTTCACAGTAAGAGCTGTGAGAATGTGGAATAGACTCCCTCCAGAGTTGGTTGTGTCCAGCTCAGTGGATTGCTGTAGGAAAGTCCTGGATTCTCTTAGATACACAGAATATAACTGGATATAACATTTATAGGTAAAGTTGATCCAGGGAATATCTGATTGCCTCTCGGGGGATCAGGAAGGAATTTTTTTTCCCTGTAGGAGCAAATTGGATCGTGCTTTGCTGGTTTTTTGCCTTCCTCTGGATCAACTGTGGGTGTAGGATTATAACTTTTTTTTTCTATGGTTGAACTGGATGGACTTTTGTCTTTTTTTTGGGGGTGACCATGAGAACTTGTGGTTCTTTAGACAAAAGAGCATTTGTAGGGTCAGGTACTGATGTTGGGTGAGAGAAGACCTGGCTCACAATCAGCATTCCAATTCATCACAAAAGTGTTCAGTAGGGTTTAGGTCAGGGCTCTGTGCAGGACACTTGACTTCCTTTATGACTTCAAACCTACTGAAAACCCCTTGGGATGAGAAGACCCGATCTCCAAGGTTTTCCGTAGGGCTGAGGGCAGGTACTGATCTTGGATGATAAGACCTGATCCCAAAGGTCTTCCAAAAGTAGGATTAAGGGGGTAGAGGTAAGGGCTCTGTGCAGGACACTTGAGTTGCCCCTAATGTGGCTATAACATCCTCCACTCTTCTGGGAAACCTTCCACAAGATATTGGGTGTGTCTGCGGGAATTTGTGCCTATTTGTGAAATCAGGTACTGATGGGTGAAAAGACCTGGCTCACAATCAGCGTTCCAATTCATCCCACAGGTGTTCAGTAGGGTTTAGGTCAGGGCTCTGTGCAGGACACTTGACTTCCTTTATGACTTCAAACCTACTGAAAACCCCTTGGGATGAGAAGACCTGATCTCCAAGGTTTTCCGTAGGGCTGAGGGCAGGTACTGATCTTGGATGATAAGACCTGATCCCAAAGGTCTTCCAAAAGTAGGATTAAGAGGTTAGAGGTAAGGGCTCTGTGCAGGACACTTCAGTTGTTCCTGATGTGGCTATAACATCCTCCACTCTTCTGGGAAAGCCTTCCACAAGATATTGGTGTGTCTGTGGGAATTTGTGCCTATTTGTGAGATCAGGTACTGATGTTGGATGAGAAGACCTGGCTCACAATCAGCGTTCCAATTCATCCCAAAGGTGTTCAGTAGGGTGTAGGTCAGGGCTCTGTGCAGGACACTTGACTTCCTTTATGACTTCAAACCTACTGAAAACCCCTTGGGATGAGAAGACCCAATCTCCAAGACCTGGCTCACATTCAGCATTCTGATTGATCTCAAAGCTGTTCAGTAGGATTGAGGTCAGGGCTCTGTGCAAGACACTTGACTTCCTTTATGACTTCAAACCTACTGAAAACCCCTTGGGATGAGAAGACCCAATCTCCAAGACCTGGCTCACATTCAGCATTCTGATTGATCTCAAAGCTGTTCAGTTAGGATTGAGGGTCAGGGCTCTGTGCAGGACACTTGACTTCCTTTATGACTTCAAACCTACTAAAAACCCCTTGGGATGAGAAGACCCGATCTCCAAGACCTGGCTCACATTCAGCATTCTGATTGATCTCAAAGGTGTTCAGTAGGGTTGAGGTCAAGACTCAGGGTTGAGTTCCTCCACACCAACCTGGTCAACCTGGTCAGCCAGACTAACTATGTAAAATCTTATGGAAAGTTTTCTTGGAAGAGTGGAAAGTTTTAGAGCCGGGGGGCAACCCCATAATGATGGTCACGGGGATGGGGTGGCAACTCCATATGGCGAGGGGATGCAGGGCAACCCCATAGGAATAGCCATGGTGTGTGTACGGGAGGGCAGAGGAGTGTGGCAATGCCATATTAATGGCTGGGGGCAGGGGAGGACTCCATATTGGTAGCCATGGGTTCGGAATGGGATGTCACATAGATGTGAAGATCACGCAGAACCATACAACGTATTTTATTTATCCTGCTTGAGTATTACCCAGAAATCAGCTCATACGGCTTTGTCTTTTAGAGCCTGTCTATGCGGATGTCTGTGACAGGTTGCTGAAGTGAGTAGAGAAGCACCTACTCTTCTGCCTTAGGTAGTCCCCCCCTGCATGTACCTGCATGATTGCCGCTCATTTCGTGTCTGCGCTCCAAGAATGAGGGAGGATGCAGACAAAGGCAGAAATAAAGGTCAGTGATCCATAATCTCAGCAGAGGAACGTTTTGCTCGGTGGTTGGATATTACACGATCCTCCATGAACACAGGCCTCTGCTTGCAGAACAGACGGAAGGTCCTCTGTGTATCCGCATGGCACGACACCAACTTCAGTCAGCCTTTACTGCTCCAGAAGAGTTTTCTTTCAAACCATCGTTGAGTTTCTCGACATTTTGGATTTATGTGAGGTGTATGAAGATACAAGGTCTGCTTGTCTTAGAACCCCCGCCTCCCGATTAAACACACTTCGTAAAAGGAAGGGGGGGGGGGGGGGACTGGATTGTGGCCAGTGGGAGTAGAAAATGTCAAGGGTCCAGCATCAGTGAGAATAAACATGGCCTCAGGGTTGGTGGTCGCTAGGAGAAGGAGTAGTGCCCCTTCACTGGCATTAGTGGATGGAATAGTGCCTCATCATTGGTGTCATGTGGAAGAACTAGCATCCCACTTGTTGGTTGTTGGTGTCAGTGGGAGGAATAGTGCCTCATATAATTGGAAAAGTGCCCCAAGGGCAAGATAAAGAACTAGTGCCCCATTGGTGGTGTTAGTGGCCTATCACTGGCATTAGTGGAAGGAATAGTGCCCCATCATTGGTGTCATTGGAAGAACTTGCATCCCACTTGTTGGTTGTTGGTGTCAGTGGGAGGAATAGTCCCCCATCATTGGTGTCAGTGGAAGGAATAGTGCTCCATCATTGGTGTCAGTGGGAGGAATAGTGCCCCATCATTGGTGTCAGTGGGAGGAATAGTGCCCCATCATTGGTATCAGCAGAAGGAATAGTGCCCCATCACTGGCATTAGTGGAAGGAATAGTGCCCCATCATTGGTGTCAGTGGAAGGAATAGTGCTCCATCATTGGTATCAGTGGGAGGAATAGTGCCCCATCATTGGTGTCAGTGGAAGGAATAGTGCCCCATCATTGGTGTCAGTGGGAGGAATAGTGTCCCATCATTGGTGTCAGTGGGAGGAATAGTGCCCCATCATTGGTGTCAGTGGGAGGAATAGTGCCCCATAATTGGTATCAGTGGAAGGAATAGTGCCCCATCATTGGTGTCAGTGGGAGGAATAGTGCCCCATCATTGGTGTCAATGGGAGGAATAGTGTCCCATCATTGGTGTCAGTGGGAGGAATAGTGCCCCATCATTTGGTGTCAGTGGGAGGAATAGTGCCCCATAATTGGTATCAGTGGAAGGAATAGTGCCCCATCATTGGTGTCAGTGGGAGGAATAGTGCCCCATCATTGGTGTCAATGGGAGGAATAGTGTCCCATCATTGGTGTCAGTGGGAGGAATAGTGCCCCATCATTGGTGTCAGTGGGAGGAATAGTGCCCCATAATTGGTATCAGTGGGAGGAATAGTGCCCCATCATTGGTGTCAGTGGGAGGAATAGTGTCCCATCATTGGTGTCAGTGGGAGGAATAGTGCCCCATCATTGGTATCAGTGGGAGGAATAGTGCCCCATAATTGGTATCAGTGGAAGGAATAGTGCCCTATCATTGGTGTCAGTGGGAGGAATAGTGTCCCATCATTGGTGTCAGTGGGAGGAATAGTGCCCCATAATTGGTATCAGTGGAAGGAATAGTGCCCTATCATTGGTGTCAGTGGGAGGAATAGTGTCCCATCATTGGTGTCAGTGGGGGGAAAATAGTGCCCCATCATTGGTGTTAGTGGAAAAACTAGTGCCCCATTGGTGGGGTTATTGGAAGGAATAGTGCCCCATCATTGGTGTCAGTGGAAGAACTAGTGCCCCATTGGTGGTGTTAGTGGGGGGAATAGTGCCCCATCATTGGTGTCAGTGGAAGAACTATTGCCCCATTGGTGGTGTCAGTGGGAGGAATAGTGCCTCATATAATTGGGAGAAAGAGTGCCCCAAGGGCAAGATAAAGAACTAGTGCCCCATTGGTGGTAGTGGGAAGAATCTCAACCCACTTAATCTCAAAGGTGTTCAGTAGGGTTGAGGTCAGGGCTCTGTGAAGGACACTCGAGTTCCTCCAAACTGGTCATCCATGTCTTTATGGATCTGGCTTTGCACACAGGGGACAGTCATGGTGAAACAGAAAAGGGTCTTCACCAAACTGCTGCCACAAGTTTGGAAGAGCGCAATTGTCTCCAATGTCTTTGTATGATGGAGTATTACCAGGACCCTTCACTGGAGACACCTGAACTCCATCATCGAGAGGGAATTCCTCATACTTTCAGTAAAATGTGTTTGAAGTGAAAATCGCCCGAGCGGTTTTTCTCTGAGTGACATCTTGCTGAGTGGGTTCCAGAAATGTTTGTTGATTTGTGGTTGCTCTGTGCCGAAGCTGCAGGAGTAAGCAAAGTAAGAGTTACAGCTTCTGGAAAGGTTCCCCAACTTCATGAATCTGGTCAGAATCTTGTGAGTCTGGCAGGATCTGATCCTTCTTTTTGCCTTAACCCTTAGCTATCCCGCAGTCTGTATTTCCTCCTTCTCTTTCCTTGGATCTGTTTACTTGTATCTATCAAGCTTCGTTTTTTTTTCTCTCCATGCTCTCCACGCCTATTTGTTTTTGTCTCTTTGCTAGAGGCTACTTGGGCTCCACCTGTACCAGTTGGTGCTGGTGCATTGACTGGGCTTCTTCTTACTCTTCTGCGGTATGCGTTTTGTGTGTGCTGACCCGACCTACCAGCTCCTGTCTCTTCCTGCTTTTGCTCTTCACCCTTCTGACCTTCCGTGTTTCCTGATCTGACCTCCATTGGCCTTTGGTACCTGGTCCCTTTAAGGTTTCTGGACGTGTTTGCTTTCACCTGTTCTGGTTTATTACTAGTTTTGTCCCAAACCCCTTGTCATAACCTGACTTTGCTTCTATTTCACGAGTCCTGTAGTCAACTCCACCTCTACCTCCCGGAGTGGTTATGACCTGGGGAGAACCTTCTGCCACCTGTAATATGGACCATGTCTACTTATCTGCAGTGATCCCAAGCCTAACCTTCAGTCTCTTTTGTTTGCACTGAATGTGGTACTCCAGTGCAACACCCTGGTCAATACTGGTCTTCATGGGTCCATGATCTCCACTTCGGTGCTGTTTCTTTAGGCCCTGGACCAAAGACACATGTTCCAGGCATGTCCTGGATATGCACTTGTCTGCTACCATCAAGGCCCTTTGGTTCAGGGGCTGTAATGTTCCCCTAACTGCATTGTATATCATGGTTTGTTGCAGGACGACTGGTAAATGAGCTGGGAATCTTTGATTTTTTGGAAAAACAGAAGGAGCCTGATCATGATTTTTTTTAATGTCACATTTGCGACCAAGTTTCAACACCCATACTTTACACGGCCACCATCCACCATGTTGTTGGGAGCTCTTTTAGCCTACAAGAAACTGTCCCTGCCAATGAAAAGGCCATTTGGTTCTCTTTGACATGGCCACCATACATTTGGTTCTCTTTGTCTCCAAGGCCATGTCATGACTATGGTTTTTTTTTTTATGTCACAGTAGGGACCAAGCTTCAACGTCCATACTTTACATGGCCACCATCCACCATGACACACATTGTTGGGTGCTCTTCTAGCCTACAAGAAACTGTCCCTGCCAAGGAAAAAGGCCATTTGGTTCTCTTTGTCTCCAAGGCCATGTCATGATCATGTTTTTTTTTTAAATTTATGTCACAGTAGGGACCAAGCTTCAACACCCAAACTTTACATGGCCACCATCCACCATGACATACGTCGCTGGGTGCTCTTCTAGCCTACAAGAAACTGTCCCTGCCAAGGAAAAGGCCATTTGGTTCTCTTTGACATGGCCACCATCCACCATGACATACTTCGTTAGGTGCTCTTCTAGCCTACAAGAAACTGTCCCTGCCAATGAAAAGGCCATTTGGTTCTCTTTGCCTCTAAGGCCATGTCATCTTATGGGTTTTTTTTTATGTCACATAGGGCCAAGCATCAACGTCCATACTTTACATGGCCACCATCCACCACTGACACACATCGTTAGGTGCTCTTCTAGCCTACAAGAAACTGTCCCTGCCAAGGAAAAGGCCATTTGGTTCTCTTTGACATGGCCACCATCTGACATAGTGCTCTTCTAGCCTACAAGAAACTGTCCCTGCCAATGAAAAGGCCATTTGGTTCTCTTTGTCTCCAAGGCCATGTCGTTTTTTTTTATGTCACAGTGGGGACCAAGCTTCAACGTCCATACTTTACATGGCCACCATCCACCATGACATACATCGTTGGGTGCTCTTTTAGCCGACAAGAAACTGTCCCTGCCAATGAAAAGTCTGTTTGGTTCTCTTTTGACATGGCCACCATCCACCATGACATTCGTCGTTGGGTGCTCTTCTAGGCTACAAGAAACTGTCCCTGCCAATAAAAAGGCCATTTGGTTCTCTTTGTCTCCAAGGCCATGTCATGATTATGGGTTTTTTTTTATGTCACAGTAGGGACCAAGCTTCAACGTCCATACTTTACGTGGCCACCATCCACCATGACATACATCGTTGGGTGCTCTTTTAGCCGACAAGAAACTGTCCCTGCCAATGAAAAGTCCGTTTGGTTCTCTTTGACATGGCCACCATCCACCATGACATTCGTCCTTGGGTGCTCTTCTAGCCTACAAGAAACTGTCCCTGCCAATGAAAAGGCCATTTGGTTCTCTTTGCCTCTAAGGCCATGTCATGATTATGGGGTTTTTTTATGTCACAGTAGGGACCAAGCTCCAACGTCCATACTTTACATGGCCACCATCCACCATGACATACATCGTTGGGTGCTCTTTTAGCCGACAAGAAACTGTCCCTGCCAATGAAAAGGCCATTTGGTACTCTTTGACATGGTCACCATCCACCATGACATTCGTCGTTGGGTGCTCTTCTAGCTGACAAGAAACTGTCCCTGCCAATAAAAATGCCATTTGGTTCTCTTTGTCTCCAAGGCCATGTCATGATTATGGGTTTTTTTTTTTTTATGTTACAGTAGGGACCAAGCTTCAACGTCCATACTTTACGTGGCCACCATCTACCATGACATACATCGTTGGGTGCTCTTCTAGCCGACAAGAAACTGTCCCTGCCAAGGAAAAAGGCCATTTGGTTCTCTTTCACATGGCCACCATCCACCATGACATACATCGTTGGGTGCTCTTCTAGCCTACAAGAAACTGTCCCTGCCAATGAAAAAGACCATTTGGTTCTCTTTGACATGGCCACCATCCACCATGACATTCGTCGTTGGGTGCTCTTCTAGCCTACAAGAAACTTTCCCTGCCAATGAAAAGGCCATTTGGTTCTCTTTGTCTCCAAGGCCATGTCATGGGTTTTTTTTTAATGTCACAGTGGGCACCAAGCTTCAACGTCCATACTTTACATGGCCACCATCCACCATGACATATTAGTTGGGTGCTCTTCTAGCCTACAAGAAACTGTCCCTGCCAATGAAAAGTCTGTTTGGTTCTCTTTGACATGGCCACCCTTCACCATGACATACATCATTGGGTGCTCTTCTAGCCTACAAAAAACTGTCCCTGCCAAGGAAAAGGCCATTTGGTTCTCTTTGACATGGCCACCATCCACCATGACATTCGTCGTTGGGTGCTCTTCTAGCCTACAAAAAACTGTCCCTGCCAAGGAAAAGGCCATTTGGTTCTCTTTGTCTCCGAGGCCATGTCATGATTATGGGTTTTTTTTTTATGTCACAGTAGGGACCAAGCTTGAAGAACTATGCACAGGAGACACCTGGGAAGATGGTTGCTCCAACAGTAACAAATCGTTTCAACTTCCACAAAGAGCAGGTCAGTGAGCTAGAGCAACGTCCACCCTATGACTGGCACCAAGGCTCAGCTTCGTATTTGGTTTCCAAACCCTCGTAACGAAGCTGGTCTGAGGACCTGGACCACAGACTTGGACCCGGCTTTTCTTCTACTAAAGCTGTCCAAAAGAAAATCGAACCACGCGCCTTCGATTCCTATCCAGCAGACGCAGGAAGGAAACGGGAAGCTACTCTACGAGGCAGCAACACAACACAAAATTCCGCATCGTCTGCTATTAAGATAGGTGCGTCGGGATGGTCCTTGGACCTTGTCCTGCGTTGTGTCGTAGATATTACACCTTCATTACACGCGTGTGCTTCGCTGTTTGAGAAAAGATGAAAGCAAACGATGTTCAACGACGCAACGAGACTTCACACTCCCTGCCGAGCCATTACCGGAGAAGGGACAAGCGGCGGTTCCCTTCGTAATCGCACCATGCGAGACGCTCCAATTAGGGGTCCAGGACGTGGACACCATCGCTGAATGCCGCACAGTATTCACAACAAAAATCTGCTGCCTCACCGCAGGATTCCTACACACACCGCAGGATTCCTATAAACCACAGGATTCCTATAAACCGCAGGATTCCTACACACCGCAGGATTAACCGGCAGGATTCCTATAAACCACAGGATTCCTATAAACCGCAGGATTCCTACAAACCGCAGGATTCCTACAAACCGCAGGATTCCTATAAACTGCAGGATTCCTACACACCGCAGGATTCCTATAACCGGCAGGATTCCTATAAACGACAGGATTCCTATAACCGACAGGATTCCTATAACCCGCAGGATTCCTATAAACCGCAGGATTCCTACAAACCGCAGGATTCCTATAAACCACAGGATTCCTATAAACCACAGGATTCCTATAACCGGCAGGATTCCTATAAACTGCAGGATTCCTATAAACCGCAGGATTCCTACAAACCGCAGGATTCCTATAAACCACAGGATTCCTATAAACCACAGGATTCCTATAAACCGCAGGATTCCTACAAACCGCAGGATTCCTATAAACTGCAGGATTCCTACACACCGCAGGATTCCTATAACCCGCAGGATTCCTATAACGCACAGGATTCCTATAACCCGCAGGATTCCTATAAACCGCAGGATTCTTATAAACCGCAGGATTCCTATAAACCGCAGGATTCCTATAAACTGCAGGATTCCTACACACCGCAGGATTCCTATAAACCGCAGGATTCCTACAAACCGCAGGATTCCTATAACCCGCAGGATGCCTATAACCCGCAGGATTCCTATAAACCGCAGGATTCCTACAAACCGCAGGATTCCTACAACCCGCAGGATTCCTATAACGCACAGGATTCCTATAAAACGCAGGATTCCTATAACCGGCAGGATTCCTATAACCGGCAGGATTCCTATAAAACCGCTGGATTCCTATAACCCGCAGGATCCTCCTATAACCCGCAGGATTCCTATAACCCGCAGGATTCCTATAACCCGCAGGATTCCTATAACCGGCAGGATTCCTATAACCCGCAGGATTCCTATAAACTGCAGGATTCCTATAACCCGCAGGATTCCTATAACCCGCAGGATTCCTATAAATCGCAGGATTCCTATAAACCGCAGGATTCCTATAACCCGCAGGATTCCTATAACCGGCAGGATTCCTATAACCCGCAGGATTCCTATAAACCGCAGGATTCCTATAACCTGCAGGATTCCTACAACCCGCAGGATTCCTATAACGCACAGGATTCCTATAAAACGCAGGATTCCTATAACCGGCAGGATTCCTATAAACCGCAGGATTCCTATAACCCGCAGGATTCCTATAACCCGCAGGATTCCTATAACCCGCAGGATTCCTATAAAACCCGCAGGATTCCTATAAACCGCAGGATTCCTATAACCCGCAGGATTCCTATAACCGGCAGGATTCCTATAACCCGCAGGATTCTTATAAACCGCAGGATTCCTATAACCCGCAGGATTCCTATAACCCGCAGGATTCCTATAACCCGCAGGATTCCTATAATCCTCTGGATTCCTACAAATTGCAGGATTCCTACAAATTGCAGGATTCTTATAAACCGCAGGATTCCTATAACCCGCAGGATTCCTATAAACCGCAGGATTCCTATAACCCGCAGGATTCCTATAACCCGCAGGATTCCTATAATCTGCAGGATTCCTATAAACCGCAGGATTCCTATAACCGGCAGGATTCCTATAACCGGCAGGATTCCTATAAACCGCAGGATTCCTATAACCCGCAGGATTCCTATAACCCGCAGGATTCCTATAACCCGCAGGATTCCTATAACCGGCAGGATTCCTATAACCCGCAGGATTCCTATAACCGGCAGGATTCCTATAACCCGCAGGATTCCTATAAACCGCAGGATTCTTATAAACCGCAGGATTCTTATAAACCGCAGGATTCCTATAACCCGCAGGATTCCTATAACCAGCAGGATTCCTATAACCCGCAGGATTCCTACAAATTGCAGGATTCCTATAACCGGCAGGATTCCTATAACCCGCAGGATTCTTATAAACCGCAGGATTCCTATAACCCGCAGGATTCCTATAAACCGCAGGATTCCTATAAACCGCAGGATTCTTATAAACCGAAGGATTCCTATAACCCGCAGGATTCCTATAACCCGCAGGATTCCTATAACCCGCAGGATTCCTATAAACCGCAGGATTCCTATAACCCGCAGGATTCCTATAAACCGCAGGATTCCTATAACCCGCAGGATTCCTATAACCCGCAGGATTCCTACAAATTGCAGGATTCTTATAAACCGCAGGATTCCTATAACCCGCAGGATTCCTATAAACTGCAGGATTCCTATAACCCGCAGGATTCCTATAACCCGCAGGATTCCTATAATCCGCCGGATTCCTATAAACCGCAGGATTCCTATAACCGGCAGGATTCCTATAACCGGCAGGATTCCTATAAACCGCAGGATTCCTATAACCCGCAGGATTCCTATAACCCGCAGGATTCCTATAACCGGCAGGATTCCTATAACCCGCAGGATTCCTATAACCCGCAGGATTCCTATAACCCGCAGGATTCCTATAACCGGCAGGATTCCTATAACCCGCAGGATTCCTATAAACCGCAGGATTCTTATAAACCACAGGATTCTTATAAACCGCAGGATTCCTATAACCCGCAGGATTCCTATAACCAGCAGGATTCCTATAACCCGCAGGATTCCTACAAATTGCAGGATTCCTATAACCGGCAGAATTCCTATAACCCGCAGGATTCTTATAAACCGCAGGATTCCTATAACCCGCAGGATTCCTATAAACCGCAGGATTCTTATAAACCGAAGGATTCCTATAACCCGCAGGATTCCTATAACCCGCAGGATTCCTATAACCCGCAGGATTCCTATAAACCGCAGGATTCCTATAACCCGCAGGATTCCTATAACCCGCAGGATTCCTATAACCCGCAGGATTCCTATAACCCGCATTATTCCTATAACCCGCAGGATTCCTATAACCCGCAGGATTCCTATAACCCCGCATTATTCCTATAACCCGCAGGATTCCTATAACCCGCAGGATTCCTATAACCCGCAGGATTCCTATAAACCGCAGGATTCCTATAACCCGCAGGATTCCTATAACCCGCAGGATTCCTATAACCCGCAGGATTCCTATAATCCTCTGGATTCCTACAAATTGCAGGATTCCTACAAATTGCAGGATTCTTATAAACCGCAGGATTCCTATAACCCGCAGGATTCCTATAAACCGCAGGATTCCTATAACCCGCAGGATTCCTATAACCCGCAGGATTCCTATACCCGCAGGATTCCTATAACCCGCAGGATTCCTATAAACCGCAGGATTCCTATAACCCGCAGGATTCCTATAACCCGCAGGATTCCTATAACCCGCAGGATTCCTATAACCCGCAGGATTCCTATAACCCGCAGGATTCCTATAACCCGCAGGATTCCTACAAATTGCAGGATTCTTATAAACCGCAGGATTCCTATAAACCCGCAGGATTCCTATAAACTGCAGGATTCCTATAACCCGCAGGATTCCTATAACCCGCAGGATTCCTATAATCTGCAGGATTCCTATAAACCGCAGGATTCCTATAACCGGCAGGATTCCTATAACCGGCAGGATTCCTATAAACCGCAGGATTCCTATAAACCCGCAGGATTCCTATAACCCGCAGGATTCCTATAACCCGCAGGATTCCTATAACCCGCAGGATTCCTATAACCCGCAGGATTCCTAAACCGCAGGATTCCTATAACCCGCAGGATTCCTATAAACCGCAGGATTCTTATAAACCGCAGGATTCTTATAAACCGCAGGATTCCTATAACCCGCAGGATTCCTATAACCAGCAGGATTCCTATAACCCGCAGGATTCCTACAAATTGCAGGATTCCTATAACCGGCAGGATTCCTATAACCCGCAGGATTCTTATAAACCGCAGGATTCCTATAACCCGCAGGATTCCTATAAACCGCAGGATTCCTATAAACCGCAGGATTCTTATAAACCGAAGGATTCCTATAACCCGCAGGATTCCTATAACCCGCAGGATTCCTATAACCCGCAGGATTCCTATAAACCGCAGGATTCCTATAACCCGCAGGATTCCTATAAACCGCAGGATTCCTATAACCCGCAGGATTCCTATAACCCGCAGGATTCCTACAAATTGCAGGATTCTTATAAACCGCAGGATTCCTATAACCCGCAGGATTCCTATAAACTGCAGGATTCCTATAACCCGCAGGATTCCTATAACCCGCAGGATTCCTATAATCCGCCGGATTCCTATAAACCGCAGGATTCCTATAACCGGCAGGATTCCTATAACCGGCAGGATTCCTATAAACCGCAGGATTCCTATAACCCGCAGGATTCCTATAACCCGCAGGATTCCTATAACCGGCAGGATTCCTATAACCCGCAGGATTCCTATAACCCGCAGGATTCCTATAACCCGCAGGATTCCTATAACCGGCAGGATTCCTATAACCCGCAGGATTCCTATAAACCGCAGGATTCTTATAAACCACAGGATTCTTATAAACCGCAGGATTCCTATAACCCGCAGGATTCCTATAACCAGCAGGATTCCTATAACCCGCAGGATTCCTACAAATTGCAGGATTCCTATAACCGGCAGAATTCCTATAACCCGCAGGATTCTTATAAACCGCAGGATTCCTATAACCCGCAGGATTCCTATAAACCGCAGGATTCTTATAAACCGAAGGATTCCTATAACCCGCAGGATTCCTATAACCCGCAGGATTCCTATAACCCGCAGGATTCCTATAAACCGCAGGATTCCTATAACCCGCAGGATTCCTATAACCCGCAGGATTCCTATAACCCGCAGGATTCCTATAACCCGCATTATTCCTATAACCCGCAGGATTCCTATAACCCGCAGGATTCCTATAACCCGCATTATTCCTATAACCCGCAGGATTCCTATAACCCGCAGGATTCCTATAACCCGCAGGATTCCTATAAACCGCAGGATTCCTATAACCCGCAGGAGATCGCGGAAGGAACAATAAAATAAGGGAGAGGTACAAGCGTAACTTACACTGCAGGAGCGAGGAGATGCCAGACGGTGGGAGAGTCTGTACCTGCATGGAAGAGAAATAGATTTGAAATATATTTAAAAAAAATTTTTTTCCTAAATATATTGCCATAGATTTGAAATATTACAACTTTGGCCGCATTCAATATAATTCAAAATATATTTCAATAAATAAATAAATACATATAAAGAAAAAAATAAATAAATATATATATCAGGGGTGGACTGACAACTCATGGGGCCCCCGGGCAATAGGGGATCATGGGGCCCCTGTGTCCTTGCCCAAACTCAAAAAAGCCTATGAAAAAGGTACCAGGGGCATCTCATGGGGCCCCCTACTGACCCCGGGCCCTCGGGCAGTGCCTGAGTTTCCAAATGATCAGTCCGCCCCTGATATATATATCTATATCTATCTATATATATTTATTTATTTATTGAAATATATGTTGAAAAATATATAAATTTCAACATGCAGTATATATATTGAAATGCGATTTTTATGTATTACAAAATATATGAAAAATATTTTTTAAAAATCTATATTTTTTTCAAAAAAAACATTCTTCCTAAATATATTGCTATATATTTGAAATATTACAACTTTGGCTATATTCAATATAATTCAAAATATATTTCAATAAATAAATAAATACATATAATATATATATATATATATAAAAAAAAAAAAAAAATATATATATATATATATATATAAATAATATATATATATTATCTATCTATCTATATATTTATAGAAATATATGTTCAAATATATAAAAAAAAAAGCATTTCAACATGCAGTATATATATTTAAATGCAACTTTTATATATTACAAAATATGTGAAAAATATTTAAAAAAAAAAAAAAATTTTTTTTTAAAAAATATTCTTTCTAAATATATTGCTATATATTTGAAATATTACAACTTTGGCTATATTCAATATAATTCAAAATATATTTCAATAAATAAATAAATACATATAAAAATTATATATATATATATAAAAAAAAAAAAAAATATATATATATATATATATAAATAATATATATATATTATCTATCTATCTATATATTTATAGAAATATATGTTCAAATATATTAAAAAAAAAAAAGCATTTCAACATGCAGTATATATATTTAAATGCAACTTTTATGTATTACAAAATATGTGAAAAATATTTTTTAAAAAAAAAAATATTTTTTAAAAAAATATTCTTTCTAAATATATTGCTATATATTTGAAATATTACAACTTTGGCTATATTCAATATAATTCAAAATATATTTCAATAAATAAATAAATACATATAAAATATATATATATATATATATAAAAAAAATAAAAATATATATATATATATATATAAATAATATATATATATTATCTATCTATCTATATATTTATAGAAATATATGTTCAAATATATTAAAAAAAAAAAGCATTTCAACATGCAGTATATATATTTAAATGCAACTTTTATGTATTACAAAATATGTGAAAAATATTTTTTAAAAAAAAAATATTTTTTAAAAAAATATTCTTTCTAAATATATTGCTATATATTTGAAATATTACAACTTTGGCTATATTCAATATAATTCAAAATATATTTCAATAAATAAATAAATAAATACATACATATAAAATATATATATATAATATATATATCTATGTCTATCTGTCTATATCTACATATATATATATTGAAAGATATAAAAAAAAGCATTTCAACATGCAGTAGATATATTTAAATGCAACTTTTATATTTTACAAAATATATGAAAAATATTTTTTAAAATATATATATTTTTTAAAAAAATATTCTTCCTAAATATATTGCCGTATATTTGAAATATTACAACTTTGTCCATATTCAATATAATTAAAAAAAATAAATAAATAAAATATATATATATATTTATTGAAATAAAAAAAAGCATTTCAACATGCAGTATATATATTTAAATGCAACTTTTATGTATTACAAAATATGTGAAAAATATTTAAAAAAAAAAAAAAAATATTTTTTAAAAAAATGTTCTTCCTAAATATATTGCCATATATTTGAAATACAACTTTGGCTATATTCAATATAATTAAAAAAAAAAAAATAAATAAAATATATATATATATTTATTGAAATAAAAAAAGCATTTCAACATGCAGTATATATATTTAAATGCAACTTTTTATATATTACAAAATATGTGAAAAATATTTTTAAAAAAAAAAAAAATATTTTTAAAAAAAATGTTCTTCCTAAATATATTGCCATATATTTGAAATACAACTTTGTCCATATTCAATATAATTAAAAAAAAAAATAAATAAAAAATATATATATATATTTATTGAAATAAAAAAAAGCATTTCAACATGCAGTATAAATATATTGAAATGCGATGTTTATATATTACAAAATATCTAAAAAATATTTAAAAAAAAAAATATATATATATATATATATATATTAAAATATATTCTTCAGATTTTGTTTTAACATATAAGAAAAGTAATTTTAACATATTTTTACATATATTAATAAATGTATTCCAAAAATGTACATTTGTATTTTTAAAGACATACAATATATTTTGTAATGAAAATGCATTCCAACACGCAGTATATATATATATTTATTTATTTATTGAAATATATTGAATACGGCCAAAATTGTAGCATTTCACATATATGTCAATATATTTGGGAAGAATATTTTTAAAATGTTTTTCAAATATATTTTTCTTCCATGTGGGTTACTTCACAGTGCACCCCTCCCCCCTTACCTTGTGCTGCTTCCAGAAAGAAGAACCTGGGGGGCGGAGCTGGGGAGGAGACACGGTAGAAAACTGCAGGGTCTGGAGGAGGACCAGAGGAGGGCTGAACTCAGCTGCTGGAGTCTGCTAAATGCTAAGACCAGGGCAGGTGGAGATGAGGGGGTGCTGCAGCTGCACAGACAGTTGCAGGATCTGTAGGAGAAGTTCTGACCTCCTCTCTGCTGGCGACCGTTGATACAAGGCGGGGGGCTGAGATGAGAGGGTGCTGCAGCTGCACAGAGAGTTTCAGGGTCTGTAGGAGGAGTTCTGACCTCCCCTCTGCTGACGATTGTTGAGACAAGGCGGGGGCTGAGATGAGGGGGTGCTGCAGCTGCACAGAGAGTTTCAGGGTCTGTAGGAGGAGTTCTGACCTCCTCTCTGCTGACGACTGCTGATACAAGGCGAGGGCTGAGATGAGGGGGTGCTGCAGCTGCACAGAGAGTTTCAGGGTCTGTAGGAGGAGTTCTGACCTCCTCTCTGCTGACGACTGCTGATACAAGGCGAGGGCTGACATGAGGGAGTGCTGCAGCTGCACAGAGAGTTTCAGGGTCTGTAGGAGGAGTTCTGACCTCCTCTCTGCTGACGACTGCTGATACAAGGCGAGGGCTGAGATGAGGGGGTGCTGCAGCTGCACAGAGAGTTTCAGGGTCTGTAGGAGGAGTTCTGACCTCCTCTCTGCTGACGACTGCTGATACAAGGCGAGGGCTGACATGAGGGAGTGCTGCAGCTGCACAGAGAGTTTCAGGGTCTGTAGGAGGAGTTCTGACCTCCTCTCTGCTGACGACTGCTGATACAAGGCGAGGGCTGAGATGAGGGGGTGCTGCAGCTGCACAGAAAGTTTCAGGATCTGTAGGAGGAGTTCTGACCTCCTTTCTGCTGACGACCGTTGAGACAAGGCGGGGGCTGAGATGAGAGGGTGCTGCAGCTGCACAGAGAGTTTCAGGGTCTGTAGGAGGAGTTCTGACCTCCCCTCTGCTGACGATTGTTGAGACAAGGCGGGGGCTGAGATGAGGGGGTGCTGCAGCTGCACAGAGAGCTGCAGTGTCTGTAGGAGGAGTTCTGACCTCCTCTCTGCTGACGACTGCTGATACAAGGCAGGGGCTGAGATGATGGGGGTGCAGCAACTGCACATACAGTTGCAGGATCTGTAGGAGAATTTCTGACCTCCTCTCTGCTGACGACCGTTGAGACAAGGCGGGGGCTGAGATGAGGGAGGTGCTTCAGCTGCACAGAGAGTTTCAGGGTCTGTAGGAGGAGTTCTGACCTCCTCTCTGCTGACGACCGTTGAGACAAGGCGGGGGGCTGAGATGAGGGAGGTGCCGCAGCTGCAGGGGATGTACGAGGGCCACGTGAAATGGCCTGCAGGCTGGATCCGACCCGGGGACCTGGTGTTTAGAGGACATTCGATATATCCGAAACTAGAATATGTAGCAATACTCGGATTCCATTGCAATCTCTCTCCCGTTGGATTATGATTAGATTGCATTTCAATGATGTCACCTTTGTCGAAATCTCATCAAGATTAGTGTCCGGTGTCACCGCGCGGTGCTGGTCAGGCAACAGTTGGTTGAAAAAAAAAAAAAGCACTTACCTGTGAGAGAACCTACCCGAGGCCTGTGACTCCCCTCCCCCCCAAGCTGCAGCAAAATTTGTGGGAAAATGACAATATTGCAATTGTTACAATAGGTGGGCAACAAACGGGCAATCAGTAAAATATGCGGGCAACTAATGGGCGGCTGTTACAGCAAGTGGGCAACAAATGGACGATTGTTACAATACACAAGTAAAACACTCACAATAAATGGTCAATGCAGGCAGCAAACGGGCAATCGTGACAATATGCAGGCAGCAAACGGGCAATCGTTTCAATATACAGGCAACAAACGGGCAATCGTTTCAATACGCGGGCAACAAACGGGCAATCGTTTCAATATGCAGGCAGCAAACAGGCAATCGTTTCAATATGCGGGCAACAAACGGGCAATCGTTTCAATATGCAGGCAACAAACGGGCAATCATTTCAATATGCAGGCAACAAACGGGCAATCGTTTCAATATGCGGGCAACAAACGGGCAATCGTTTCAATATGCAGGCAACAAACGGGCAATCGTTTCAATATGCGGGCAACAAACGGGCAATTGTTTCAATATGCAGGCAGCAAACAGGTAATCACAATTTGTTCCGCGCGCGTTCTGGGTCTGATCCGGTCCTTAAAGTCCATTGCAACCTGGAGAACCACCAAAACCCCCGTTAATTCCACCGTCCTCATTGACCCCAATGCATTTAGCTGAAACGTTGAACTTGGTCAAAAATTTTCAATTTTTTTGGCCAAACTTTTTCAATTTTTTGGACAAAATTTTCAATTGTTTTTGGCCAATATTTTCCAGTTATTACCCAACATTTTCCAATTATTGGCCAACATTTTCCAATTATTTGCCAACATTTTGCAATTATTGGCCAAAATTTTCTGATTTTTTTTGGCCATCATTTTCCAATTTTTTAGACAACATTTTTCAATGTTTTTGGCCAACTTTTTTCAACTTTTGCCAACATTTTCCAATTATTGGCCAACATTTTCCAATTTTTTAGACAAAATTTTCCAATTTTTTGCCAACATTTTCCAATTATTGGCCAACATTTTCCAATTTTTTAGCCAAAATTTTCCAATTATTGAGCAAAAGTTTCAGATTTTTTGGCCAACATTTTCCAATTTTTTGGCCAACATTTTCCAATTTTTTTGGCCAACTTTTTCCAACTTTTTGCCAACATTTTCCAATTATTGGCCACCATTTTCCAATTTTTTAGACAAAATTTTCAATTTTTTTGCCAACATTTTCCAATTATTGGCCAACATTTTCCAATTTTTTAGCATAAAAATTTTCCAATTATTGGGCAAAAGTTTCAGATTTTTTTGGCCAACATTTTCCAATTTTTTTGGTCGTTTTCACTCTTTCCCAACGCCGGCGTGAAATGTTTGTGTACGGCGCCGGCTATGCTTCTTTCAAGGTCAAAGCAACCCTTACGGTCGATCAATAGGCAAGGCGATCTCGCAGCGAAGGTAATACAAGAACCCCCCCTCGGGGGGGGGGGAGCAGATTTTATTGGTTGGCGTACATACACAATCGCAATTCCGTTAAGGGATTTGCGGTTTTAGAGGGCGCCCACCCCGGCTACGGCGTGCCACCGCCCCGCGCCAATTGTTCTTTCACAAGTTGCTTCTATTAAAGTGGAAGCCCTTTAGTTCCATAGAAGGTTAGTCTCCCACCCCACCCCAACCCCGTCGTGTTTCACACCTTTACAAGTCAAAGGAACTCTGGGGAAGTCGCGGCGAAACAACGTCGCGTTTACGTGCCGAGGCTTTTTGGCGCGCGGCGGCGAAGCGGTTAAGTCCATCTGGGAGCTCCTGGATTAAATTGCACACAATCAGCTCATGTTCTCCACAAAGCTTCTTACAGCTCCACGGCAGAAAACACAAACATGGAAACGACGGACAAAAGATTCAATTTCCACCGCCGCCGTCTCCCCGCCGGCAGCGACTTCACGAAGAAAAACACCGGGGCCGCGCTCGCCGGGCGGGCGGAGAGTCACAGAAAGCTTGGATTCTGCATTTCAAACACGACTTTTTTTGCAGTAGGAGTCGAAGAAAAAAAAAAAAAAGAGAGAGAGAAAGCCGAAATAAATATTTTTTTTGCCGTCGCCGGCACATTTTCGTACAGTCTGCAGAACGCGAAATGGAACCGCGGCTTGCGCGCCGATTTGCATATTCCTAATGTGGGCGCCGTAAATTACAGCCGGTGCAAACGGTGAAAGATGTTACCCATCGAACCGCGGAGCGGAGGATGGAACCGTACAAGTCATCTGCTGACTCCCGGCTAAATCAAGAAATGTTTGTGTTTTTTTAACGAAGTAGTAAAAATGCTCATTTATGTTCCTAGGGAGGATCGGGCGCACCAATCGGCACACGCCTTGTAGGGGAGGACTTGGTGGACACCTGACTGTCGCATCCACATGGGCTTGTTGGACCTTCCATTTCAGAACCAGAAGGATGCTGGTGGCCTTATTCCCAACACGCCTTCTTCTCTGGGTCATCGCAATAGACTTTGCCAACACGGGGGTCCTACAGATAGCTACAAGTTTGTGGACACCTGACCACCACCCTCCCGTGACCACGGCCTAAGGAAGGAGTACGCATGCTCCGAACATGCGCCTTCCACAAGCTGCTTGTGGACACCTGACCATCACCCCCACATGGGCTTGTTGGACATCTCATTCCAAAACCAGAAGGAAGCTGCTGGCCCTTTTCCCAACATGCCTTCTTCTCTGGGTCATCACTAGAGACTTTGCCAACATGGGGGTCCTACAGATAGCTACAAGGTTGTGGACACCTGACCACCACCCTCCCGTGACCACGGCCTAAGGAAGGAGCACGCATGCTCCGAACACGCACCTCCCACAAGCTGCCTGTGGACACCTGACCATCACCCCCACATGGGCTTGTTGGACATCTCATTCCAAAACCAGAAGGAAGCTGGTGGCCTTACTCCCAACATGCTTTCTTCTCTAGGTCATTGCCAAATACCTTCACAATATGGTGGCCCTACAGATAGCGATGCTACATGGCTAAAAGGTTGTGGATACCTGACCATCACCCTCCCCTGACCACGGCCTAAGGAAGGAGCACGCATGCTCTGAACACGCGTCTTCCACAAGCTGCTTGTGGACACCTGACCATCACCCCCACATGGGCTTGTTGGACATCCCATTTCAGAACCAGAAGGAGACTGCTGGCCTTATTCCCAACAAGCCTTCTTCTCTGGGTCATCACTAGAGACTTTGCCAACATGGGGGCCCTACAGATAGCTATGCTATATGGCTACACGGTTGTGGATACCTGACCACCACCCTATCGTGACCACGGCCTAAAGAAGGAGCACGCATGCTCCGAACACGCGTCTCCAACAAGCTGCTTGTGGACACCTGACCATCACCCCCACATGGGCTTGTTGGACATCCCATTTCAGAACAAGAAGGAGGCTACTGGCCTTATTCCCAATATGCTTTCTTCTCTAGGTCATTGCCAAATACCTTCACAATATGGTGGCCCTACAGAAAGCTATGCTACATGGCTACAAGGTTGTGGACACCTGACCAACACCCTCCCGTGACCACGGCCTAAGGAAGGAGCACGCATGCTCCGAACACGCGTCTCCCACAAGCTGCCTGTGGACACCTGACCATCACCCCCACATGGGCTTGTTGGACATCTCATTCCAAAACAAGAAGGAGGCTACTGGCCTTATTCCCAATATGTCTTCTTCTCTGGGTCATCACTGGAGACTTTGCCAACACGGGGGCCCTACAGATAGCTATGCTACATGGCTACAAGTTTGTGGACACCTGACCACTACCCTACCGTCACCACGGCCTAAGGAAGGAGCACGCATGCTCCGAACACGCGCCTCCCACAAGCTGCCTGTGGACACCTGACCATCACCCCCACATGGGCTTGTTGGGCATCACATTTCAAAACCAGAAGGAAGCTGGTGGCCTTATTCCCAACATGCTTTCTTCTCTAGGTCATTGCCAAATACCTTCACAGTATGGTGGCCCTACAGATAGCTATGCTACATGGCTACAAGGTTGTGGACACCTGACCACCACCCTCCCGTGACCACGGCCTAAGGAAGGAGCACGCATGCTCCGAACACGCGTCTCCCACAAGCTGCCTGTGGACACCTGACCATCACCCCCACATGGGCTTGTTGGACATCTCATTCCAAAACAAGAAGGAGGCTACTGGCCTTATTCCCAATATGTCTTCTTCTCTGGGTCATCACTAGAGACTTTGCCAACATGGGGGCCCTACAGATAGCTATGCTACATGGCTACAAGTTTGTGGACACCTGACCACCACCCTCCCGTGACCACGGCCTAAGGAAGGAGCACGCATGCTAAGAACACACGCCTCGCACAAGCTGCTTGTGGACACCTGACCATCACCCCCACATGGGCTTGTTGGACATCTCATTCCAAAACCAGAAGGAAGCTGGTGGCCTTACTCCCAACATGCTTTCTTCTCTAGGTCATTGCCAAAGACCTTCACAATATGGTGGCCCTACAGACAGCTATGCTATATGGCTACAAGGTTGTGGACACCTGACCAACACCCTCCCGTGACCACGACCTAAGGAAGGAGCTGCTTGTGGACACCTGACCATCACCCCCATATGGGCTTGTTGGCCACCCCATTTCAAAAAATGCTCATTTATGTTCCTAGGAAGGATCAGGCATACCAATCGGCACACGCCTTGTAGGGGAGGACTTGGTGGACACCTGACTGTCGCATCCACATGAGCTTGTTGGACACCACCCTATCGTGACCACGGCCTAAAGAAGGAGCACGCATGCTCCGAACACGCGCCTCCCACAAGCTGCCTGTGGACACCTGACCATCACCCCCACATGGGCTTGTTGGACATCCCATTTCAGAACCAAAAGGAGGCTGGTGGCCTTATTCCCAACACGCCTTCTTCTCTGGGTTATCACTGGAGACTTTGCCAATATGGTGGTCCTACAGATAGCTATGCTATATGGCTACAAGGTTGTGGACACCTGACCACCACCCTCCCGTGACCACGGCCTAAGGAAGGAGCACGCATGCTCCGAACACGCGTCTCCCACAAGCTTCTTGTGGACACCTGACCATCACTCCCACATGGGCTTGTTGGACATCTCATTCCAAAACCAGAAGGAAGCTGGTGGCCTTACTCCCAACATGCTTTCTTCTCTAGGTCATTGCCAAATACCTTCACAATATGGTGGCCCTACAGATAGCGATGCTACATGGCTACAAGGTTGTGGACACCTGACCACCACCCTCCCGTGACCACGGCCTAAGGAAGGAGCACGCATGCTCCGAACACGCGCCTCCCACAAGCTGCCTGTGGACACCTGACCATCACCCCCACATGGGCTTGTTGGACATCCCATTTCAGAACCAAAAGGGAGGCTGGTGGCCTTATTCCCAACACGCCTTCTTCTCTGGGTCATCACTGGAGACTTTGCCAAGTATGGAGGTCCTACAGAAAGCTATGTTATATGGCTACAAGGTTGTGGACACCTGACCACCACCCTATCGTGACCACGGCCTAAAGAAGGAGCACGCATGCTCCGAGCACACGCGTCTTCCACAAGCTGCTTGTGGACACCTGACTATCACCCCCACATGGGCTTGTTGGACATCACATTTCAAAACCAGAAGGAGGCTACTGGCCTTATTCCCAATACGTCTTCTTCTCTGGGTCATCACTAGAGACTTTGCCAACATGGGGGCCCTACAGATAGCTATGCTACATGGCTACAAGTTTGTGGACACCTGAACATCACCCCCAAATGGGCTTGTTGGACATCCCATTTCAGAACCAGAAGGAGGCTGGTGGCCTTATTCCCAACATGCCTTCTCTGGGTCATCACTAGAGACTTTGCCAACACGGGGGCCCTACAGATAGATACGCTATAACTTCGAAATCTTAAATGTTATTATGGAATGTCCTTCAACAAAATGAATAAAAAAAAAATATATATATATAAATAAATAAAATAAAATAAGTAATAAAAAATAAAATAAAACAGTTAATAAATAAAATAATAAATAAATAAATTAAACAGTAAAATAAATAATGCAATTAAATAATAAAATAAACAATTAAATAAAATAATTAAATAAATAAATAATAAAATAAAGTAAATAAATAATAAAATAAAATAATAAAATAAAGTAAAACAAACAATAAAATAATAAAATAAAATAATAAAATAAAGTAAAACAAATAATAAAATAAAATAAATAATAAAATAAAATAATAAAATAAAATAAATAAAATAAAGTAAAATAAACAATAAAATAATAAAATAAAATAAATAAAATAAAGTAAAATAAATAATAAAATAATAAAATAAAATAAATAATAAAATAAAATAAATAATGAAATAAAATAAAAAATAAAATAATAAAGTAAAATAAATAAAATAAAATAAATAACAAGTAAAATATTGTAACAGAACATAAGCCAGGATGCCAGTAAGACGAGCGTCCTTTCTTTTTTTTTTTTTCTTTTCGTCTGTAGCGATGTGTCCTGAAGGGTTCCATCCTTCCACATAGACTATTGTTCACAATTATTTTTCATTTTCAGAGAATAGTTCACACTTCCTTTTTCCTCACCTTCGCTCTTCCCCCCCGAGGGCGTCTGTCACCGCCGTTCTTGCCACCTGCTTCACTCAGGTGTGAGGGGGGGTTTCCATGGTAACGCTCCTCAACTTGCAGAAGGTTCGAAGGATGCCTAACGCTTCCCATCAACCTCCACCCCCCCCCCCCCCCCCCCACCGGTCTCCCGTCATTAACCACTTTCTGTCTTGGAGGCATCTCCACGGTTAAAAATTGACACGTAACTCAAGAATGTGAAGAGCCCAAGGCTCAAAAAGACCTGTGACCCGGTATAATCTGCTCGTTTCATCTGCAGACCTTCAAAGGCCCACACCGAGAATCGACGGTTTATGTTTTCTGATACATGGTGGCCCTTTTTTCCATTTTTTAAATTTTTTTTTTCGGTTGCCTTGGCTACCAGCAAGGAGTTTCAGGTGGGCATCAGCAGATCGGAGGACGGGTTCGCGGCTCCTCCACCGATTGGGTTGGGTTCGCGGTTCCTCCACCGATTGGGTTGGGTTCGCGGTTCCTCCACCGATTGGGTTGGGTTTGCGGCTCCTCCACCGATTGAGTTGGGTTCGCGGTTGGTTGGGTTCGCGGTTCCTCCATGAGGAATGTCCCGGTGATGAGGGGTCCTGGTGATGAGAATTGTCCCGGTGATGAGGATTGTCCCGGTGAGGAGGATGGTCCCGGTGAGGAGGATGGTCCCGGTGATGAGGAATGTCCCGGTGAGGATTGTCCCAGTGAGGAGGAATGTCCCGGTGATGTCCCGGTGATGAGGAATGTCCCACTGAGGAGGATTGTCCCGGTGAGGAGGATTGTCCCGGTGAGGAGGATGGTCCCGGTGATGAGGAATGTCCCGGTGAGGATTGTCCCAGTGATGCGGATTGTCCTGGTGATGAGGTGTCCCGGTGAGGAGGATTGTCCCGGTGATGAGGATTGTCCCGTGTGATTGTCCCGGTGAGGAGGATTGTCCCGGTGATGAGGATTGTCCCGGTGATGAGGAGGATTGTCCCGGTGAGGAGTCCCGGTGAGGAGGATTGTCCCGGTGTGAGGATTGAGGATTGTCCCGGTTGAGGAATTGTCCCGGTGAGGAGGATGGTCCCGGTGAGGAGGATGAGGAATGTCCCGGTGAGGATTGTCCCAGTGAGGAGGATTGCCCCGGTGAGGAGGATTGTCCCGGTGAGGAGGATTGTCCCAGTGAGGAGGATTGTCCCGGTGATGAGGATTGTCCCACTGATGAGGAATGTCCCGGTGAGGATTGTCCCGGTGAGGAGGATTGTCCCGGTGAGGAGGATGGTCCCGGTGATGAGGATTGTCCCGGTGAGGATTGTCCCAGATGAGGATTGTCCCGGTGAGGAGGATTGTCCCGGTGATGAGGATTGTCCCACTGATTGAATGTCCTGGTGATGAGGAATGTCCCGGTGATGAGGATTGTCCTGGTGATGAGGAATGTCCCGGAGATGAGGATTGTCCCTGGTGAGGAGGATTGTCCCGGTGAGGAGGATTGTCCCGGTGATGAGGATTGTCCCGTGATGAGGATTGTCCCGGTGATGAGGATTGTCCCGGTGAGGAGGATTGTCCCGGTGAGGAGGATTGTCCCGGTGATGAGGAATGTCCCGGTGATGAGGAATGTCCCGGTGATGAGGAATGTCCCGGTGATGAGGATTGTCCCGGTGATGAGGATTGTCCCGGTGAGGAGGATTGTCCCGGTGAGGAGGATTGTCCCGGTGATGAGGAATGTCCCGGTGATGAGGATGGTCCTGGTGAATTTTCCCGTGATGAGGATGTCCCGGTGATGAGGAATGTGTCCCGGTGATGAGGATTGTCCCGGTGAGGAGGATTGTCCCGGTGATGAGATGTCCCGGTGAGGATTGTCCCGGTGAGGAGGATTGTCCCGGTGATGAGGATTGTCCCGGTGTGAGGAGATGAGGATTGTCCCGGATGAGGATTGTCCCGGTGATGAGGAATGTCCCGGTGATGAGGATTGTCCCGTGATGAGGATGTCCCGGTGGATTGTCCCGGTGAGGAGGAGGATTGTCCCGGTGATGAGGATTGTCCCGGTGATGAGGATTGTCCCGGTGGTGAGGAGGATTGTCCCGGTGAGGAGGAATGTCCCGGTGAGGATGAGGAATGTCCCGGTGATGAGGATTGTCCCGGTGATGAGGAATTGTCCCGGTGAGGATTGTCCCGGTGATTGTCCCGGTGATGAGGATTGTCCCGGTGAGGAGGATTGTTGTCCCGGTGTGAGGATTGTCCCGGTGATGAGGAATTGTCCCGGTGAGGAGGAATTGTCCCGGTGATGAGGATTGTCCCGGTGATGAGGATTGTCCCGGTGAGGAGGATTGTCCCGGTGATGAGGATTGTCCCGGTGATGAGGATTGTCCCGGTGATGAGGATTGTCCCGGTGATGAGGATTGTCCCGGTGATGAGGAATGTCCCGGTGATGAGGATTGTCCCGGTGAGGAGGATTGTCCCGGTGATGAGGATTGTCCCGGTGAGGAGGATTGTCCCGGTGATGAGGAGGATTGTCCCGGTGATGAGGTCCCGTGTGAGGATTGTCCCGTGTGGTCCCGGGATTGTCCCGGTGAGGAGGATGAGGAGGATTGTCCCGGTGAGGAGGATTGTCCCGGTGAGGAGGATTGTCCCGGTGATGAGGATTGTCCCGGTGAGGAGGATTGTCCCGGTGAGGAGGATTGTCCCGGTGAGGAGGATTGTCCCGGTGATGAGGATTGTCCCGGTGATGAGGAGGATTGTCCCCGGGTGATTGTCCCGGTGAGGAATGTCCCGGTGATGAGGATTGGTGAGGAGGATTGTCCCGGTGAGGAGGATTGTCCCGGTGTGAGGAATGTCCCGGTGGAGGATTGTCCCGGTGAGGAGGATTGTCCCGGTAAGGAGGATTGTCCCGGCTCTCCCACCACCATCCCCTCCCAGCTCCTCAGCTGTTGATAACCAATCATTGATCAGAAGACGGTGAGAGCCCCTCCTCCATTCTCCACCTAATTTCCTATCAGAGTGATCTTCATGAAATGTTACGGGTCGGCTGAGCCCCATCGATTGGACAGTGTGGGGATCGTTCAATCTGGGAGCGGAGATACAAATCGTCATCTTGTGGGACGAGTGAAACGATCGACAACTCCCTTCCCTTGACCCGCAATGGGTGGGATTTCCATGGACACCACCAGGAACCGCGAGGGCCTTCTACAGTTCACTGACAGGTCCACTCTCATATCCGTTTACATCCGCTTTTCATCCGTTTTCATCTGTTTACATTCGTTCTAATCCATCCACATTCATTTTTCAACCGTTTACATACATTTTTAATCCGTTTACATTCGTTTACATCTGTTTTTTCATCCGTTTTCATCTGTTTACATTCGTTCTAATCCATCCACATTCATTTTTCAACCGTTTACATACATTTTAATCCGTTTACATCTGTTTTTCATCCATGGTCCATGTTTTTTTTAACGGAAGAAAACTTAGGTATTCTTCCGCTCCAAAAAAACGATGTTAACAGATGTGGACATTTACATTCGTTTTTTCATCCATTTTCATCTGTTTACATTCATTTTTAATCCATGCACATTCGTTTTTCAACCGTTTTTCATCCATTTTCATCCGTTTACATCCGTTTTCATCTGTTTTTCATCTGTTTACGTATTTTTTTCATCCATTTTCATCCGTTTACATTAGTTTTAATCCACCTATATTCGTTTTTCAGCCGTTTACATTAGTTTTTCATCCATTTTCATCCGTTTACATCCGTTTTCATCTGTTTTTCTGTTTCATCTGTTTTTACATGTTTTTCATCCGGTCCATTTTTTTTTTTTACAGAAGAAAACTTGGGTATTCTTCCTCTCCAAAAAAACGATGTTAACGGATCTGGGCATTTACATTCTTTTTTCATCCGTTTACATCTGTTTTTCATCTACTTTTCATCTGTTTACATTCGTTTTTCATCCATTTCCCTCCGTTTACATTCGTTTTAATCCGTCTACATTCGTTTTTCAAACGTTTACATCTGTTTTAATCAGCTTACATTCGTTTTTCATCCATTTTCATCCGTTTACATTCGTTTTTAATCCGTCTACATTTGTTTTTCAATCGTTTACATCCGTTTAATATTCGTTTTCATATGTTTTTCATCCGATCCATTTTTTTTTACGGAAGAAATCTTGGGTTTTCTTCCGCTCCCAAAAAAACTATGTTAACGGATGCGGACATTTACGTTCTTTTTTTCAGCCGTTTACATTCGTTTTTCATCCATTTTTATCCGTTTACATTCTTTTTAATCCGTGTACATTCGTTTTTTCAATCGTTTACATCCATTTTAATCCGCTTACATTCGTTTTTCATCTGTTTTCATCCGTATACATTTGTTTTTCATCTGTTTACATTCATTTTAATCCGTTTATATTCGTTTACATCCGTTTTCATCTGTTTACATATGTTTTTCATCCATTTTCATCTGTTTACATCCATTTTACATCCAATCTGTTCATTTACAGAAGAAAACTCGGGTTTTCATCCACTCAAAAAAAAGATGGTAAAGGATGCGGACATTACTGGATGTAAACAGATGATCATCCGTTTACATCCACTATTCATCCGTTTTTCATCCATTTACATCCGTTTTTCATCTACTTTCATCTGTTTACATTAGTTTACATCTGTTTTAATCCATCTACATTCGTTTTTCATCCGTTTACATCTGTTTTAATCTGTTTTTCATCTGTTTACATATTATTTTTATCAATTTTCATCCGTTTACATCTGTTTTTTCATCCGGTCCATTTTTATTTTTTACGGAAGAAAAACCCCCCAAAAAATGATGTTAACGGATGCGGACATTTACATTCTTTTTTCATCCGTTTACATCTGTCTTTCATCTACTTTTCATCCGTTTACATTAGTTTTTCATCCATTTTCCTCCGTTTACAGTCGTTTTAATCCGTCTACATTCATTTTTTTTTCAACCGTTTTACATCCGTTTTAATCTGCTTACATTAGTTTTTCATCCATTCTATCCGTTTACATGTTTTTCATCCGCTCCATTTTTTTTACAGAAGAAAACTTGGGTATTCTTCCGCTCCAAAAAACGATGTTAACGGATGCGGAAATTTACATTCTTTCATCCGTTTACATCTGCTTTTCATCTGTTTACATTCGTTTTTCATCCATTTTCATCTGTTTACATTCGTTTTTCAATCGTTTACATCCGTTTTAATCCGCTTACATTAGTTTTTCATCCATTTACATCTGTTTTTCATCTACTTTTCATCCGTTTACATTCGTTTTTCAAACGTTTACATCCGTTTTAATCCGCTTACATTAGTTTTTCATCCATTTTCATCCGTTTACATGTTTTTTTTTTTCATCCGCTCCATTTTTTTTTTACAGAAGAAGAAAACTGGTGTTTTCTTCCGCTCCAAAAAATTATGTTAACGGATGCGGAAATTTACATTCTTTTTTTCATCCGTTTACATGTTTTTCATCCATTTACATCTGTTTTTCATCTACTTTTCATCCGTTTACATTTGTTTTCATTCGTTTTAATCCATCTACATTCGTTTTTCAATTGTTTACATCCATTTTCATCCGTTTACATGTTTTTTTCATTTGCTCCATTTTTTTTACAGAAGAAAACTTTCTTTTGCTCCAAAAAACGATGTTAACAGATGCAGACATTTACATTCTTTTTTCATCCGTTTACATCTGTTGTTCATCTACTTTTCATCCATTTTAATCCATTTACATTCGTTTTAATCCATCTACATTCGTTTTTTTCAATCGTTTACATCCGTTTTAATCTGCTTACATTCGTTTTTCATCCATTTTCATCCGTTTACATCTGTTGTTCATCTACTTTTCATCCGTTTACATTCGTTTTTTCATCCACTTTAATCCATTTACATTCGTTTTTCATCCATTTTAATCCATTTACATTCGTTTTAATCCATCTACATTCGTTTTTCAATCGTTTACATCCATTTTAATCCGCTTACATTCGTTTTTCATCCATTTTCATCCGTTTACATCTGTTTTTTAATCTACTTTTCATCCGTTTACATTCGTTTTTCATCCACTTTAATCCATTTACATTCGTTTTTCATCCATTTTAATCCATTTACATTCGTTTTAATCCGTCTAACATTCGTTTTTTTTTCAATCGTTTACATCCGTTTTAATCCGCTTACATTCGTTTTTCATCCATTTTTCATCCGTTTACATCTGTTTTTTTAATCTACTTTTCATCTGTTTACATTCGTTTTTTCATTCGTTTTAATCCGTCTACATTCGTTTTTCAATCGTTTACATCCGTTTTAAATCCGCTTACATTCGTTTTTCATCCATTTTCATCCGTTTAATCTGTTGTTCATCTACTTTTCATCCGTTTACATTCGTTTTTTCATCCACTTTAATCCATTTACATCCGTTTTTCATCCATTTTAATCCATTTACATTCGTTTTAATCCGTCTTTTCATTCGTTTTTCAATCGTTTTACATCCGTTTTAATCCGCTTACATTCGTTTTTCATCCATTTTCATCCGTTTACATCTTTTTTTTAATCACATTCGTTTTTCATCTGTTTAATCCATTTACATTCGTTTTAATCTGTAATTTCTACATTCGTTTTTCAATCGTTTACAAATCCGTTTTAATCCGCTTACATTCGTTTTTTCATCCATTTTCATCCGTTTACATCTGTTTTTTAATCTACTTTTCATCTGTTTACATTCGTTTTTCATTCGTTTTAAAATCCTCTACATTCGATTTTTTTCAATCGTTTACATCCGTTTTAATCCGCTTACATTCGTTTTTCATCCCTTTTTCATCCGTTTACATCTGTTTTTTTAATCTACTTTTCATCCGTTTACATTCGTTTTTCACCACTTTAATCCATTTACACTTCGTTTTTCATCCATTTTAATCCATTACATTCGTTTTAATCCGTCTACATTCGTTTTTCAATCGTTTTTTACATCCGTTTTAATCCGCTTACAAATCCATTTTCTCCGTTTACATAATCTACTTTTCATCCGTTTACAATTCGTTTTTCCATCCACTTTAATCCATTTAACATTTGTTTTTCATCCATTTTAATCCATTTTACTCGTTTTAAAATCGTCTACATCGTTTTTTCAATCGTTTTACATCCGTTTTTTTAATCCGCTACATTCGTTTTTTCATCCATTTTTTTCCGTTTAATCTGTTGTTCATCTCGAACTTTTCATCCGATTACCATTCGTTATCATCCCTTTAACATCCATTTACATCGTTTTTTCATCATTTCAATCCCATTACATTCGTTTTTAAAAATCCATCTTCATTCGTTTTTCAATCGTTTACCTAATCCGTTTTAATCCGCTTACATTCGTTTTTCATCCATTTTCATCCGTTTACATCTGTTTTTTTTAATCTACTTTTCATCCGTTTACATTCGTTTTTTTCATCCACTTTAATCATTTACATTCGTTTTTTTCATCATTTAATCCATTTTACATTCGTTTTAATCCGTCTACATTCGTTTTTCAATCGTTTACAACCCGTTTTAAATCCGCTTACATTCGTTTTTCATCCATTTTCATCCGTTTACATTTGTTTTTTAATCTACTTTTTTCACCTGTTTACATTCGTTTTTCATTCGTTTTAATCCGTCTACATTCGTTTTTGAAACCGTTTTACAGCCATTTAATATTCGTTTTCATCATCTGTTTTTCATCCGTTTTACATATGAAAAAAGATTTTTTTAAAAAAAAATTTTTTTTTTTTAAATACATTTCTTTCTGTTTTTTTTAACATATAAAAAAGTCATGTTTTAACATATATTTCTACATATATTTGTCAATGTGCTCATCCTCTTTTCCAAAAATGAAGATTAAATATATTTTTAAAGACATACAATATATTTGAAAATGTATTTTTTTAAAATGTCTTCATATATTTTGTAATATATAAAAAAATGCATTTCAATATAACCAGATAGTATATATATATAATATACTTATCAATCGAAAGATCTGAGATCCCAATGACTGAAAGGGGCGGGGCCACTGACGGTTAGGGCGGGGAGGAAAGAGCTAGATGATGCCGGACGCCCCCGCCAGGAGATCTAGCTTTATGTTCCCACCTGATTCTACCCTCTCTCTGCGGTGTCAGTCCCTGGGATTTCTTTCATGTGTTACCTTGTTTAAACCGAATTGATGAACCCGAGGTCCGTCTGCCGATGTGCGCGGGAGGAACTTTATTTTACGGCGGTGACATTTTCGAGGTAATAATAGAGACGTCCAATGCGGACGGGACGGAGGACACCTTGGAAGTAAATGACGAAGCACAAAGTCACCTTCACGGTTAGCTGAAAGAAAAAAAAATGAAAGTAGATGGAAACATCGATAAAACGTTCGACCCTTCCCGTGATTTACGGATGTAAGTTGGAGGAATCTTCCGGAAGGGGAATCTCGACTATCCCTGAATGTATGTGTGGTGACATTGCAGAGTACAGCCCATCGATTCCCCTGATAGTCAATAATTTGGCCAGATCGTCTCAAAGGTGTCCAGAACCGGGAAGAAGTTGATCATTGATCAGACTTTGAAAAGATACGTCATCTGATGGACCTTCAGAACATCCTCCGGGGCCCCACCGGGGTCTACATAGGACTGTGCAGTCCCATAGTCCCAGAAGCCCCTCCCCTTCTCTGCAGTACAAAGTCTGACTGAGGATGCTTACACCCCTCCCCTTCCCTTCCCCCCTTCCCCTTCCCCCTTCCCTTTCCTCCTCTTCCCTCCTCTTCCCTTCCCCTTCCCTCCCCTCCCTTCCCTCCCCTTCCCTCTCTTCCCTCCCCTTCCCCCTCTTCCCTCCCTTCCCTTCCCTCCTTCCTTCCCTTCCTCCTTCCCTCCCCTTCCCTTCCCTCCCCCTCCCCTTCCCTCCCCTTCCTTCCCTCCATTCCCTCCCATTCCCTTCCCTTCCCCTCCCTCCCCCTCCCCCTTCCCTTCCCTCATCCCTTCCTTTCCTTGCCCTTCCCTCCCCTTCCCCTCCCCTTCCCTTCCTTCCTTCCCCCCCTCCCCTTCCCTTCCCTTCCCTCCCCTTCCCTTACCCTTCCTTTCCTTCCTTTCCCTCCCCTTCCCTTCCCTTCCCTTCCCTTTCCTTCCTTCCCTTCCCCCCTCCCCTTCCTTCCTTCCCTTCCCTCCCCCTTTCCCTTCCCTCCCCTTCCCTTCCCTTCCCTTCCTTTCCCTTTCCCTCCCCTCCCCCTTCCATTCCCTCCTTACCTTCCCTCCCTCTTCCCTTCCCCCTCCCTTCCCTACCCCCTTTCCCTTCCCCCTCCCGCATTCCTCCTTCCCCTTCCTTCCCTATCCCTCCTCTTCCCTTCCCTTCCCTCCCCTTTCCCTTCCCTTCCTATTCCCCTTCCCTTCCCCTTCTCCCGCCCTTCCATCCCTCCCCTTCCATCCTTCCCCTTCCCTTCCCTTCTCCTCTTCCCTTCCCTTACCCTTTCCATCCCCTTCCCTTCCCTTCCTTTCCCTCCCCTTCCCTTTCCCCTTCCCTTCCCTCCCCTTCCCTCCCCTTCCCTCCTCTTCCCTTCCCTTCCTTCCACTTCCCTCCTCTTCCCTTCCTTCCCTTCCCTTCCTCTTCCCTTCCATTTCCATCCTCTTCCCCTCCCCTTCCTTCCCTCCCTTCCCTCCCCTTCCCTTCCTTCCCCTTCCTTCCCCTTCCCCTTCCCTCCCTTCCCTTCCTTCCCCTTCCCCTCCTTCCCTCCCCTTCCCTTCCCTTCCCTCCTCCTTCCCCTTCCCTTCCTCCTGCTTCTCCCTTCTTCCCCTCCCTTCCCATTCCCATCCCCTTGACCCCTTTCCCTCTGAACCCTCCCCTTCCCATCCCCCTTCCCTTCCCATCCCCCTTCCCCCTTCCCTTCCCCATCCCCTTCCCTTCCTTCCTTCACCCCCTTCCTTCCCTTCCCCCTTCCGATTTCCTTCCCTTCCCTTCCTTCCTTCCTTCCATTTCCTCCCTTCCCTTCCCTTCCCCTTCCTTCCTTTCCCTCACCCTCACCTTCCCTTCCCTTCCCTTCCAGGCCCCCTTCCTTCCCTTACCAACACCCCTTCCAATTCTTTTTCCCTCCCCTTCCCTTCCTTCCCTTCCCTTTCCTCCCCCCCTTCCACCCTTTCCCCTTCCCTTCCCTTCCCCTTCCTACTTCCCTTCCCTCCCCTTCGTACCTTTCCTCGCCCAAAATGATATATTTTCCCCTTCCCTGTTACTATCCCTCCCCGGAGAAAATCTTCCCTTCCTTCCACCTCCCCTTTCCCTTCCCTAGGGAACCTCCCCTTCCTTTTCCTGACCCCCCTTCCCTCCCCTGTCCCTTTAGCCTTCAAAGGACCCCCTTACCTTCCTTTCCCTCCCGATTTCCCTCCACTTCCCTTTCCTCCCCTTCCTTCCATCCCCTTTCCTTCCCTTCTCTTCCTTCAACCTGTCCATTCTCCTCACTGCTAGGACAGTAAAAGTGGGTCAATGTGGTGATCCAGCAACTTCCATCTGATCACTAGAGCCCTAGGGCTCAAAATCCCCCAACCCACAGCAACACCTGTCCCTGGCCTTTGGAACATATGTTCTCCCTTCAGACCTGCACCATGGGATCTACTCCCTCCCACTAAAGATTCATGTTTGTCAGCTACTTGGCTCCGGTCTAAATTGTCCCTAGTACAGTATGTGTATGGATGTGAGGTTAGGGACCCAAAATTCATACGCTCCTCCGGGGGGGGGACTGATGGCAACCTGTACTGAAATGCTACATATTGCTGCGGAAATTGACAGGGTCAATCTACGAGTCGCCAAAATGCTTTTTCTAGATTCGCTTCGACTCGAATATCGGGCAATTTTTTTCAGCGAGTTAAGAACATTTCCTTCGTATAGTCACCAGAAATCTAGAGACGATCTCCTTCAGAATAAACCAAAACTTTGATGCTTTGATTCGGGACGAAACAGCCCTTTAGGAATCCGCAGCTGTTGAAGGCCATGCTGGCGCATCTGCTGGGAAAGAACCTTTGGGACCAAACCAGTGGCCCTTTAGAACCTGAGCATTGGGGGGGGGGGGTGAAGGCCAACCTGTCCTGCTGCTCCATATTGCTGTCGTAAAAGGGGTCAATGATATACGAATGATCACAGAACTGCTTTGATCCTAGAGTCCACCTGACCCCCGACCCTCACAAATTTTTTTCGGGGAGGTCCCTGGCCTTGGGAACATACCTTGCCTTCAGACATGGTCACCAAGATCTAGAGCGATCTCCTTCTATGGATTCAGGTTTGTTGGAGCGATTTCCAGAAATGTCCACACCTTTGGGACCAAACCAGTGGGCCCTTTCCAGAAATGTCCACAACCTTTGGGACCAAACCAGTGGGCCCTGTTTAGAGTCCCTGGACCAAACCAGCACCTGACAGCTGGGGGTGAAGGCCAACCTGTCCTGCTGCTCCGTATTGCTGTCGTAAAAGGGGTCAATGATACACGAATGATCACAGAACTGCTTTGATCCTACAGTCCACCTGACCCCCGACCCTCACAATTTTTTTCTGGGAGGTCCCTGGCCTATGAGAACATACGTTGCCTTCAGACATGGTCACCAAGATCTAGAGGTGATCTCCTTCTATGGATTCAGGTTTGTCAGAGCGATTTCCAGAAATGTCCACACCTTTGGGACCAAACCAGTAGGCCCTTTCCAGAAATGTCCACACCTTTGGGACCAAACCAGTAGGCCCTTTAGATCCTGAGGGGGGGGGGTGAAGGCCAACCTGTCCTGCTGCTCCATATTGCTGTCGTAAAAGGGGTCAATGATATACGAATGATCACAGAACTGCTTTGATCCTAGAGTCCACCTGACCCCCGACCCTCACAATTTTTTTTCGGGGAGGTCCCTGGCCTTTGGGAACATACCTGTTGCCTTCAGACATGGTCACCAAGATCTAGAGGCGATCTCGATTCCTTCTATGGATTCAGGTTTGTCGGAGCGATTTCCAGAAATGTCCACACCTTTGGGACCAAACCAGTGGGCCCTTTAGAACCTGAGCACCTGGCAGGGGGGGGGTGAAGGCCAACCTGTCCTGCTGCTCCATATTGCTGTCGTAAAAGGGGTCAATGATATACGAATGATCACAGAACTGCTTTGATCCTAGAGTCCACCTGACCCCCGACCCTCACAATTTTTTTCGGGGAGGTCCCTGGCCTTTGGGTCATACCTTGCCTTCAGACATGGTCACCAAGATCTAGAGGCGATCTCCTTCTATGGATTCAGGTTTGTCGGAGCGATTTCCAGAAATGTCCACACCTTTGGGACCAAAACCAGTAGGCCCTTTGGGACCAAATCAGTAGGCCCTTTCCAGAAATGTCCACACCTTTGGGACCAAACCAGTGGGCCCTTTAGATCCTGAGCACCTGGCAGCTGGGGGTGAAGGCCAACCTGTCCTGCTGCTCCATATTGCTGTCGTAAAAGGGGTCAATGATATACGAATGATCACAGAACTGCTTTGATCCTAGAGTCCACCTGACCCCCGACCCTCACAATTTTTTTCGGGGAGGTCCCTGGCCTTTGGGAACATACCTTGCCTTCAGACATGGTCACCAAGATCTAGAGGCGATCTCCTTCTATGGATTCAGGTTTGTCGGAGCGATTTCCAGAAATGTCCACACCTTTGGGACCAAACCAGTAGGCCCTTTCATTGGGGGGTGAAGAAATGTCCACACCTTTGGGACCAAACCAGTGGAACCTTTAGATCCTGAGCACCTGGCAGCTGGGGGTGAAGGCCTGTCCTGCTGCTGCTGCTCCATATTGCCTGTCGTAAAAGGGGTCAATGATATATTTCCAGAAATGATCACAGAACTGCTTTAGAATCCTGAGATTGGGGGGGGGGGGTGAAGGCCAACCTGGTCCTGAGTCCCTGTCCGTAAAAGGGGTCAATGATATACGAATGATCACAGAACTGCTTTGATCCTAGAGTCCACCTGACCCTCCGACCCTCACAATTTTTTTCGGGGAGGTCCCTGGCCTTTGGGAACATACCTTGCCTTCAGACATGGTCACCAAGATCTAGAGGCGATCTCCTTCTATGGATTCAGGTTTGTCGGAGCGATTTCCAGAAATGTCCACACCTTTGGGACCAAACCAGTAGGCCCTTTCCAGAAATGTCCACACCTTTGGGACCAAACCAGTGGGCCCTTTAGATCCTGAGCACCTGGCAGCTGGGGGTGAAGGCCAACCTGTCCTGCTGCTCCGTATTGCTGTCGTAAAAGGGGTCAATGATATACGAATGATCACAGAACTGCTTTGATCCTACAGTCCACCTGACCCCCCGACCCTCACAATTTTTTTCTGGGAGGTCCCTGGCCTATGAGAACATACGTTGCCTTCAGACATGGTCACCGAGATCTAGAGACGATCTCCTTCACCTTCTACGGATTCAGGTTTGTCGGAGCGATTTCTTTTTAGCTCTATAGCTCGGGATGTTTCTGTTTAGATCGGCAAATTGCTTGTGCCGTATCGGGGGGGTTGGGGTAACGGAGGGAGGGGGGGAAGGAGGGGAACCATTCAAAACCTGGAGAGAAGAATGTCAACTTCAGCATCAATTAGACGGGAGAAATCAAATACTGAATTATTAAGTGTAATTACAGCAGGATTACTTCAATAGGCAGAGTAATTTTACAGATGATTGCTGGAATACATGAGACAAAGGAGTTCCTTTAATCTTTCCGGCAAATCTATTTATACCCCGAGAATGCTTGCCGTGTATACTTTGTGTTTGGATGGAGATGGGGGACGGATATAGATGGACTACTCCAGATACAGGAGTCCTTTTCCAGAACGTTACTGGTAGGATATCGGGTGAAAAAGGGAACAAGGCCCGTGGTCTTCCCTAAGAACAAGGATGGGTGTTCAACCTTGACCTTCCCATGAGTGAGGTTTTCACATGTTTGTGGACATCTGACCATCACGTCTACGAGACGGTTCGGTGTCCGCAAACATGTCAAAACCTCACTCATGGGAAGGTCGGGGTTGAGTAGCTGTGATGGTCCACCAGCCTGTGGTTGAAGGCTGTGTACTGATGTTGGGTGAGAAGACTTGCCTCGCGGTAGGCATTTCAGTAGGGGTGAGGTCAGGGCTTTGTGTAGGACACTCAAGTTGCTCCTCCCATCACACATATATGACCTTGTTGGACATCCCATTCCAAAAACCATGGCCGTTAATATGGAGTTTCCCCCCCCTCCAAGTGTATTAATATGGTTTGTAGCTGTGAAGGTCCACCAACCTGTGGTCTTCTGTGATGGTCCACCAACCTGTGGTCTTCTGTGATGGTCCACCAACCTGTGGTCTCCTGTAATGGTCCACCAACCTGTGGTCTCCTGTAATGGTCCACCAACCTGTGGTCTTCTGTGATGGTCCACAAACCTGTGGTCTTCTGTGATGGTCTACAAACCTGTGGTCTTCTGTGATGGTCCAGCAATCTGTGGTCTTCTGTGATGGTCCCCCCAACCTGTGGTCTCCTGTAATGGTCCACCAACCTGTGGTCTCCTGTAATGGTCCACCAACCTGTGGTCTTCTGTGATGGTCCACAACCTGTGGTCTTCTGTGATGGTCTACAAACCTGTGGTCTTCTGTGATGGTCCAGCAATCTGTGGTCTTCTGTGATGGTCCAGCAATCTGTGGTCTTCTGTGATGGTCCAGCAATCTGTGGTCTTCTGTGATGGTCCAGCAATCTGTGGTCTTCTGTGATGTCCACCAACCTGTGGTCTCCTGTAATGGTCCACCAACCTGTGGTCTTCTGTGATGGTCCAGCAATCTGTGGTCTTCTGTGATGGTCCACCAACCTGTGGTCTCCTGTAATGGTCCACCAACCTGTGGTCTTCTGTTGAAGGCTTTGTACTGATGTTGGATGAGAAGACTTGCCTCGCAATAGGCATTCCAGTAGGGGTGAGGTCAGGGCTTTGAGTAGGACACTCAAGTTGCTCCTCCCATCACACATATATGAGCTTGTTGGACATCCCATTCCAAAACCGTGGTCATTAATATGGAGTTTCCCCCCCCCTCCAAGTGTATTAATATAGTTTTGTAGCTGTGATGGTCCACCAACCTGTGATCTTCTGTGATGGTCCACCAACCTGTGGTCTCCTGTAATGGTCCACCAACCTGTAGTAGTCTTCTGTAATGGTCCACAAACCTGTGGTCTTCTGTTGAAGGCTCTGTACTGATGTTGGGTGAGAAGACTTGCCTCGCGGTAGGCATTCCAGTAGGGGTGAGGTCAGGGCTTTGTGTAGGACACTCAAGTTGCTCCTCCCATCCAATATATATGAGATTGTTGGACATCCCATTCCAAAAACCGTGGTCAGTAATATGGGGTCCCCCCCAAGTCTATAAATATGGTTTGTAGCTGCGATGGTCCACCAACCTGTGGTCTTCTGTGATGGTCCACCAACCTGTGGTCTTCTGTGATGGTCCACCAACCTGTGGTCTTCTGTGATGGTCCAGCAATCTGTGGTCTTCTGTGATGGTCCAGCAATCTGTGGTCTTCTGTGATGGTCCACCAACCTGTGGTCTTCTGTGATGGTCCAGCAATCTGTGGTCTCCTGTGATGGTCCACCAACCTGTGGTCTCCTGTGATGGTCGACCAACCTGTTGGTCTCCTGTGATGGTCCACCAACCTGTGGTCTCCTGTGATGGTCCCACCAACCTGTGGTCTTCTGTGATGGTCCAGCAATCTGTGGTCTTCTGTGATGGTCCAGCAATCTGTGGTCTTCTGTGATGGTCCAGCAATCTGTGGTCTTCTGTGATGGTCCAGCAATCTGTGGTTCTTCTGTGATGGTCCAGCAATCTGTGGTATCCTGTGATGGTCCACAAACCTGTGGTCTCCTGTGATGGTCCACCAACCTGTGGTCTTCTGTGATGGTCCACCAACCTGTGATCTTCTGTTGAAGGCTCTGTACATGATGTTGGGTGAGAAGACTTGCCTCGCAATAGGCATTCCATAGGGGAGAGAGGTCGGGGCTTTTTCATCAGTTTTACATACGTTTTTTTAATGCGTTTTTAATACGTTTTTACATCCGTTCACATCTATTTTTCATCCGTTTTTCAACCATTTACATCCATTTCTCATCTGTTTACACATCCATTTTTTCATCATTTTTTTTTCATCAGTTTACATACGTTTTTTCATTCATTTTTAATCCATTTTACATCCGTTTTTAATCTGTTTTTACATCCATTTTCATCCATTTACATCTGTTTCTCATCTGTTTACATATGTTTTTTCATCAGTTTTTAATCAGTGTATATCGTTTTTTTTCATCATCGTTTACATCCATTTTTTATCCGTTTTTTTTATCTGATTTACATCCGTTTACATCCATTTTTCTTTCCGTTTTTTTATCCATCTTTTTCATCCATTTACATCCATTTCTCATTAGTTTACAGACTTTTTTTTCATCAGTTTTCATCCGTTTATTCATCAGTTTTTTCATAATTTTTACATAAGTTTTTCAATCCGTTTTTAATCCGTTTTAACATCCGTTCACAACTATTTTTTCACCCATTTACATCCATTTTCATCCATTTACATCCGTTTCTCATCTGTTTACATCCGTTTTTTTCATCAGTTTACATACGTTTTTTCATCAGTTTTTCATCACTTTTCGCAAGTTTTTTTTTATCCATTTCTCGTCCGTTCACATACTATTTTCCGCCCGTTTACATCCATTTTCATCCATTTACATCCATTTCTCATCCGTTTACATCCATTTTCATCTGTTTACATCCATTTCTCATCTGTTTACATCCATTTTTTCATCAGTTTACATACTTTTTTATATGTTTTTAATCTGTTTTACATCTGTTCACAATCAGTTTTTCATCCGTTTTACATCCATTTTTATCCATTTACATCCGTTTCTCATATGTTTACATATGTTTTTTTCATCAGTTTTTCATCATTTTACATACTTTTTTTTATATCCGTTTTTAATCTGTTTTTACATCTGTTCACATCCATTTTTCTTCCATTTACATCCATTTCTTGTCAGTTTTTCATCCGTTTTTAATCCGTTTTTAACATCCGTTCAAATCTATTCTTTGCCTGTTTACATCCATTTTTATCCATTTTACATCCGTTTTCTCATCTGTTTACATCCGTTTTTTTCATCAGTTTACATCCGTTTTTCATCAGTTTTTTATCAGTTTACATAAGTTTTTTTTATCCATTTTTCGTCCATTTACATCCGTTTTCTCATCTGTTTTACATCCGTTTTTTTCAGCAGTTTTTCATCAGTTTACATATTTTTTTTTCATCCATTTTTAATCCGTTTTACATCCGTTCACATCCGTTTTTTCAGCAGTTTCCATCGTTTATTCATCAATTTTTTCATAATTTTACATAAGTTTTTTAATCCATTTTTAATCCGTTTTATACATCTGTTCACATTCATTTTTTGGCCGTTTACATCCATTTTCAATCCATTTACATCTGTTTTTCATCTATTTTACATCCATTTTACATCCATTTTTATATCCGTTTTTCATCCGTTTACATCCATTTTCATCCATTTTTACATCCATTTTTACATCCATTTTTATATCCGTTTTTCATCCGTTTACATCCATTTTCATACTCCGTTTTTCATCTGTCTGCATCCGTTTTTTTTTCAATTCTGCTTTTTTTTTTTCTTCATTAAAAAAAACGGATGTTAACAGATATGGACATTAGTGGATGTAAACAGATGATCACCCGTTACATCCGCTAGTCTATAGATAAACATGGGTGTCCATTTTTCATCCGTAAACGGACAGATGAAAAATGGACATGAAAGAGGCCTATTTTTCTTCCGTAAAAACCCCAGAAAAAAGGATGTAACCGGATATAAACTGATGTAAACGGATGAAAAGGGGATGTAAACGGATAAAAACGGACAGAACCTTCCCAGGTATCAAGAGAAGTTGCAGAATCTATGTGGCCTGATTGGAGATCTGGTAGATCAACGGGTTCTTACTCAGGTTCCCCAGAACAAGGAGGGGGAGGTTGTAAATTGATGAAAAACAGATGTGAACGGATAAAAAACGGATGTAAATTGATGAAAAATGGATGTGAACGGATGTAAACGTATGTAAAACGGATGAAAAATGGATGTAACCGGATGAAAATGGATGGAAACAGATGTAAACGGATGAAAAACAGATGTGAACAGATGTCAACGGATGAAAAATAGACGAAAAAAACTTGTGGAAACTGATGAAAAAACGTATGTAAACAGATGTGAACGGATGTAAACGGATGAAAAAACGGATGAAAATACTGATGTAAACTGATGAAAAACTGCTTAAAAAAAACATACGTAACCTGATGAAAAACGGATGTAAACTGATGAAAAACGGACTGAAACAGATGTAAAAATGGATGAAAAACGGATGTGAAAGATGTAATGTAAACGGATGTAAACAGATGTCAATGGATGAAAACCGGGTGAAATAACTGATGTAAACTGATGAAAAACGGATGTAAATGGACGTAAAAATGGTGTACACGGATGTAAATGGACGGAAAATGGATGTAAACAGATGAAAACGGACTGAAACAGGTGTAAACGGATGAAAAACGGATGTAAACAGATGAAAACAGATCTCAACGGATGAAAAATGGATTAAAAAACTTGTGCAAACTGATGAAAAATGGATGGAATCGGATAGAAACAGATGTAAACGTATGAAAAACGGATGAAAAACGGATGTAAACAGATGTCAATGGATGAAAAGCGGATGAAAAAAACTGATGTAAACTGATGAAAAAAACGGATGTAAACGGACGTAAAAGGATGAAAACTGGATGTAAACGGACGGAAAACAAATTAAACCGGGTATAAACAGATGTAAATGGATGAAAAACAGATGTGAACAGATGCAAAATGGATGTAAAACGGATAAAAACTGAGGAAACGGACGGAAACAGATGTAAATGTATGAAAAATGGATGTGAAACAGATGAAAAATGGGTGAAAAAAACTGATGGAAACTGATGGAAAAAACAGATGTAAACGGACGTAAACTGGTGTAAACTGATGAAAAACTGGATGTAAACGGATGAAAACGGACTGAAACAGATGTAAATGGATCTCAACGGATGGAAAAAACGGATGTGAACAATGCAAAACGGATGTAAACGGATGAAAACTGGATGTAAAGGGACGGAAACAAATGAAACCGGGTATAAACAGATGTAAATGGATGAAAAAACGGATGTGAACAGATGCAAAATGGATGTAAACGGATGAAAACGGAGGAAACGGGGCGGGAGGGGGGGTGGAAACAGATGTAAAACGTATAAAAATGGATGTGAACGGATGAAAACGGACTGAAACAGATGTAAACGGATCTCAACGGATGAAAAACGGATGAAAAAAAACGGATGTAAACAGATGAAAAAAATTGATGTAAACGGATGTAAACGGACATAAACAGATGTAAACGTATGAAAAACGGATGTAAACAGATGTCAGCGGATGAAAAACGGATGAAAAAAAACTGATGTAAACTGATGAAAAAACGGATGTAAATTGGATGTAAACTGGTGAACACGGATGTAAACGGAAGTAAACTGGGTGTAAACAGATGAAAACTGGATGTAAACGGAGGGAAACAAGGTAAATGGATGAAAACGGATGTAAACAGATGTAAATGGATGAAAACGGATGTGAACAGATGCAAAAACAGATGTAAACAGATGTAAACAGATGTAAACAGATGAAAACCCGGTGAAAAAAACTGATGTAAACTGATGAAAAACGCATGTAAATGGATGTAAACTGGTGAACACGGATGTAAACGGACGGCAAATGGATGTAAACGGATGAAAACGGACTGAAACAGATGTAAACGGATAAAAAAAAACGGATGTAGATGGATGGAAAAACGGATGTGAACAGATGTAAATGGATGTATACAGATGTCAATGGATGAAAAAAATGATGTAAACTGATGAAAAAACGGATGTAAACTGGGGGTGTAAAAGGATGAAAACAGATGTAAAAAGGATGAGAAACGGATGTGGAGACGGATGTAAACGGATGTGAACAGATGCAAAACAGATTAAACGGATGTCTATCCCAGTTTTGGTTATCCTGAACCCAATACAGCCTCGGCTTCTGTTCTTGGCTAGCGGGAATGGTGGTCTTCTGCTGCTGTACACCACCCATCTCATGGTTCCATGATTTGCACATCCTCAACTGTATTCGTCTTTTTATTTTTTTAACCTTGCTATTTTAGTACTGGGTAGGTCTTCCTCCGTTTGTTCGTGCGCGGATTCACAAACATTCCTTTGAGTTTCTACTCCATGTTGACGTAGGTTTTGTCAGCTGCATATCAATGATCAAAATCTCCCATTCTTTCCGCATCCTAAAGGTGTTCTACTGGATTCAGACCTGGTGACCGGCCTACCATCTGTGGAGATTCATCAGACCAGGTTACGTTTTTTTTATCCAGTTTTGGTTATCCTGAACTTTCTGTTCTCGGCTGTGAAGTTTGGAAACCATGGTGGTCTTCTGCTGTTGTAGACCACTCACCTCAAGGTTTCATGCGATGCACATTCTGAGGTGCTTACCATCTGTGGAGATTCATCAGACCAGGTTCCATTTTTTTATCCAGTTTTGGATATCCTGAACGTTCTGTTCTCGGCTGTGAAGTGTGGAAACCATGGTGGTCTTCTGCTGTTGTAGACCCTTCACCTCAATGTTTCATGCGATGCACATTCTGAGGTGCTCACCATCTGTGGAGATTCATCAGACCAGGCTCCATTTTTTAATCCAGTTTTGGATATCCTGAACGTTCTGTTCTCAGCTGTGAAGTGTGGAAACCATGGTGGTCTTCTGCTGTTGTAGACCGTTCACCTTTGAGAATCTGCTCCATGTTGACGTAGGTTTGTCAGCTGCATATCAATGACCAAAATCTCTCATTCTTCCGCATCCTCAAAGTGTTCTACTGGATTCAGACCTGGTGACTGGCCTACCATCTGTGGAGATTCATCAGACCAGGTTACGTTTTTCTATCCAGTTTTGGTTATCCTGAACTTTCTGTTCTCGGCTGTGAAGTGTGGAAACCATGGTGGTCTTCTGGTGTTGTAGACCATTTACCTTTGAGAATCTGCTCCATGTTGACGTAGGTTTGTCAGCTGCATATCAATGATCAAAATCTTCCATTCTTCCACATGCTAAAGGTGTTTCTACTGGATTCAGACCTGGTGACCGACCTACCATCTGTGGAGATTCATCAGACCAGGCTCCATTTTTCTATCCAGTTTTGGATATCCTGAACGCTCTGTTCTCGGCTGTGAAGTGTGGAAACCATGGTGGTCTTCTGCTGTTGTAGACCATTCACCTCAAGGTTCCATGCGATGCTCATTCTGAGGTGCTCACCATCTGTGGAGATTCATCAGACTGGGCTCCATTTTTTTATCCAGTTTTGGATATCCTGAACTTTCTGTTCTCGGGGTGTGAAGTGTGGAAACCATGGTGGTCTTCTGCTGTTGTAGACCCTTCACCTCAAGATTTCATGCGATGCACATTCTGAGGTGCTCACCATCTGTGGAGATTCATCAGACCAGGCTCCATTTTTTAATCCAGTTTTGGATATCCTGAACGTTCTGTTCTCAGCTGTGAAGTGTGGAAACCATGGTGGTCCTTCTGCTGTTGTAGACCGTTCACCTTTGAGAATCTGCTCCATGTTGACGTAGGTTTGTCAGCTGCATATCAATGACCAAAATCTCTCATTCTTCGCATCCTCAAGTGTTTTCTACTGGATTCAGACCTGGTGACCGGCCTACCATCTGTGGAGATTCATCAGACCAGGTTACGTTTTTCTATCCAGTTTTGGTTATCCTGAACTTTCTGTTCTCGGCTGTGAAGTGTGGAAACCATGGTGGTCTTCTGCTGATGTAGACCCTTCACCTCAAGGTTGCATGCGATGCACATTCTGAGGTGCTTACCATCTGTGGAGATTCATCAGACCAGGTACGTTTTTCTATTCAGTTTTGGATATCCTGAACGTTCTGTTCTCGGCTGTGAAGTGTGGAAACCATGGTGGTCTTCTGGTGTTGTAGACCATTTACCTTTGAGAATCTGCTCCATGTTGACGTAGGTTTGTCAGCTGCATATCAATGATCAAAATCTCCCATTCTTCCACATGCTAAAGGTGTTCTACTGGATTCAGACCTGGTGACCCGACCTACCATCTGTGGAGATTCATCAGACCAGGCTCCATTTTTCTATCCAGTTTTGGATATCCTGAACGCTCTGTTCTCGGCTGTGAAGTGTGGAAACCATGGTGGTCTTCTGCTGTTGTAGACCTTCACCTCAAGGTTCCATGCGATGCTCATTCTGAGGTGCTCACCATCTGTGGAGATTCATCAGACTGGGCTCCATTTTTTTATCCAGTTTTGGATATCCTGAACTTTCTGTTCTCGGGTGTGAAGTGTGGAAACCATGGTGGTCTTCTGCTGTTGTAGACCCTTCACCTCAAGGTTCCATGCGAGGTGCTTTTCTTATCACCGTAGCTGTAAAGAGCCAATTTCTGACCTACCATAGGCTTTCTGTCAGCTCCGACCAGTGTGGTCATTCTCTTCTGACCTCTCCAAAGACATTTACATTTGCAGAAGTGACATTGGCTGGATGTTTTTTTTTTTTTTTTTTTTCGTTTTGGGCACCATTCTGAGTAAACTCTAGAGAATGTTGTGTTTGAAAATTCCAGAGATCAGCTCTTACAGAATGATACCCAAACAAAACCAGCTAACCGAATCATCCCGGGGCCAAAATCGCATTATTTCCACATTCTGGCGAACAGTAATGGAAGCTCCTGACCGGAACGATGTGGTTCCATGCATGTATCTCCTTACCTCCATGCATCTCTTTTTTTTGCGAGTTGAAAGATTGATTGGTTGGTCGGCCGTTGTTTCGTTTGCTTTTTTTGGATTTGGCACGGAGAACTCTGGGTGTCTTCAGCTGCCTTGAGCAATTTTAGGATCTGGTGTGAAGCTGTACCTGTAAGAAAGATGGGGGGGGGGGATGCCTCCAGGTGAACCTCCTCTCAGCTGGCCATCAGTGAAGACGTCCAACATAGACATTCTCTGTCTGGTTTTAAGTGTATGTACCTTACCAGTCATGCATGCCGAGCGGAGTTTACATTACCTTTGGCTGTTTGGTCGCTCCCTGAGGTCTGTATGTAGCTACATTCCTCCAGTTTACTATTTATGTCTGGATCTGACGGCCATACAAATGTCTGCTGTACTGAGCGTGGCCACACACAGACCAATCCTTCATTCCTTCATGCCTTGTGAGAGGTTGGAGCAACACTTTTGACAATTTAGTGATGGAAAGGCTATTATGGGGTTCCTAAGGTCTATATAAGGTTCCTATGGCTATTATGGGGTTTATATGGTGTTCCTAAGGCTGTTGTGGGGTTCCCAAGACAATGATGGGGTTTCTATGGTGTTCCTAAGGGTGTTGTGGGGTTCCCAAGACAATGATGGGGTTTCTGTGATGTTCCTAAGGCTGTTGTGGGGTTCCCGAGACATGATGGGGTTTCTGTGGTGCTCCTAAGGCTGTTGCGGGGTTCCCGAGACAATGATGGGGTTTCTATGGTGCTCCTAAGGCTGTTGTGGGGTTCCCGACATAATGATGGGGTTTCTGTGGTGCTCCTAAGGCTATTGTGGGGTTCCCGAGACAATGATGGGGTTTTTGTGGTGTTCCTAAGGCTGTTGTGGGGTTCCAGAGACAATGATGGGGTTTCTGTGGTGTTCCTAAGGCTGTTGTGGGGTTCCCAAGACAATGATGGGGTTTTTGTGGTGTTCCTAAGGCTGTTATGGGGTTCCCAAGACAATGATGGGGTTTCTGTGGTGTTCCTAAGGCTGTTGTGGGGTTCCCAAACAATGTGATGGTTTCTATGGTGTTCCTAAGGCTGTTATGGGGTTCCCAAAGCTGTGATGGGGTTTCTATGGTGTTCGTAAGGCTGTTGTGGGTGGTTCCTGAGACAATGATGGGTTTTCTGTGGTGTTCCTAAGGCTGTCATTGGGTTCCCGAGACAATGATGGGTTTTCTGTGGTGTTCCTAAGGCTGTTATGGGGTTCCCGAGACAATGATGGGGTTTCTATGGTGTTCCTAAGGCTGTTGTGGGGTTCCCAAGAAAAATGATGGGGTTCTATAGTGTTTGTAAGTCTGTTGTGGGGTTCCCAAGACAATGATGGGGTTTCTGTGGTGTTCCTAAGGCTGTTGTGGGGTTCCCGAGCCAATGATGGGTTTTCTGTGGTGTTCCTAAGGCTGTTATGGGGTTCCCGAGACAATGATGGGTTTTCTGTGGTGTTCCTAAGGCTGTTGTGGGGTTCCTAAGGCTATAATGGGTTTTTTGTAATGCTATTATGGGTCTTCTGTGGGGTTCCTAAGACTGTTTTGGGGTTCCTAAAGCTATTAAGGTGTTCCTGTGGGGTTCATAAGACTATTATGGTGTTCCTAAGACTCATACATGCTTTTTATAGGGTTCTTAAGGCTGTTGTCGGGTTTCTAAGGCTATTATGGGGTTCCTGTAGGGTCCCTGAGGCTATTATGGGGTTTCTATGGTGTACCTAAGGCTGTTATGGGGTTCCCAAGACAATGATGGGGTTTCTATGGTGTTCCTAAGGCTGTTATGGGGTTCCTAAGGCTATCAAGGGGTTCCTGTGGGATTTCTAAGGCTATAATGGTTTTTTAAGGCTATTATGAGGCTTCTGTGGGAATGCGCACTGAGCATCGACCACCTAAGGTGGGACTTGGCAGTACTTCCCTAGAGAAGAGGATTCCAAGGGTCATATTGCCTTGTCTGGTCAAGGGTCAGGAAGACTGCGGTGTTAGATGCCCCCTGGGAGTGGCATCCTGGTGGTGCTCCTACTATCACTATGGTTTTGAGATCCTACGGTTAGAACGCGATGTATAGTATCCCTACTAGTTTGATGGTGGTCCTGAGGGATATTCCTCGTGAGAAAGAATGTGAATTGAGCATCCACCACCTAAGGTGGGGGTCAGCAGTATTTCCCTAGAGAGGAGGATTCCATGGGTTCTATTGCCTTGTTTGGTCAGCAGTCAGGAAGGCTGCGATGTTAGGCACCCCCTGGGAGTAGCATCTCAGTGGTGCTCCTAGTATCACTATGGGTTTAGGGATCCTAGGACGGGCTGTACGGTATCCCTGCTAAGGTGAGGTCGGCAGTACTTCCCTAGAGTGGAGGACTCCAAGGGTCCCAGTACCTTGTCTAGTCAGGGGTCAGGAAGGCATGCAGTGTTAGGTTCTCCCTGGCAGTGGCATCTCGGGGGTGCTACTAGTATCTCTATAGGCTTTATGGGATACACTATGGAGACCTTATGGTTAAAACGGGCACTGGGTCACAACACCATTTGTTTTCTCTGCACTGGCCTGGGCCTTTTGGTTGAGGACTGTGGCAATTTGTGTTACTGGGCCACAAGGTCTAGCCACTGCATCTGCACTAGGACCTTTTTTTGTATTTTTTTCCTTACGCATTGTCACTTGCACTTATATATGTGTTTTTTTTCCTCTCAAGGATTGTAGGGTTTGGGTCTTCAGGCCTACCCTGAAGTCTAGGGGGGGATATGTGGCCCTTATGTTCCAAAGCAGAGAGGAGGAAGTCCTCTGCTTTGGGAAGTTTCTCTTTAGGTGAGCCCCCAACCTAATACTCGTTGGTTGGTTTCGGCCGATCAGGAGGACTGGACCCCACCGGGCCTTTTGGCTAGGTGGACCTGAGTAATCCTCTCAAGGATTGTAGGATTTTGGTCTTCAGGCCTACCCTGAAGTCTAGGGGGGGGGATATGTGGCCCTTATGTTTCTTCCTCCCTGCTTTGGGGAGTCTTTCTTTAGGACAGCCGCCAACCTAATATTCGTTGGTTGGTTTCGGCCGACCAGGAGGACTGGGGTCCACCGGGCCTTTTGGCTAGGTAAACCTGAGTAATCCTCTCAAGGATTGGGTCTTCAGGCCTACCCTGAAGTCTAGGGGGGATATGTGGCCCTTACATTCCTTCCTCCCTGCTTTGCGGAGTCTTTCTTTAGGACAGCCTCCAATCTAATACTCGTTGGTTGCTTTCGGCCGATCAGGAGGACTGGGGTCCACTGGGCCTTTTGGCTAGGAGGACCTGAGTATCCTCTCAAGGATTGTAGGATTTGGGTTTTCAGGCCTACCTTGAAGTCTAGGGGGGATATGTGGCCCTTATGTTCCTTCCTCCCTGCTTTGCGGAGTCTTTCTTTAGGACAGCCTCCAACCTAATACTCGTTGGTTGCTTTCGGCCGATCAGGAGGACTGGGGTCCACGGGCCTTTTGGCTAGGTGGACCTGAGTAATCCTCTTAAGGATTGTAGGGTTTGGGTCTTTAGGCCTACCCTGAAGTCTAGGGGGGGGGGGATATGTGGCCCTTATGTTCCTTCCTCCTCTGCTTTGGGGAGTCTTTCTTTAGGACAGCCCCAACCTAATACTCGTTGGTTGGTTTCGGGCCGACCAGGAGGACTGGGGTCCACCGGGCCTTTTGGCTAGGTGGACCTGAGTAATCCTCTCAAGGATTGTAGAATTTGAGTCTTCAGGCCTACCCTGAAGTCTAGAGGGGGATATGTGGCCCTTATGTTCCTTCCTCCCCTGCTTTGGGGAGTCTTTCTTTAGGACAGCCCCCAACCTAATACTCGTTGGTTGGTTTCGGCTGATCAGGAGGACTGGGGTCCACCGTGCCTTTTGGCTAGGTGGACCTGAGTAATCCTCTCAAGGATTGCAGAATTTGAGTCTTCAGGCCTACCCTGAAGTCTAGAGGGGAATATGTGGCCCTTATGTCTCTTCCTCCCCTGCTTTGGGGAGTCTTTCTTTAGGACAGCCCCCAACCTAATACTCGTTGGTTGGTTTTGGCCGATCAGGAGGACTGGGGTCCACCGGGCCTTTTGGCTAGGTGGACCTGAGTAATCCTCTCAAGGATTGTAGAATTTGAGTCTTCAGGCCTACCCTGAAGTCTAGAGGGGGATATGTGGCCCTTATGTCTCTTCCTCCCCTGCTTTGGGGAGTCTTTCTTTAGGACAGCCCCCAACCTAATACTCGTTCGTTGGTTTCGGCCGATCAGGAGGACTGGGGTCCACCAGGCCTTTTGGCTAGGTGGACCTGAGTATGCCTTACCCCCTATCAGGACTCTTGTGAAGAGGAAGGGTCCCTCCTGTTCGGGAGGAGACCAAGTGAACGGGTAGCATGAGATGGACCTAAGATTGAAGAGTCAGTTCCTTACAGATATTCGTTCCCGATTTATTCTCTTTATTTAGATTTTTACCCCTCAAGCTGCATATAAGAGGCTCCATGGAAGGAGACGAGGCTCTGGACCTCCTCCATAGTTCATACAGAAGGACCGGCCTTCAATAACGTCATGTTTGGCTCCATCCAAGGCTCATTTTTACTCGATCAATAACCAATTTATATTTAATCTATACTGGCTCGTTGCTGATGTGATCTGCTTTTTACACAATGGGATGAATTTATATTTTATGTTGCCGAAGATTCGGGAGCATTAAGTGGCGGCTATTAAACATCTCTTTTTCCTTTTTCTGAGAACCTCAGACGTTGGCGAGACTTCCTGACAATCCCGAGTCACATCGGAGAACGGCAATAACTTTTATGTGCACGTCCCACGGCGGTTTCGTAGTGTTTACCGGTAGACGGCTTTTGTCTGAACCGGAAGACAGACATCTGTTGTATCTAATGAAGAGCGAAAACAAAAGAGGATGCCGGCACACGTTCCAATCCTCCGAAGGATCCTTTCTTGAAGCTTCCAAGTGCCACTCCAAACCGAGCTCCGCTTACGCGTTTTGGCGTGGATAAGGCCCAGTTGGGCTGAAATGCGACGCTTGGCTTCAAATTTCGGCAAAGGACACTTCGGAGGGTTGGAGCGTGTGCCGGCATTTCGTTTTTCTTTGGATTATATTGGAGATGGAGAGTCCTTCGCCATGCGCTGAAGAGTCGAGAGACTTTGGACGTGTAGTAAGTGGATCTAAGAAAGAAATGACTTTTTCTGCCACTAGATGTCCTCAGTCTAGAGGCCACCATCATTCAATCCACTTTATCTGAACCCAGGTCATCCAGGACCCACCCCCCCTCACCTGTGACTGGACCGTAAAATGAGAAGCAGCGGGTGCCTCCATCTTTTTACCTTTCTTTAGATGATATCGGAGATGTAGACTCTTTGTCCATGCCTGGTGAAGTTGACTTGCTGGTCTGTATTTGAGGTGTATATTGGCACAACTGGAATTTTTTTCTACCACTTGATGTCCTCAGACATATGTCTAACAGTAGTTCAACCCACATCCTCTGAGCCCAGGTCATCCTGGACCAGCCACCCCCCTCACCTGTGACTGGACCGTAAAATGAGATGCAGCGGGTGCCTCCATCTTTTTACCTTTTTTGGATGATATCGGAGATGTAGACTCTTTGTCCATGCCTGGTGAAGTTGACTTGCTGGTCTGTGTTTGAGGTGTGTATTGGCACTACATGTCCTCAGTCTAGAGGCCACCATCATTCAATCCACTTTCTCTGAACCCAGGTCATCCAGGACCCACCCCCCCACACCTGTGACTGGACCGTAAAATAAGAAGCAGCAGGCGCCAGGACCTTCTTACCTTTCTTTGGATGATATTGGAGATGTAGACTCTTTGTCCATGCCTGGTGAAGTTGACTTGCTGGTCTGTATTTGAGGTGTGTATTGGCACAACTGGAATGATGTCCTCAGTCTAGAGGCCACCATCATTCAATCCACTTTCTCTGAGCCCAGATCATCCAGGACCCACCCCCCCCCTTGTGACTGGACAGTAAAATGAGAAAATGAGAAGCAGCAGGTGCAAGGACCTTCTTACCTTTCTTTGGATGATATCGGAGATGTAGACTCTTTGTGAGCCCCATGCCTGGTAAAGTTGACCTGCTGGTCTGTATTGGAGGTGTGTATTGGCACAACTGAAATTTTTTTCTACCACTTGATGTCCTCAGACATATGGCTAACAGTAGTTCAACCCGCGTCCCTGAGCCCAGGTCATCCTGGTCACGCCCCCCCCCCTCACCTGTGACTGGACCGTAAAATGAGAAGCAGCATGTGCCAGGACCTTCTTACCTTTTTTTGGATGATATTGGAGATTTAGACTCTTTGTCCATGCCTGGTGAAGTTGACTTGCTGGTCTGTATTTGAGGTGTGTATTGGCACAACTGGAATTGTTGATGTCCTCAGTCTAGAGGCCACCATCATTCAATCCACTTTCTCTGAGCCCAGGTCATCCAGGACCCCCCCCCACCTGTGACCGGACACTATAATGAAAAGCAGCAGGTGCCAGGACCTTCTTACCTTTCTTTGGATGATATTGGAGATGTAGACTTTTTGTCCATGCCTGGTGAAGTTGACTTGCTGGTCTGTATTTGAGGTGTGTATTGGCACAACTGGAATTGTTGATGTCCTCAGTCTAGAGGCCACCATCATTCAATCCACTTTCTCTGAGCCCAGGTCATCCAGGACCCCCCCCCCCACCTGTGACCGGACAGTAAAATGAAAAGCAGCAGGTGCCAGGACCTTCTTACCTTTCTTTGGATGATATCGGAGATGTAGACTCTTTGTCCATGCCTGGTGAAGTTGACTTGCTGGTCTGTATTGGAGGTGTGTATTGGCACAACTGGAATTTTTTTTCTACCACTTGATGTCCTCAGTCTAGATGCCACCATCATTCAATCCACTTTCTCTGAGCCCATGTCATCTTGGACCCGCCCCCTCCACATGTGACTGGACTGTAAAATGAGAAGCAGCGGGTGCCTCCATCTTATTTACCTTTCTTTGGATGATATCGGAGATGTAGACTCTTTGTCCATGCCTGGTGAAGTTGACTTGCTGGTCTGTATTGGAGGTGTGTATTGGCACAACTGGAATTTTTTTCTACCACTTGATGTCCTCAGACATTTGGCTAACAGTAGTTCAACCCGCATTCTCTGAGCCCAGGTCATCCAGGACCCACCCCCCCCCTCACCTGTGACTGGATCGTAAAATGAGAAGCAGCGGGTGCCTCCATCTTTTTACCTTTCTCTGGATTATATTGGAGATGTAGACTCTTTGTCCACGCCTGGTAGACTTGACACGAAGGGCTGGCCGGCATTTTTTTCAACTTCCTCTGACCACGGGTCCATGTTAAGTCATGGAATCAGCGACTCGACACAGTGTTAATAAAGTTCTGAAATTCAACGAGAACATATAGAATTGCTTCAATGTATAATTTTTCACTTTGTTGCTTTTTAGTAAGCACAGATATCTATCTTCAAGGGCCACGTGCAATGCCGAGAGGCCTCACGCGACCCCTGGGCCACCAGTCAGCACCATGGATGTAGCGTCTTGGCTGGTAGACCCTAGCTGGGAGTATTGGTATCGAGGAGGGAAGGGGGACAGCTCGGGGGCCCCTTAGCGATGATCAGTCCATCGTAGCCGGGAGGATTACATAGAAAACGCCGCCAATAGACTCATCTTCGCTCATCCAGAACCATCCACTCCATCCGTCCCGTCTGCTCTTCACCGAGATGGTTTAAAGTCATCTCTCTCCATTAACTTCACGCAATCCTATCCATTATTCAGCCTCCTGTCCCTTCAAATCGCTGTCAAGTGCGAAAAACTGAACCTCGTCACTTCTTGTAAGCTGACAGCGACCTGAAAGCAGAGATGATATCAAGAACACGGGTGTATGTGGAGAGCCTCATCCCAGATTCTCTGCTAACTACCTCCATAGAGACAATGTGTGGAATCTCCGGGAGGGATCTGACTCCTCACCGCTCTATCTAGAAAAAAAAATTGTTTTTTGAGATACATTTTAACACCTCTGAGCCTTTCCACGCACATGACCTTCAATGGTCTCCCAGTCTTAGTCCATAGGGTTCAATATTAGGCGGCCGGCCTTTCCACGCACATGACCTGCAATCTCCTTCCAGTCTTAGTCCGTAGGGTTCAATATTGGGCAGCTGGCCTTTCCACGCACTTGACCTTCAATGGCCTCCCAGTCTTCATGCATAGGGTTCAATATTGAGTTGGCCGGCCTTCCTACACACATGACCTTCAATGGCCTCCCAGTCTTCATCCGTAGGGTTCAATATTGAGTTGGCCGGCCTTCCCACGCACATGACCTTTCATGGCACCTCCCAGTCTCAGTCCGTAGGGTTCAATATTGAGTTGGCCCCGCCCTTTCCACGCACATGACCTTTATTGGCCTCCCAGTCTTAGTCCGTAGGGTTCAATATTGAGTTGGCCCCGCCCTTTCCACGCACATGACCTTTAATGGCCCCCCAGTCTTAGTCGGTAGGGTTCAATATTGAGTTGGCCCCGCCCTTTCCACGCACATGACCTTTAATGGCCTCCCAGTCTTAGTCCGTAGAGTTCAATATTGAGTTGGCCCCGCCCTTTCCACACACATGACCTTTAATGGCCTCCCAGTCTTAGTCCGTAGGGTTCAATATTGAGTTGGCCCCGCCATTTGCAGCTATAACAGCTTCAGCTCTTCTGGGAAGGCCGTCCACAAGGTTTAGGAGGGTGTCTATGGGAAGGTTGGACCATTCTTCCAGAAGCACATTTGTCAGGTCAGGCACTGATGTCGGGGGAGGGGGCCTGGCTTGCAGTCTCCGCTCTAATTCATCCCAAAGGTGTTCTATGGGGTTGAGGTCAGGACTCTGTGCAGGACAGTCAAGTTCCTCCACCCCAAACTGGCTCCTCCATGTCTTTATGGACCTTGCTTTGTGCACTGGTGCGCAGTCATGTTGGAACAGGAAGGGGCCATCCCCAAACTCTCCCACAAAGTTGGGGGCATGAAATTGTCCAAAATGTCGTCCCTTCAATGGAACTAGGGGGCCAAGTCCAACCCCTGAGGAACAACCCCACACCATAATCCCCCCTCCACCAAACTTTACACTTGGCACAATGCAGTCGGGCAAGTACCATTCTCCTGGCCACCGCCAAACCCAGACACGTCCATCAGATGGCCAGACAGAGAAGCGTGATTGGTCCCTCCAGAGAACATGTTTCCTCTGCTCTAGAGTCCAGTGGCGGCGTGCTTTACACCACGGCATCCGACGCTTTGCATTGCACTTGGTGATGGAAGGCTTGGATGCAGCTGCTCAGCCATGGAAACCCATTCCATGAAGCTCTCTACGCACTGTTGTTGGGCTCATCTGAAGGCCACACCAAGTTTGGAGGTCTTTAGCTATTGACTCTGCAGACAGTTGGTGACTTCTGTGCACTGTGCGCTTCAGCATGCGCTGACCCCGCTCTGTCATGTGACGTGGCCTACCACTTGGTGGCTGAGTGGCTGTTGTTCCCAGTGGCTTCCACTTTGTTATAATCCCACTAACAGTTGAGCAGAAAACGTCCTCGGCACCAAGCGTTTACGGTAACGCACATGCACTATAAACGCACCATAGGTGAACGCAAGAGACGCCCCCTACCGTCTCTGCCTGCGTGTGACCGCGCTGTAAACGCACCATAGGTGACCGCAAGAGTCGCCCCCCCTCCCCCCCTGCTCTGCTGACTGCGGGAAGATTTGTTCTGTTCCTCCAGATGGTCCCTGGCTGTGCAGTCACTGGATTGTGATGCGTTCTGTCATGTGATGTGCGCCGAGCGCGGCTCTTCTGGTAATCGGGGAGACCCACAGGGGCTGATTACCATCCTCTCCTCTCCTCTCCTCTCACGCACCGACACATTCCCATTCCTGCCGGAGTCAGCTGACACCTCCCTGCAAACACACAAAACATTGATTTCCCAAATAGAGAAAAAACAAAAAAAACCTTCCGTGTCCCCGTCTACACGCCCGCGCCCCGGAGCCCCAACCGGCGCATTCATTAATATCTTCCTGAAACCATTTGTACAAATGTGCCGAACGTTTACCGTCCTTCAGCCGGGACTGAGACCAGAGCTGCGGTGTGAGCGCTCCGCGTATACATACTGTACCCAGAAATACCAGGAAATACCCCTCCCCCACACAGTATATACCTGCAAAATACAGCAAACACACAATCCATCATTATTATTATTATATACAGGATTTATATATTATTATTCCCGGGACCCCTCACTGGAGACCCCTGAAACCCGTCATTGTGGGGGGTCCTTACCCTTTGTATGATGGAATATTCCCGGGACCCCTCACTGGAAACCCCTGAACCCCATCATTGTGGGGGGGGGGTCCTTACCCTTTGTATGATGGAATATTCGCGGGACCCCTCACTGGAGACCCCTGGACCCCGTCATTGTGGGGGGGGTCCTTACCCTTTGTATGATGGAATATTCCCGGGACCCCTCACTGGAGACCCCTGGACCCCGTCATTGGGGGGATCCTTACCCTTTGTATGATGGAATATTCTCGGGACCCCTCACTGGAAACCCCTGAACCCCATCATTGTGGGGGATCCTTACCCTTTGTATGATGGAATATTCTCGGGACCCCTCACTGGAAACCCCTGAACCCCATCATTGTGGGGGGGGTCCTTACCCTTTGTATGATGGAATATTCGCGGGACCCCTCACTGGAGACACCCCTGAACCCCATCATTGGGGGGGATCCTTACCCTTTGCATGATGGAATATTCCCAGGACCCCTCACTGGAGACACCGGAACCCTCTTCATTGTGGGGGGGATCCTTACCCTTTGTATGATGGAATATTCCCGGGACCCCTCACTGGAGACACCTGAACCCCGTCATTGTGGGGGGGTCTTTACCCTTAGTATGATGGAATATTCCCAGGACCCCTCACTGGAGACACCTGAACCCCGTCATTGTGGGGGGGGTCCTTACCCTTTGTATGATGGAATATTCCCGGGACCCCTCACTGGAGACCCCTGAAACCCATCATTGTGGGGGGGGTCCTTACCCTTTGTATGATGGAATATTCCCGGGACCCCTCACTGGAGACCCCTGAACCCCGTCATTGGGGGGATCCTTACCCTTTGTATGATGGAATATTCCCGGGACCCCTCACTGGAGACACCTGAACCCCGTCATTGTGGGGGGTCCTCATCCTTTGAACCATACACTGTACATATAGAAGACCCTTCTGATGAATCTCCCCCCCCAGGCACCGTAGCGGCGGTCTTCGCGTCTAATAATAGTCGCCTCCTCCCCCCTCCCTAGGAAGGCGCTATTCTGGGGTGCGGGGGTCAGACAATCGCCCCGTCATTGGTCCTGGAGGCAGGAGGGACCCCGGGGAGCCCCCGTAAATCTGACAGCAATTTGCAGAAATTGGGGGTGTCTAATGTTTGCTTTCAGGAGGATAATGAGCCGTATTAGTCTGTGAGGTTAATGGGGGCTTCTTGGGGGCCCATGGGCCCCGCTCCCAGCTGCGTGTCACTCAACCCAACACACCCGGACCAGACCGCTGATTACTAATTGGGTGATAATTGGAGGTTTAATAACTGCAATCTAGGGAAAAATACGAGGACCCGACACATGCTAGTGGGGGAGGGGAGGGGGGTGGTAAATGTTCATTTAAATCTGACCTTCAGCCCCCCCTCCCCCCCACAGTTGTACCGACTCCTCTGATATTTCCTGGCTGGAGGACGTCCAGCATCATCTAGTTCTTTTTGACCTATTTAACATCGTTGGAGGAACCGTTGAGACCCTCAGGGAACCCCTCCTACTAATGACCATATCTACAGATCCTGGTATATCGGTGTGGTGGTCACAGGAAGAACATCCCTCACATTGGTGGTCACAGGAAGAATGTCCCTTACATTGGGGGTCACAGGAAGAAAGTCCCTCACATTGGGGGTCACAGGAAGAATGTCCCTCACATTGGGGGTAACAGGAAGAACGTCCCTCACATTGGGGGTCACAGGAAGAATGTCCCTTACATTGGTGGTCAGTGGGAAGAATGTCCCTTACATTGGTGGTCAGTGGGAAGAATGTCCCTTACATTGGGGGTCAGTGGGAAGAATGTCCCTTACATTGGGGGTCAGTGGGAAGAATGTCCCTTACATTGGGGGTCACAGGAAGAATGTCCCTCACATTGGGGGTCACAGGAAGAATGTCCCTTACATTGGGGGTCAGTGGGAAGAATGTCCCTTACATTGGGGGTCACAGGAAGAATGTCCCTCACATTGGGGGTCACAGGAAGAATGTCCCTTACATTGGGGGTCACAGGAAGAATGTCCCTCACATTGGGGGTCACAGGAAGAATGTCCCTTACATTGGTGGTCAGTGGGAAGAATGTCCCTTACATTGGGGGTCAGTGGGAAGAATGTCCCTCACATTGGGGGTCACAGGAAGAATGTCCCTCACATTGGGGGTCACAGAAAGAATGTCCCTTACATTGGTGATGTCAGTGGGAAGAATGTCCCTTACATTGGGGGTCAGTGGGAAGAATGTCCCTTACATTGGGGGTCAGTGGGAAGAATGTCCCTTACATTGGGGGTCAGTGGGAAGAATGTCCCTTACATTGGGGGTCAGTGGGAAGAATGTCCCTTACATTGGGGGTCAGTGGGAAGAATGTCCCTTACATTGGGGGTCAGTGGGGAAGAATGTCCCTTACATTGGGGGTCAGTGGGAAGAATGTCCCTTACATTGGTGGTCAGTGGGAAGAATGTCCCTTACATTGGTGGTCAGTGGGAAGAATGTCCCTTACATTGGAGGTCAGTGGGAAGAATGTCCCTTACATTGGTGGTCAGTGGGAAGAATGTCCCTTACATTGGTGGTCAGTGGGAAGAATGTCCCTTACATTGGGGGTCAGTGGGAAGAATGTCCCTTACATTGGTGGTCAGTGGGAAGAATGTCCCTTACATTGGGGGTCACAGAAAGAAATGTCCCTTACATTGGTGATCAGTGGGAAGAATGTCCCTTACATTGGTGGTCAGTGGGAAGAATGTCCCTTACATTGGTGGTCAGTGGGAAGAATGTCCCTTACATTGGTGGTCAGTGGGAAGAATTTCCTTACATTGGGGTCAGTGGGAAGAAGAATGTCCCTTACATTGGTGATCAGTGGGAAGAATGTCCCTTACATTGGGGGTCAGTGGGAAGAATGTCCCTTACATTGGAGGTCAGTGGGAAGAATGTCCCTTACATTGGAGGTCAGTGGGAAGAATGTCCCTTACATTGGGGGTCAGTGGGAAGAATGTCCCTTACATTGGGGGGTCAGTGGGAAGAATGTCCCTTACATTGGGGGTCAGTGGGAAGAATGTCCCTTACATTGGGGGTCAGTGGGAAGAATGTCCCTTACATTGGGGGGTCAGTGGGAAGAATGTTCCTTACATTGGGGGTCACAGGAAGAATGTCCCTTCACATTGGGGGTCAGTGGGAAGAATGTCCCTTACATTGGGGGTCAGTGGGAAGAATGTCCCTTACATTGGGGGTCAGTGGGAAGAATGTCCCTTACATTGGGGGTCGGTGGGAAGAATGTCCCTTACATTGGGTGTCAGTGGGAAGAATGTCCCTTACATTGGTGGTCACAGGAAGAATGTCCCTTACATTGGTGGTCAGTGGGAAGAATGTCCCTTACATTGGGGGTCAGTGGGAAGAATGTCCCTTACATTGGTGGTCAGTGGGAAAAATGTCCCTTACATTGGTGGTCAGTGGGAAGAATGTCCCTTACATTGGTGGTCAATGGCGAGAATGTCCCTTACATTGGGGGTTACAGGAAGAATGTCCCTTACATTGGTCGTTAGTGGGAAGAATGTCCCTTACATTGGTGATCAGTGGGAAGAACGTCCCTTACATTGGGGGTCAGTGGGAAGAATGTCCCTTACATTGGTGGTCAGTGGGAAGAATGTCCCTCACATTGGGGGTCAGTGGGAAGAATGTCCCTTACATTGGGGGTCAGTGGGAAGAATGTCCCTTACATTGGAGGTCAGTGGGAAGAATGTTCCTTACATTGGAGGTCAGTGGGAAGAATGTCCCTTACATTGGTGGTCAGTGGGAAGAATGTTCCTTACATTGGGGGTCAGTGGGAAGAATGTCCCTCACATTGGTGGTCACAGGAAGAATGTCCCTCACATTGGTGGACAGTGGGAAGAATGTCCCTTACATTGGTGGTCACAGGAAGAATGTCCCTCACATTGGGGGTCAGTAGGAAGAATGTCCCTTACATTGGGGGTCAGTGGGAAGAATGTCCCTTACATTGGGGGTCAGTAGGAAGAATGTCCCTTACATTGGAGGTCAGTGGGAAGAATGTCCCTTACATTGGGGGTCACAGGAAGAATGTCCCTCACATTGGTGGTCACAGGAAGAATGTCCCTTACATTGGTGGTCAGTGGGAAGAATGTCCCTTACATTGGGGGATCAGTGGGAAGAATGTCCCTTACATTGGGGGTCAGTGGGAAGAATGTCCCTTACATTGGTGGTCAGTGGGAAGAATGTCCCTTACATTGGGGGTCAGTGGGAAGAATGTCCCTTACATTGGGGGTCAGTGGGAAGAATGTCCCTTACATTGGGGGTCAGTGAGAAGAATGTTCCTTACATTGGGGGTCAGTGGGAAGAATGTCCCTTACATTGGTGATCAGTGGGAAGAATGTCCCTTACATTGGGGGTCAGTGGGAAGAATGTCCCTTACATTGGGGGGTCAGAGGGAAGAATGTCCCTTACATTGGTGGTCAATGGGAAGAATGCTCCTTACATTGGGGATCAGTGGGAAGAATGTCCCTTACATTGGGGGTCAGTGGGAAGAATGTCCCTTACATTGGGGGTCAGTGGGAAGAATGTCCCTTACATTGGGGGTCAGTGGGAAGAATGTCCCTTACATTGGGGATCAGTGGGAAGAATGTCCCTTACATTGATGGTCAGTGGGAAGAATGTCCCTTACATTGGGGGTCAGTGTGAAGAATGTCCCTTACATTGGGGGTCAGTGTGAAGAATGTCCCTTACGTTGGTGGTCAGTGGGAAGAATGTCCCTTACATTGGTGGTCAGTGGGACCTCTATTATGCTGACTGAGGTCTGAAGATCTAGTAAGGTGAATTTTTTTATTCTTGGTAGAGGACAAGGAGAACTCTCCTGTGCCCCGAGGTTGAGAAAGTCCTCATTTGCTACAAAATTGGTCAAACGTGTTCATTTTGGATGAGTATATACATCGGTCTTTGGTGTCAAGAGTAAGGAAGGAGCACGTTGTTTCATAGATTTTAAATTAAAAAGTTAACGGCAAACTATTTCAGATGAGGTCAACCATTAACTTTAGGAGGACATTCCTTTTCACAATGGTGGAGGAGCTTCTCAAGCGCTACAAAATTGGTCAAATTTGCACAAGGTGACTTACCAAGGCGCCTATTGACCTCTATTCTGCAGATTGAAGTCTGAAGATCTGGTAAGTGTGTATTTGTTTATCTTGGTAGGGGACAAGGAGAACTCTTCTGTGCTCTGAGGTGGAGGAGCTTCTCAAACTCTACAAAACTGTCCAAATTTGCACAGGGAAACTTAGGCACTTATTGAACTCTCGTATGCAGATTAAGGTCTGAATATCTGGTAAGTTTTCAACAATTTATTCCTGAGATGAGGTCAACTACTAACTTTAGGAGGACCTTCCTGTTCACCATGGTGGAGGAGCTTCTCAAGCACTACAAAATTGAGGTCTGAAGATCTGGTAAGAGTAAGGAAGGAGCACGTTGTCTCATAGATTTTGAATTAAAACGTCAACGGCAAACTATTTCAGATGAAGTCAACCACTAATTTTAGGAGGACATTCCTGTTCACGATGGTGGAGGAGCTTCTCAAGCTCTACAAAATTGGTCAAATTTGCACAAGGTAACTTACCAAGGCGCTTACCAAGGAAACTATTTATTCCTGAGATGAGGTCAACTACTAACTTTAGGAGGACATTCCGGTTCACCATGGTGGAGGAGCTTCTCAAGCTCTACAAAATTGAGGTCTGAAGATCTGGTAAGTCTGTATTTGTTTATCTTGGTAGGGGACAAGCAGAACTCTTCTGTGCTCTGAGGTGGAGGAGCTTCTCAAACGCTACAAAACTGTCCAAATTTGCACAGGGAAACTTAGGCACTTATTGAACTCTCGTATGCAGATTAAGGTCTGAATATCTGGTAACTTTGCATCTATTTATTCCTGGTGGAGGACACAGAAAACTATTTCAGATGAGGTCAACTACTAACTTTAGGAGGACCTTCCTGTTCACCATGGTGGAGGAGCTTCTCAAGCTCTACAAAATTGAGGTCTGAAGATCTGGTAAGTCTGTATTTGTTTATTCTTGGTAGTGGACAAGGAGAACTCTTCTGTGCACCAAGGTGGAGGAGCTTCTCAAACTCTTGAAAACTGTCCAAATATGCACAGGGAAACTTAGGCACTTATTGAACTCTGGTATGCAGATTAAGGTCTTAATATCTGGTAAGTGTGCAACTATTTATTCCTGAGACGAGGTCAACTACTAACTTTAGGAGGACCTTCCTGTTCACCATGGTGGAGGAGCTTCTCAAGCTCTACAAAATTGAGGTCTGAAGATCTGGTAAGAGTAAGGAAGGAGCACGTTGTCTCATAGATTTTGAATTAAAAAGTTAACAGCAAACTATTTCAGATGAGGTCAACCACTAACTTTAGGAGGACATTCCTGTTCACCATGGTGGAGGAGCTTCTCAAGCTCTACAAGATTGGTAAAATTTGCACAAGGTAACTTACCAAGGCGCTTACCAAGGCAACTATTTATTCCTGAGATGAGGTCAACTACCAACTTTAGGAGGACATTCCTGTTCACGATGGTGGAGGAGCTTCTCAAGCTCTACAAAATTGGTCAAATTTGCACAAGGTAACTTACCAAGGCGCTTACCAAGGCAACTATTTATTCCTGAGATGAGGTCAACTACTAACTTTAGGAGGACCTTCCTGTTCACCATGGTGGAGGAGCTTCTCAAGCTCTACAAAATTGAGGTCTGAAGATCTGGTAAGTCTGTATTTGTTTATCTTGGTAGGAGACAAGCAGAACTCTTCTGTGCTCTGAGGTGGAGGAGCTTCTCAAACTCTACAAAACTGTCCAAATTTGCACAGGGAAACTTAGGCACTTATTGAACTCTTGTATGCAGATTAAGGTCTTAATATCTGGTAAGTGTGCAACTATTTATTCCTGAGATGAGGTCAACTACTAACTTTAGAAGGACATTCCTGTTCACCATGGTGGAGGAGCTTTTCAAGCGCTAGAAAATTGAGGTCTGAAGATCTGGTAAGTCTGTATTTGTTTATTCTTGGTAGGGGACAAGAAGAACTGTTCTGTGCTCTGAGGTGGAGGAGTTTCTCAAACTCTACAAAACTGTCCAAATTTTCACAGGGAAACTTAGGCACTTCTTGAACTCTCGTATGCAGATTAAGGTCTGAATACTGTATCTGGTAAGTTTGCAACTATTTATTCCTGAAATGAGGTCAACTACTAACTTTAGGAGGACATTCCTGTTCACCATGGTGGTGGAGCTTCTCAAGCTCTTCAAAATTGAGGTCTGAAGATATTTTAAGAGTAAGGAAGGAGCACGTTGTCTCATAGATTTTGAATTAAAAAGTTAACGGCAAACTATTTCAGATGAGGTCAACCATTAACTTTAGGAGGACATTCCTGTTCACCATGGTGGAGGAGCTTCTCAAGCTCTACAAAATTGAGGTCTGAAGATATGGTAAGTCTGTATTTGTTTATTCTTGGTAGGGGACAAGGAGAACTCTTCTGTGCACCGAGGTGGAGGAGCTTCTCAAACACTACAAAACTTTCCACATTTGCACAGGAAGACTTAGGCACTTATTGAACTCTCGTATGCAGATTAAGGTCTGAATATCTGGTAAGTTTGCAACTATTTATTCCTGAGATGAGGTCAACTTCTAACTTTAGGAGGACATTCCTGTTCACCATGGTGGAGGAGCTTCTCAAGCTCTACAAAATTGAGGTCTGAAGATCTGGTAAGTGTAAGGAAGGAGCACGTTGTCTCATAGATTTTGAATTAAAAAGTTAACGGCAAATTTATTTCAGATGATGTCAACCACTAACTTTAGGAGGATATTCCTGTTCACCATGGTGGAGGAGCTTCTCAAGCTCTACAAAATTGAGGTCTGAAGATCTGGTAAGTCTGTATTTGTTTATTCTTGGTAGGGGACAAGGAGAACTCTTCTGTGCACCGAGGTGGAGGAGCTTCTCAAGGGCTACAAAATTGAGGTCTGAAGATATGGTAAGTCTGTATTTGTTTATTCTTGGAGGACACTGAAAACATTTCTGGTGGAGGAGGTTCTCAAGCATCACAAACTTGGTCAAATTTGTTACTTTTGGAATACATTTTAATAAAAGATTGTAGTGATGGAGCAAAAAAAAAAAAAAAAAATGGTGATGGGGAATCTTTCAATGGGGACACCCATTCTGGTGACAACTGCCCAAGAGGGAATATCCCTCTTGGCTTCCCGTTGTGTCTCCGGCACAGAAAGTGAAGGGAATCTCACCAGCAGGGCACAGATAATAGGAAAAAAGTTTTGGCTTTCTGTACGCTTTAAGAGCTGCCAGCCTTTGTTGCTCCGGCCAAAACTTTCTACTACAACAAATTTCGACAGTAAAATCCATTCTCAGCAGAGCAATGCTAAAGAGATTTGTAATAATAATCTGAGCCGTTTGGAGCGACTTCGACCATCCGATACGTGCTGAGGCCCGGCGGGGTTAATCGAGCGCACCCCCGCTGCCCAGGGCACTGGGGTGGATGTCCATATATATATATATATATATATATAAGTGATGGCGCTGTCCCTCTTTCTGGCTCGGGCTTTTCCTATAACTGCAGGTGTCAGGCTGCCAATATAGTAACAAGTTTTATAGCGAGCAATAAAGTCTGTGTTTGTACAGGCACCGCGAGCTCCCATTAACATATCCCAGGGAAATCCGCCAGCTTACAACAGGCCAAGGCCCGAGGCTGGGGCTGCATTGTATAGTTTGAGCGAATATCAGCAGGCACCTCATCCAAATAAACTTTAGAATGTTCCTGAGTCTAACTATGACATTTCTGAACAAACACGTCTTAGCGCAACGCACGGCTGGAACGGGTTTAGGTTGAATCTGGGACGTATATAAACCTGAACCCAATCCTCCGGGCCTGTTCAACCAGCTGGCTTTCGTAATGACTAACGAAGGAGGCACTTAATGTGTGGAACCTTCAATTTACATTTATATATAGAATTAATGATACATTTCATATATGGCCTACAAAAAATGTTCCTATACCTGAGTGTGAGATATGTGGCTTGGCTTAAAGGATAAGTGGGCTTTAAAACAAACTTAGCAATAGTGGTGTGACCCTCCTGCGCTCCAAATATTGTGTTTAAACAATTAAACAAATTAAATATATGAACCCCAAACAGCTGCTAGCATTAAATCATATACCAGTGATCAAGTGAATATAAACCATATAAATGCTGCGCTACATTCAAATTAAAGTGAATGTGGAATCCAATGACACAAATCTAATATAGTGACAATAATATGGAAATAAATATATAAGTGCTTGATAATAACAAAAATCATCAAATCAAACACCCAAAAGATGAAAAAACAAAAACTTAAATCTATACGCATGTGCATAAATTACACATACATATAGTTACATCACACGTGCAAATGTGAAGTGAAATAATATTTACTTATTAAGCGCAAAAAAAGTCCAATATATAAATGTTAAAGGTGAAAAAATGTAAACGGTGTTTCCAATAATATTATAAAGTGACCACAGGTGAAACAAATCATGCAGGTATCTGAGTGTAGATAGAACTTGTGAATCCAACCACCTTCTGGATTAGCCTCTCACCTCATCACTTCGACCCTTGCGGATCAAAGAGCAATAATGGATCCCTCTCACAGATCCTCCAGGCACCACAGCACTCCAGAAACGCTTTTCAGAATTCAATATTCCCACTTAAACTCTTCTCCAGGTATAGATGAAATATCAATCTCTAGGCGCACTCAGGTTTATGACTGTGGCCTGGTTCCTAATCTCTAGGCGCACTCAGGTGCACTACAGCCACATAGACTTCTATGGGGCTGTAGCAAGTCTTCACTCCACCCTACAGCCCCATAGACTTTTATGGGACCATTCCAAGTCTTCACTGCATACCACAACCACAGCCCCATAGACTTCTGTGGGACCATTCCAAGTCTTTACTATGTACTACAGACACATAGACTTCTTTGGACCATTCCAAGTCTTCAATGCACCCTACAGGCCCATAGACTTGTATGGGCCTTTTCCAAGTCTTCACTTCACTATGAAATCGTTGCAAATCTTCACTGCACATTACACCCAATAGACTTCTGTGGGACCCTTTCTGCAGTCCCATAAACTCCTATGGGATTGTTCCAAGTCTTCTCTGCACATTACAGCTCCTTACACATCTATAAGACCATTCCTACAGCCCTAAAAATGTCTGAGGGATCTTTCCAAGTCTTCAATGTGCACTACAGCCCCATGGCTATCTATGGAACTGTTCTTACAGCCCCATAGACTTCTATGGAACCGTTCAAAGTTTATACTGTGAATTACACCCACATAGACTTCTATTGGACCGTTTCTACAGCAATATAGACATGGGACTGTTCCAGGTCTTCAATGTGCACTACAGCCACCTGGATGTCTATGGGACTGTACTTACAGCTCCAAAGACTGCAATGGAGCCATTCCAAATCTTCACAGCACACTACAACCTCACGGAATTCTATGCGACCATTCATACAGCCCAATAGAGTTCTATAGAACTGTTCTAAGTCTCCACTGTTCACTAGAGCCACGTAGATTTCTATGGGACTGTCTCTGTCCTTTGGGCACAGTCCCACTGAAATCTATGGGGCTGTAAATCATAGGTGGAGCCAGAACATTTAAGACTTGCAGAGCAAACACTGGAACTGTGGCTGTGAGATGCATCTGTAGAGGAGGGAAGGTGGTAAAAAGTATATAACATGTCAAAAGAAAGTCTTGAAAGGAACAGAACTTATTTATTTAGAAGTTAACAACATGGGTCAGTGGATAAATGTCCCACTTTACATTAGTGGTCAATGGGAGAAGGGCCCCCTTACAATGATAGTCAGTGGAGAAGGACCCCCTTTACATTGGTGATCAGTGGGAAAATGCCTTTTTTACATTGAATTGGAGGTAATTGGAAGAGGGACCCTTACATTAAAGGTCAGTAGAGAAGGGCCCTTACATTGGTGGTAAGTGGAAGAGGGGCCTTTACATTAATGGTCAGTGGAGAAGGGCTCATCACATTGGTGGTCAGTGGGAGAAGGGCCCCTTACATTGGTGGTCAGTAGAGAAGGGCCCTTACATTGGTGGTAAGTGGAAGAGGGACCCTTACATTAATGGTCAGTGGAGAAGGGCCCATTACATTGTTGGTCAGTGGGAGAAGGGCCCGTTACATTGGTGGTCAGTAGAGAAGGGCCCTTACATTGGTGGTAAGTGGAAGAGGGGCCTTTACATTAATGGTCATTGGAGAAGGGCTCATTACATTGGTGGTCAGTGGGAGAAGGGCCCGTTACATTGGTGGTCAGTGGGAGGAGGGCTCCTTGATGGTCAGTGGGAGAAGGGCCCCTTACATTGGTGGTCAGTAGAGAAGGGCCCTTACATTGGTGGTAAGTGGAAGAGGGACCCTTATATTAATGGTCAGTGTAGAAGGGCTCATTACATTGGTGGTCAGTGGGAGAAGGGCCCATTACATTGGTGGTCAGTAGAGAAGGGCCCTTACATTGGTGGTAAGTGGAAGAGGGACCCTTATATTAATGGTCAGTGGAGAAGGGCTCATTACATTGGTGGTCAGTGGGAGAAGGGCCCATTACATTGGTGGTCAGTAGAGAAGGGCCCTTACATTGGTGGTAAGTGGAAGAGGGACCCTTACATTAATGGTCAATGGAGAAGGGCCCATTACATTGTTGGTGAGTGGGAGAAGGGCCTGTTACATTGGTGGTCAGTAGAGAAGGGCCCCATTACATTGGTGATCAGTGGGAGGAGGGTTCCTTGATGGTCAGTGGGAGAAAGGCCTCTTACATTGGTGGTCAGTGGAAGAAGGGCTCCTTGATGGTCAGTGGAGAAGCATATTGTCTACAATTGCCCATTGGGGCCCATTCATTGCCAGGATAGCCACCCCATGCACTATCAATATCTTGAATTTTATTTTATCCAGCGTGCAGATACATAAGGGCATTGGGGGGGAGCTAAAAGATATCATCCCCTATGTGTCAACTATACTAGGTACACCACTGTCATAACATGAAGGTGCCGAATTTAGGGAGCACAATATATTATTATGTATTTTTCGAGATTGGGTGTAGATCCGCTGTCAAGGCACAAAAAAGAAAAAATACAGCATTTCTAGCCAGTGTATGAAACAAATTCAGCTCAGTCTGCAATACTCGCCAATTTTCCAGCGGTCTCTCCTGTATTACTTTTTTTTTTACCACAAGATGTCTTCATTCTTCTGGGTTGAATGACGCCCAGCAGAAGACTGAGGACATACTTTGAGTGCGGGATGTCATGGCTTCTCCCCCTTAGAGGTCATCATTACAATGCTCTTCACTCATAGCATATTGATGCAAGACGTCCACCCAACAGCGCCACTCTCTGCATCTCCAAGGCCACCCATTACTGGGTGAGAGGAAGAGGACTCAACAGCTCAAAAGATAGGCCAGAAGACATTGGAAAAAGGTAAGTATATAAGGAATGCATATCATATACACTGGGGGATCCTCTATGGGGGTAGGCTTGTCACTTATGGTGAGGGAAGGAACCCATGGGGTCCAGGGTTGGCCTTTAATCTCAGTGGCAGTTGAAGCCTCATCAGTCACCATAAGAAACGTCTCCAAGGACCACCCATTACTGGGGAAGAAGAAGAGGACTCAACAGCTCAAGATTGTCCAGAGGACATTGGAAAAAGGTAAATATATAAGGAATGCATATCATATACACTGGGGGGTCCTCTATGGGGGTAGACATGTCACTTATGGTGAGGGGAGGAACCCATGCGGTCAAGGGTTGGCCTTTAATCTCAGTGACAGTTGAAGCCTCATCAGTCACCATCAGAAGCGTCTCCAAGGACCACCCATTACTGGGGAGAGGAAGAGGACTCAACAGCTCAAAAGATAGGCCAGAAGACATTGGAAAAAGGTAAATATATAAGGAATGCATATCATATACAGTGGGGTATCCTCTATGGGGGTAGACGTGTCACTTATGGTCAAGGTAGGAACCCATGCGGTCAAGGGTTGGCCTTTAATCTCAGTGACAGTTGCCGCTTTGTCAGTCACCATCAGAAGCGTCTCGAAGGACCATCCATTACTGGGGACAGGAAGAGGACTCAACAGCTCAAAAGATAGGCCAGAAGACATTGGAAAAAGGTAAATATATAAGGAATGCATATCATATACACTGGGGTATCCTCTATGGGGGTAGACGTGTCACTTATGGTCAGGGGAGGAACCCATGGGGTCCAGGGTTGGCCTTTAATCTCAGTGACAGTTGACGCTTTGTCAGTCACCATCAGAAGCATCTCGAAGGACCATCCATTACTGGGGAGAGGAAGAGGACTCAACAGCTCAAAAAATAGGCCAGAAGACATTGGAAAAAAGGTAAATATATAAGGAATGCATATCATATACCTGGGGGATCCTCTATGGGGGTAGACGTGTCACTTATGGTGAGGGTAGGAACCCATGCGGTCAAGGGTTGGCCTTTATTCTCAGTGACAGTTGACGCTTTGTCAGTCACCATCAGAAGCGTCTCGAAGGACCACCCATTACTGGGGAGAGGAAGAGGACTCAACAGCTCAAAAGATTGGCCAGAAGACATTGAAAAAAGGTAAGTATATAAGGAATGCATATCATATACACTGGGGTATCCTCTATGGGGGTAGACGTGTCACTTATGGTGAGGGGAGGAACCCATGGGGTCCAGGGTTGGCCTTTAATCTCAGTGACAGTTGACGCTTTGTCAGTCACCATCAGAAGCGTCTCGAAGGACCATCCATTACTGGGGACAGGAAGAGGACTCAACAGCTTACAAGATTGGCCAGAAGACATTGGAGTTGACGCCTCGTCAGTCGCCATCCGAAGCCTGTGTAGATGTGAACGTGAATTGGCGCTGGGATTCCCCGGGTCATTGACTCTCTCCGATTACCTAATGCTTGTATACAGGATCAGTCTGTACACCCTGTGTGCACAAAGCTGAAAGGGTTGTTTATTTATGTGAGCTCATTGTGTGGGGATGATGTATCTACAGACAGTGTAAAAATAGACAGAGCAACAATGGCTGTCTGTACAGACACATGGCATTCACACCCTCGGAAAGTCATACACTTCAGGATTCTGTGCAGCAGCATGTTTGCTTAAATAGAGGTGGCGTCTTCGGGATCGGTACACAAAACCCCTGTGTAGAGCCTTTATTTGTAGAAGCCTTTCTGTATTGGGGATTGGAGTATAGGGAGCGTATTGATACAATGTTTAAACAGGGATGTCACTAACAATGTCTCTATACACACGAGGTTTACTCAGCTTTGTAAGCAACATCCAACCTCTGTTATCTTCTAGAGCGAGAGCCAACTGTCCACTTCACATTATAGGGCAGATGCCAGGCACACAGTAGACCACAAAGCGCTGATGGCGCGCTTCTATTGCTTTGATCTCATTTCCGAAAATATGAGACGTGCCTTGCTGGTAGTACCCATGCCTGATGTAGATGGCTCGTGCTAGAGTTCAGATATTCGTGGATCTATCATGTACACTATAAGGCCAAATGAAGGGAGGTCCACATTCTTTTGGCCACGTAGCCAGTAAGTGATGTGCCATGTCGGTAGGCAGGGAGAACTTCAGGAAACAGGTTTGGTTAGCAACACGTTGGCAGCGCGAAACCAGAACAGTCAAGAATTGAGGTTGAGGAACAGTCCAGAATTAGGTCTCAAAGTCAGGCTGTACGTTTAAGAAGGATGGGGCTACCTCCAGGACACATCTGTACTCAATTTATTCATATATATATATATATATATATGTCCCCGGTTCGGAGCGAGGTCCACATTCTTTTTGGACACATAGTCAGCAAGAGAGGTGCCAAGTCGGTAGGCAAGGGAAGGTACTGATGTTGGATGAGAAGACCTGGCTCGCCATCAATGTTTCATCCATCCCAAAGTGAGGCGAATAATAGCAAGGGCAGGTTTGGAGCGAAGTCCACATTCTTTTGGCCACAAGAGAGGTGCCAAGTCGGTAGGCAAGGGAAGGTACTGATGTTGGATGAGAAGACCTGGCTCGCCATCAATGTTTCATCCATCCCAAAGTGAGGCGAATAATAGCAAGGGCAGGTTCGGAGCGAGGTCCACATTCTTTTGGCCACAAGAGAGATGCCAAGTCGGTAGGCAGGGAGAACATCAGGAACTGGTTGGGTCAACAACATGTGGGCAGCGAGGTATCAGAACAACCGTCAAGGATTGTAGTTGGGGAAGAAGCACAGATGATCAGACAAGGAAACACCACAGTTTATGAACCCCTGACCATATGAGCTTGTTGGGCATCCGAATTCAAAACCAAGGCCATTGTTATAGAATTGCCCCCACCCCCCATGACCATTTGTATGGCTTTGCTCCCCTCCACCCATGGCCATTAATATGGAGTTGCCCCCCTTTGCGGCTATAACATCCTCCACTCTTCTCAGAACACTTTTGGAACATGTTTGTGGCATATTGTACCCATTTGTAAGGTCAGATACTGATGTTGGATGAGAAGACTTGGTTCACCATCTATGTTTCTTCCATTCCAAAGTGATGCAAATAATAGCAAGGAAACGTATTGATGTTGGATGAGAAGACCTGGCTCGCCATCAATGTTTCATCCATCCCAAAGTGAGACGAATAATAGCAAAGGTAGGTTCGGAGCGAGGTCCACATTCTTTTGGCCACAGAGAGAGGTGCCAAGTCCGTAGGCAGGGAGAACATCAGCAACCTGTTGGGTCAACAACATGTGGGCAGCGAGGTATCAGAACAACCATCAAGGATTGTAGTTGGGGAAGAAACACAGAGGATCAGACAAGGAAACACCACAGTTTATGAACCCCTGACCATATGAGCTTGTTGGGCATCAGAATTCAAAACCAAGGCCATTGTTATGGAATTGCCCCCCCCCTTCCACCATGACCATTTGTATGGATTTGCTCCCCTCCACCCATGGCCATTAATATGGAGTTGCCCCCTTTGTGGCTATAACATCCTCCACTCTTCTCAGAACACTTTTGGAACATATTTGGGCATATTGTACTCATTTGTAAGGTCAGATACTGATGTTGGATGAGAAGACTTGGCTCACCATTAATGTTTCTTCCATCTCAAAGTGATGCAAATAATAGCAAGTGAAGGTACTGATGTTGGATGAGAAGACCTGGCTCGCCGTCAATGTTTCATCCATCCCAATGTGAGGTGCATAATATCAAGGGTAGGTTCGGAGCGAGGTCCACATTCTTTTGGCCACAAGAGAGGTGCCAAGTCTGTAGGCAGGGAGAACATCAGCAACCTGTTGGGTCAACAACATGTGGGCAGCGAGGTATCAGAACAACCATCAAGGATTGTAGTTGAGAAAGAGACACAGATGATCAGACAAGGAAACAACACAGTTTATGAACCCCTGACCATATGAGCTTGTTGGGCATCTGAATTCAAAACCAAGGCCATTGTTATGGAATTGCCCCCCCCCTTCCACCATGACCATTTTTATGGATCTTCTCCCCTTTGCCCATGTCCATTAATATGGAGTAGCCCCCTTTGTGGCTATAACATCCTCCACTCTTCTCAGAACACTTTTGGAACATATTTGGGCATATTGTACTCATTTGTAAGGTCAGATACTGATGTTGGATGAGAAGACTTGGCTCGCCATCTATGTTTCATCCATCCCAAAGTGAGGCGAATAATAGCAAGGGCAGGTTCGGTGCGAGGTCCACATTCTTCTGGCCACAAGAGAGGTGCCAAGTCCGTAGGCAGGGAGAACATCAGCAACCTGTTGGGTCAACAACATGTGGGCAGTGAGGTATCAGAACAACCCTCAAGGATTGTAGTTGGGGAAGAGGCACAGATGATCAGACAAGGAAACACCGCAGGTGAGTCACGGAAGAAGCCGGGTCGGCAACGGAAGAAGTCAGGCTGAGATTCAGCTTACAGAACTTTTGAGGGTCACAGGTCAACAGGTGAAGATCATTCAGCACTGGTTCTTGGCAGGACTCAACCTTAAATGCCCCTTTTAGTCCAACTGTCTCCTTTGATATCAAGAGGAACAGTTATCTATAAAAAGTCTATGTATGCAACACATAATTTAAAGGGGCAATCCCCCTCTTAACATTTTTTTTCCTAAACATTGCAAATTGGAGACACAACACCAAAAACTTTACAACCACTGAAGTATGAATTATCCACGATCCCTTGGCTGGTCCAGGTCTTTGCTGCTTGCTCTTCCCAGGTCCACGAGCCATCGCCCTTCCTCCCTACATGTGGGATTGCTATGAATCAGCTCAGTGTTACCCTCAGAGACAAAATCAATCTGTGCTGGATGTGTGTAAAGATGACCCAAATCCAATGTCCGTTGAAGCGTGAAGAAAAATAATACGACCCCATGAAGAGGACACTCTGAGGGCTTCTAATCCCGAAGAGGTGAAGCAGACCCACGTCAGCTGTCAGTCACCCTGATGGACATCCCAGAGCTGCTAAGTCTTGGTTGCCCTGAATGTCTTCCAGATTTTGCCCTCCCCTTTCCCTTAGACGGCTTTCCTGACGATTGCTTTTTCCTTTCCACTTTCTGATCAGCCAGAGGAATCAGACCGTTCTCTTCTGACGGGCTCAAGCCATGTTTGTGTTTGGGATTTTGGAATTGAAGTTTAATCTGCTTACATTTTGCCTTCCCTGGTCAATCTTTCTAATGAAAATTTTAAATAAAACCTTTCCATTTTCATTGCAAACCTTATTATAGACCCAGTGATATCATCACTGGGTCTCCGTGCTTCTCTAGGCAACGCAAGCAAATCATGGTTGCTCCTAGCAAGAGCCCTCAGCCCTGATGCAAGCAGTGGACTGGCTCTTAATAGAGTTCCTTTCCCTTTCCATTGCATACCTTATTATAGACCCAGTGATGTCATCACTGGGTGTCTCTCTGCTTCTGTATGCAATGGAGGCAGATCATAGTAGTGGGAGGAGTCAATGCTCCTCTCAAGAGACCTCAGCCCTGATCCAGGCAGTTGACTGGCTCTTGGAAGGGTTCCTTTCCCTTTCCATTGCATTCCTTGTTATAGACCCAGTGGGTTTCCATGGCCGAGCAGCTGCATCCAAGCCTTCCATCACCAAGTGCAATGCAAAGCGTCGGATGCCGTGGTGTAAAGCACGCCGCCACTGGACTCTAGAGCAGTGGAGATGTGTTCTCTGGAGTGACCAATCACGCTTCCCTATCTGGCAATCCGATGGATGTGTCTGGGTTTGGCGGTGGCCAGGAGAACGGTACTTGTCTGACTGCATTGTGCCAAGTGTAAAGTTTGGTGGAGGGGAGATTATGTTGTGGGGTTGTTTTTCAGGGGTTGGGCTTGGCCCCCTAGTTCCAGTGAAGGGAACTCTTAAGGTGACATTTTGGACAATTTCACGCTCCCAACTTTGTGGGAGGAGTTTGGGGATGGCCCCTTCCTGTTCCAACATGACTGCCCCCCAGTGCACAAAGCAAGGTCCATAAAGACATGGAGGAGCCAGTTTGGGGTGGAGGAACTTGACTGTCCTGCACAGAGTCCTGACCTCAACCCCATAGAACACCTTTGGGATGAATTAGAGCGGAGACTGCGAGCCAGGCCTCCTCCCCCGACATCAGTGCCTGACCTGACAAATGTGCTTCTGGAAGAATGGTCCAACCTTCCCATAGACACCCTCCTAAACCTTGTGGACGGCCTTCCCAGAAGAGTTGAAGCTGTTATAGCTGCAAAGGGCGGGGCCAACTCAATATTGAACCCTACAGACTAAGATTGGGGGGCCATTAAAGGTCATGTGTGTGGAAAGGGCGGGGCCAACTCAATATTGAACCCTACAGACTAAGACTGGGGGGCCATTAAAGGTCATGTGCGTGTAAAGGCCGCCCGCCCAATATTGAACCCTACGGACTAAGACTGGGGGGCCATTAATATAGTGCATGTGAACAGTAATTGATTATATTATATATATATATAGTGTTCCATAAAGTCCCACATTGGTGTTCTTCTGTTTGCATGTTACATTAGTGATTTGGTGCATTTAATGCACACTTGACATTCATATACAGTTGCAAGAAAAAGTATGTGAACCCCTTGGGATTACGTGGAGTTTTGCATGAATTGGGCATAAAAATGTGCTCTGAACGTCATCTAAGTCACAACAATAGAAGAACACAGTCTGCTGAACATAATACTACACAAACATTAGATGTTGCCATGGTTTCATTGCACATAACATGTAAACATTCACAGTGCAGGGAGGAAAAAGTATGTGAACCTTTGGGCTTAATAACTGGTTGACCCTCCTTTGGCAGCAATAACCTCAACCAAACGTTTCCTGTAGTTGCAGATCAGACCTGCACAACGATCTGGAGTCATTTTGGACCACTCCTCTTCACAAAACTGTTTCAGTGTAGCAATATTCTTGGGATGTCTGGTGTGAATTGCTCTCTTAAGGTGATGCCACAGCATTTCAATCGGGTTGAGGTCAGGACTCTGACTGGGCCACTCCAGAAGGCGTATTCTGTGCTGTTGCAGCCATTGTTTTGTTGAATGACTTGTATGCTTTTGGTCATTGTCCTGTTGCCTCATTCATCCTCTGCGGAGCTTCAGTTGGCGGACAGATGGTCGTACGTTTTTCCTGCAAAATGTCTTGATAAACTCTGGAATTCATTTTCCCATCAATGACAACAATCCGTCCAGGCCCTGAGGCAGCAAAGCAGCCCCAAACCATGATGCTCCCTCCGCCATGTTTCACAGTGGGGATGAGGTTTTGATGTTGGTGTGCTGGGCCTTTTTTTCTCACACACATAGTGTTGTGTGTTCTTCCCAAACAACTCAATCTTGGTTTCATCTGTCCTCAGTATATTCTGCCAGTAGTGCTGTGGAACATCCAGGTGCTCTTTTGCAAACTTCAAACGTGCTGCAATATTCTTTTTGGACAGCAATGGCTTCCTCCGTGGTGTCCTCCCATGTACTCCATTCTTGTTTAATGTTTTCCTTATTGTAGATGTGTCAACAAACATGTTAGCATGTGCCAGAGATTTCTGTAGGTCTTTAGCTGACACTCTGGGATTCTTCTTTACCTCATGCAGCATTCTGCGCTGTGCTCTTGCAGTCATTTTTACAGGACGACCGCGCCTAGGGAGAGTAGCAACAGTGCTAAACTTTTTCTCCATTTGTAGACAGTCTGTCTTACCGTGGACACATGAACATCAAGGCTTTTGGAGATACTTTTGTAACCCTTTCCAGCTTCTTGCAAGTCAACAATTCTTGATCGTAGGTCTTCTGAGAGCTCTTTTCTGCGAGGCATGGTTCACATCAGAGAGTGCTTCTTGAAACCGGTAAACCCAAAACAGGTGTCAGCAACACATCCAATATCATCACACTGATTGGGAGTCAAGGTTGGCTCACTCCTGGCTCCAATTAGCTCTGGGAGAGAAGTCATTAAGCTAGGGCCTCACATACTTTTTCCTCCCTGCACTGTGAATGTTTACATGTTATGTGCAATGAAACCATGGCAACATCTAATGTTTGTGTAGTATTATGTTTCAGCAGACTGTGTTTCTTCTATTGTTGTGACTTAGATGACGTTCAGAGCACATTTTATGCCCAATTCATGCAAAAACTCCACGTAATCCCAAGGGGTTCACATACTTTTTCTTGCAACTGTATTCTGTATATTTCCCCAATATATCCTATTATAGGGTGACCACGCTCTGTCCTTCTCCTGGCAGTGCTCCTTGGTTGTCAACCTCTCCTATAGAGTGTGACTGTTCCAACAATAGAAGTTCCTTCTATTGTTCTGGATACAACTCAAAATTTTGGATTTTCCCCTGTCTGTCCTTGTGACAATGGTCCACATGGACTTTCAATGGAGGCCACGAGTGGCAGTTTCAGCACACATGACCCCAGACATGGACCACTGTTGCCATCATCAGGAAACCCACCCTGAGGAAAGCTAAGTAGCCATCACCCCAATAGTTTCCTTCAATTGTTCTGGATACAACTCCAAATTTTGGATTTTCCCCTAACTGTCTGTCCTTGTAACAATGGTCACATGGACTTTCAATGGAGGCTACGAGTGGAAGTTTCAACACACATGACCCAGACATGGACCACTGTTGTCACCACCAGGAAACCCGCCCTGAGGAAAGCTAAGTAGCCATCACCCCAATAGTTACTTCTATTGTTCTGGATACAACTCAAAATTTTGGATTTTCCCCTAACTGTCTGTCCTTGTGACAATGGTCACATAGACTTTCAATGGAGAGTACGAGTGGAAGTTTCAGCACACACATGACCCAGACATGGACCACTGTTGTCACCACCAGGAAACCCCCCGCCCTGAGGAAAGCTAAGTAGCCATCACCCCCCAATAGTTACTTCATATTGTTCTGGATACAACTCAAAATTTTGGATTTCCCACTAACCGTCTGTCCTTGTGACAATGGCCATATGGACTTTCAGTGGAGGCTACAAGTGGCAGTTATCAGCACACATGACCCAGACATGGACCACTGTTGTCACCACCAGGAAATCCCGCCCTGAGGAAAGCTAAGTAGCCATCATCCCAATAGTTCCTTCTATTGTTTCTGGATACAACTCAAAATTTTGGATTTTCCCCTGTCTGTCCTTGTGACAATGGTCACATGGACGTTTCAAATGGAAGGCTAACGGAGTGGAAGTTTCAGCACACATGACCCAGACATGGACCACCTATGTTGCCGACCACAACCAGGAAACACTCGTACCGCCCCTGAGGAAAGCTAAGTAGCCATCACCCCAATAGTTCCTTCTATTGTTCTGGATACAACTCAAAATTTTGGAATTTCCCCTAACTGTCATAGTGTCCTTGTAACAATGGTCACATAGACTTTCAATGGAGGCTACGCTACGAGTGGCAGTTTCAGCACACATGACCTAGACATCGAACCACTGTGCCGCCAGGCCGCACTACCAGGAATCACCCACCCTGAGGAAAGCTTAAGTAGCCTTCACCCCAATAGTTCCTTCAATTGTTTCTGGATAACAAACTCAAATTTTGGATTTCCCACTAACCGTCTGTCCTTGAGACAAAGGGTCCTAAAACAATGGGAATTTCAAAAGCGGCTACTACGAGTGGCAAGTTCAGAGCACACATGACCACAGACCATGGACCCACTGATTGTCACTCACCAGGAATCCCACCCTGAGAAAAGCCTGAAGTAGACCATCGACCCCAAAGATTTTCCTTCTATTGTTTCTGGATACAGTACTCAAAAATTTTGGATTTTCGCCTAAACCTGGTCTGTCCTAGTGGACAATGGCCACATTACGTTCAGTGGAGGCTACCGAGTGCAGTCTTTCAGCACACATACTAGACATGACCACTGTTTGTCCACCACCCACAGGAAACCCCCACGCCTGAGGAAAGCTAAGGATAGCCATCCCCCCAGTGCATGTGAGACCTTCAATTGTTCGGTGCAGAGAACAACTCAGCCCAATACGTAACAAAACCTAAATTATATATAAAGACAAAAACAAATAAATAGTTTTTTTTTCCAGGATGTTTATTGGTGAGGAGGCGTACTAAGATGGAACCATAGAGTCCTCTTTCCAAGGAAACCCGCCTGAGAAGTTTGTAGCACAGAAGAAGGCCTCTATGTTCTAGAACAGAAAGCATTGATATGTCCCTGAATTTCCCCATTGTTGACAATGAATCCCCAAAAATTCAAACCTAATTAAAATGAGCATTTGTCACAAAAAGCCCAAAAAGCTTGATTGGTTTTATTGAGCACTAGCGGCTCGCAGCAGAACGTCAACACCGTGGTGAGGTGTTCTCACATTTGCCCAAGATGTGATCACCCGGAATGGCATTGGCCGGTACAAAAAGACCGCAGGCCCGCTCGTGTGGTCGGCCCCATAGGAGCAAGGGTGAGGAGGTTAAGCCATCCTGTGTATATACCACAACATTCAGTAAGACATTTTAAAAATCCAATTAGACCTTTAAATGGGTTCAAATGATTACTGGAGGGCAGTTTGACCGGGTGAAAGGAGGGCATTTAAAGGTGAACTGGAATCCCAACAAAAGCCGACATGTGCAAGTTTTATATACGCCGGCCCGAGGAACATGTAAACCCTATATCAGTCCTCCTTTCCTCTGCACCACAATGTAGCATCATACATAACATGTCCGTGCCAACCGCGGCACCCGATGCCCGCGTCACATAGCCGTGCTGCACTACGTCACGTCATCCGACAATACAGACGAATCCCACAAACCCTTCTACAAATCCAGAGAAAACCTTAACAAATGTACCAAAATGATTGGGACTAGGGGTACGTGGAAAATGCATCCTTATGTTGGTGGGAACAGTGGGAAGCAAAGGACCCATGTTACAGTGTTTTGGGGTCAACCATGTGACCCTAGTAATGTCCCTTAAACATTGGTGGGTTCAGTGGTAGCAGAAAAAAAAAAAGAAAATAAAAAAAAAAAAAAAAAAAAAAAAGTGGAAAAAAAGAAAAAAAAAAAACAAAAAAAAAAAAGAAAAGAATGGGGGAAAAAAAAAAAAAAAAAAAAAAAAAAAAAACTGAACATGACACGTCACCTGACATGATAAAAAAGAAAAAAAAAAAAAAAAAAGACGAAATAGAAAAGTCAACCTATGGGTCTCCGCCGTCACCTGGGGAAAGAAACATTAAGAAAAAACAAAAAGAAAAAACCAAAATATTAATGGTGGGGGGGGGGGGGGGGGTGGGGGGGGGATGAAAAAAAAAAAAAAAAAGAAAAGAAAAAAAAAAGAAAAAAAAAAAACAAAGAAGAAAAATGAAAATGTTCCCTTACATTGGTGGATCAGTGGGAAGAATGTCCCTACATTGTAGTCAATGGGAAAAATTCCCTTACATTGGGTGGTCAGTGGAAGAATGTCCCTTACATTGAGTGTCATGGAAGAATGTCCCTTACAATTGGTGATCAGTGGGAAGAATTCCCTTAACATATTTGGGGTCAGTGGAAGAATGTCCCTTACATTGGTGGAGTCAGTGTGAAGAATGTGCCCCTTACATTGGGTGGTCATGGAAGAATGTCCCTTACATTGTGATCAGTGGGAAGCTATGTCCCTTACATTGGGAGGTCAGTGTGGAAGAATGTCCCTTACATACATGGGGGTCATGAGGAAAAAGAATGTCCCTTACATTGGAGGTCAGTGGAAGAATGTCCCTTACATTGGTGTCAGTGGGAAGGAATGTCCCATACATTGGGGGTCAGTGGGAAGAGAATTGTCCCTTACATTTGGGGTCAGTGGGAAGAGAATGTCCCTTACATTGGGGTCAGTGGGAAGAATGTCCCTTACATTGGGGATCAGTGGGAAAATGTCCCTTACATTGAGGGGTCAGTGGGAAGAATGTCCCTTACATGTGTGGATCAGTGGGAAGAATGTCCCTTACAATTTGGTGGTCAGTCGAGGGAAGAATGTCCCTTGACATTGGTGGTCATTGGGAAAGAATGTCCTTACATTGGTGGTCGGTGGGAAGAAGTCCCTTACATTGGGGGTCGGGATGGTGGGAAAGAATGTCCCTTACATTGGGGATTCAGTTGGGGGTAATAATGTCCCTTACATTGGGGTCACATGGTAAGAATGTGGGGTCACAGGAATGGTCCCTTACATGTGGTCATCAGTGTGAAGAATGGCCTTACATTGGTGGTCAGTGGAAGAATGTTCCCCTTATTTTGATTTTTTTGTGGTTTGTTTTTTTTTTGGTGGTTGGGGTCTTTGGTGGTCCAGTGGGAAGGAATGGGTCCATTACATTGGAGGTTAGTTGGGTAAATGTGTCACTTACATTGGTGGTCAGTGTGAAGAATGTCCCTTTACAATTTGGTGATCAGTGGGAGAATTCCCGTACATTGGTGATCAGTGGGAAGAATGTCCCCTTACATTGGGGGGTCCAGTGGAAGAATGTCCCTTACAATTGGAGGTCAGTGGTAATGAATGTTTCCACTTACATTTGGAGGCTCAGTGGGAAGAATGTCCCATACATTGGAGGACAGTATTGGGAAGTAATGGTCCCTTACATCTGGGGGTTCAGAGGGCAAGAATGTCCCCTTACATTTGGGGGTCAGTGGGAAAGAATGTCCCTTAAACATTAGCGGTCAGTGGGAAGAATGTCCCTTACCATTGGGGATCAGTGGAAGAATGTCCCATTACATATGGGGGTCAGGTGTGAAGAAGTGCCCTTGAACATTGGTGGTACATTGTGGGAAAGAATGTGCCTTACACATTGTGATGATCAGATGGGAAAGGAATGTCCCTTTCACAGTTGGTGACTCAGTGGGAAGAATGTACCTTACATTGGGTGGTCGAGTGGGAAGACATGTTCCCTTACATATGGTGCGTCAGTGGGAAGAGAAGATTTTGGTCCCTTCTACCATATGTAGGTCAAGCTGGGAAGACTTGTCCCATACAATTGGTGGTCAGTTGAGAAAGAAATTGTCCCTTCTACATTTGGGGTCAGGTGTGGGAAGATATGACCCGTTACCTATATAGGGTACAGTGGGAGAGAATGTCCCTTACATAGGTGGTCCAGTGGGAAAGAATGTCCCCTTACAATTGGAGAACAGTGGGAAGAATGTCCCTTGAACATTGGGTGTTCAGTCAGGGAAGGAATGTCCCTTACATTGGTGGTTCAGTGGGAAGTAATGTCCCTGTACATTGGTGGTCCAAGTGTGGGGAAGAATGTCAGCCTTAACATTGGTGGTCAGTGGGAAGAAATGTCCCCTATACAATTGGTTGATCCAGTGGGCAAGGAATGTCCCTTACAATTGGTGGTATCAGTGGAAGAATGTCCCTTAACATTGGAGGTGGTCCAGTCGTGAAGATATGGTCCCCTATACATTGGAGGTTCAGTGGGAAGAATGTCGACCTTACATTGGGGGTCGGTGGGAAGAATGTCCCTGTACATTGGGTGATCAGTGGGAAGAGAAGTCCCTTACACTTGTGGTCAGTGGAAGAATTGACCCTTACAATTTAGTGATACATTGGTGAAGAATGGTCCTTACATTGTGGTCAGTGGGAGGAGATGTCCCCTTACCATTGGGGGTTACAGTGGGAAATAATGTCCCTCTTACATTGGTGTGACAGTGGGAAAGAATAGTCCCATTTAACATTGGTGACAGTGTGAAGAATGACACTTACATAGGGGGGTCAGTGTAAGAAAGTCCCTTACATGTGGGTATCACGTGTGAGGAATGTCCCTTACATTGGATGATCAATGGGAAGAATGTCCCTGTACATTGGGAGTCAGTAGGAAAAGAATGTCCCTTACATTGGGAGGTCAGTGGCGGAAGGAAATGATCCCTTACATTGGGGGTTTTTTTGTCAGTGTAAGTGTTTTTTTGTGTGGGGTCCTTAGCATTGGGGGTCAGTGGGAAGAATGTACCCTTACATTGGTGGTCATGGGAAGAATGTCCCTTATACATTGTGGGGATCAGTGTGGAAGAATGTCCCTTACATTGTGTGGGCAGAATGGGGAAGAATTTGACCCTTAAACATTGTGGGATCAGGTGGGAAGAAAGTGTCCTCATACATTGGTGGATCACGTGGGAAGAATATTCCCCTTACATAGGTGGGTCGATGAGAAGCATGTCCCTTACGATTTGGTGAGTCAGTGGGAAGAATGTTCCCCCTTACATTGGTGATCAGTGGTGAAGAATGGTCCCTGTACATTGGTGGTACAGTGAGAAGAATGTCCCTTACATTGGAGGTGTCAGAGGGAAGAATATCCCTTACAATTGGGGTGTCAGTTGGGAAGAATGTACCCCTTACATTAACATTGGGGTCAGATGGGAAAGAAATGTCCCTTACATTGTGCGTCAGTGGGAAGAATGTCCCTTACATTGGTGATCAGTTGGAAAGAATTTTCCCTTACATTTGGGGGTCAGTGGAAGGATTGTCCCTCTTTACATTAGTTGGTAGGTACAGTGGGGAAGAATGTCCCCGCTTACAACATTGTGAGTCAGTGGGAGAGAATGTCCCTTACACTTGGTGGTCAGTGGGAAGAATGTCCCTTACATTGGTGATCCATGTGGAAGGAATGGTCCCTTACAATTGGTGATCAGTGGGGAAGAAATGTCCCTTACTATTGGGGTGGTCAGAGGGCAGAATGTCCCTTACATTGGAGGTCATGTGTGGAAGAAATGGTCCCTTACATTTTGGGGTCAGGTGGAAGAATGTTCCCATACCATGTTAGTTGGTGATCAGTGTGGGTAGAGAATGTCCCTTACATTGGTGTGTTCAAGTTGGGTGAAGATATGTCCCTTACAATTTTGGTGATCACAGTGGGAAGAATGTCCCCTACATAGGGGTGACCCAGATGGGAAGAAATGTCCCTTACATTGGGGGTCAGTGGGAAAAGTGTCCCTTACATTGGGGGTCAGTGGGAGGAATGTCCCTTACATATGTGGAGTGGTCAGTGGGAAGAAATGTCCCTTACATTGGTGGTCACAGTAGGAGAAATGTTCCCTTACATTGCGTAGATCAGTGGGAAAGAATGGTTTCCCCTTAACATAGGGGTGGTCAGTGGGAAGAATGTCCCTTTACATTGGAGGTCAGATGGAAGAATGTCCCTTTACATTGGGGGTCAAGTGGGAAGAATGTCCCTTACATTTGGTGATCAGTGGAAGAATGTCCCTTACATTCGGTGGTCAGTGGGAAGAATGTCCCCTTACATGTGGAGGTTCAGTGGGAAGAAATGTCCCCCCTTAACACTTGGAAGAATATCCCTCAGTGGGGAAGAATGTCCCTTAACAACATTGGGGTGGTCAGTGGGAAGAGATGTTCCCTTACAATTGGTGTGCAGTTGGAAGAATGTCCCTTACATTGGTGGTCTCGTGGGGAAGAATGTCCCCCTTACATTGGGGGTCAGGTGGAAGAATGTCCCTTACCATTGGGGGTCGGTTGGGGAAGAATGTCCCTTACAATTGTTGGTCAGTGGGACAGATAATGTCCCTTACATTGGTGATCAGATGGGAAGGAATGTCGCCCTTACATATGGGGGTCAGTAGGGAAGAATGTCCCTTACATTCGGGGTCAGTGGAAGAAATGTCCCTTACATTGGTGGTCATGGGAAGAAAGGTCCCTTACATTGGTGGTCAGTGGGAAGAATGTCCCCTTACATTGGCGGTCAGTGGGGAAGAATGTCCCTTACAATTGTGGGTCATTGGAAGAATTGTTCCCTTACATTGGTGGTCAGGTGGGAAGAATGTTCCCTTACATGGTGGTCTCTGAGGAATAAATGTCCCTTACATTATGGGGTCAGTGGGAAGAATGTCCCTTACATTGGGTGTCCCAGTGGGAAGAATGTCCCTTACATTTTTTTTTTTTTTTTTTTGGGGTTTCAGTGGGGAAGAAATGTCCCCTTACATGTGGGGGTCCAGTGGAAGAATGTCCCTGTACATTGAGGTGGATACCATGTGTGGGAAGAATGATCCCTTACAATGGTGGTCAGTGGGAATAAATGTCCCTTACATTGGTTGGTCAGTGGGGGAAGAATGATTCCCATACATTTGATGGTCAGTTGGGAACAGAATTGTCCTTACATTGTGGATCATGGGAAGAATGTCCCTTACATTGGTGGTCAGTGGTAAGAATGTCCCTTACATTGGTGGTCAGTGGAAGAATGTCCCTTACATTTGGGGGGGTCACATTGGGAAGAATGTCCCTTACATTGGTGTCATTGGGAAGAATGTCCCTTACAAATTGGTGGTCAGTGGGTTAAGAAATGTCCCTTACATGGTGATTGGGAATGGTCCTTAGCATTGGGTGAAGAATGTCCCCTTACATTGGTGATCAGTGGGAAGAAATGTCCCCCCTTACAATTTTGGGGTCAGTGGGAAGAATGTTCCCTTACAATGGGGGGTCCAGTGTGGGAAAGAATGTCCCCTACATTGGGGGTCAGTGGGAAGAATGTCCCCTTACATTGGGGTCATGGAAGATATGTCCCCTTACATTGGTGGGTCAGTGGGAAGAATGTCCCTTACATTTGGTCATGGGGGTCAGTGGGGAAGAATGTCCCTTACATTGTGGTCAGTGGGAAGAATGTCCCTTACATTTGGGGTCAGTGGGAAGAATGTCCCTTACATTGGTTGGGGTCAGTGGGAAGAATGTCCCCTTACATTGGGGTTCAGTGGAAGAATGTCCCGTACATTGTGGTCAGTGGGAAGAAATGTCCCTTACATTGGGGTCAGTGGGAAGAATGTCCCTTACTTGGGTGTCAGTGGGAAGAATGTCCCTTACATTGTGTGGTCAGTGGGAAGGAATGTCCCTTACAATTGGGTGATCAGTGGGAAGAAGTCCCTTACATTTGGTGGTCATGGGAAGATGTCCCTTACATTGGTGGTCAGTGGGAAGAATGTCCCTTACATTGGTGGTCAGTGGGAAGAATGTCCCTTACATTGGGGGTCAGTGGGAAGAATGTCCCTTAACATTGGGGATCAGTGGAAGAATGTCCCCTTACGTTTGTGGGGGTCAGTGGGGAAGAAAATGTCCCGGTTACATTGGGGTCAGTGGAAGAATGTCCCTTTACATTGGGGGGTCAGTGGGAAGAATGTCCCTTACATTGGGGTCATGGGAAGAATGTCCCTTACATTGGGGGTCAGTGGGAAGAATGTACCCTTACATTGGGGATCAGTGGGAAGAATTCCTTACTAACATTTGGGGTTCAATGGGAAGAATGTCCCTTTACAATTGGTGTTCAGTGTGGAAGATTCCCTTAATGTCAGACCTGAAAACATTGGGGGTCAGTTGGGAAGAATTTTGTACCCCTTAACATTGTGGTCAGTGGGATGGCCCAGTGGGAAGAATGTCCCTTACATTGGGGGTCATGGGAAGAATGTCCCTTACATTGTGGTCAGTGGGAAGAATTTCCCTTAGTGGTAAATTGGGGGTCAGTGGGAAGAATGTCCCCTTACATTGGTGGTCAGTGGGAAGAATGTCCCTTACATGTGTGATCAGTGTGGAAGAATGTCCCTTACATTGGCTTGGTCCAGTGGGAAATGAATTGTCCCTTACATTGGGATCAGTGGGAAGAATGTCCCTTACAATGGGGGGGTCCCCAGTGGAAGAATTGTCCCTTACATTGGGTGTCAGTGGGAAGAATGTCCCTTACATTGGGGGTCATGGGAAGATGTCCCTTACATTGGGTGATCATTGGGAAAAATGTCCCTTACAATTTGGGGTCAGTGGAAGATCAAATGTCCCCATTGTACAGCGGAAGGTGAGTCAGTGGAAGAATGTCCCCTTACATTGGTGGTCAGTGGAAGAATGTCCCCCCATTGGAGGTCATGGGAAGAATGTTTACATTGGGGGTCATTACTTGGGTGAAGAATGTCCCTTACATTGGGGAACTCAGTGGGAAGAATGACCCTTCCCTTACATTGTGATCAGTGGGAAGAATCGCCCCTACCTTGGTGGTCAGTGGGAAGAATGTCCCTTACATTGGTGTCAGTGGTCCCTACATTGGGGAAGTGAAATGTCCCTTACATTGTGGGGCATCGGGGTCTTTTTTCTCCTTCTATTATGACGACCCTCTTCGTTTCACGTTTAGGAGCATTCATTCCATTCTTTTTAAAAATTAAATTTTGGAAGACTCTATATTGTAACAGGAAAACAGGCCAGATACGTTTATATACTTCAAATTTTTTTTTTTCCAATTTGATTCAAATTTTGGATGCAATTTCCTTTTCATTGTTTCAGAAATTCTTCCAATTTTGTTATTATTAACATTCGTAAATCTGGTCACATCCGATATCTCCAAATAACGAACATTTTGTTTCCCAACCTCGATCTGGAAGAGAACGAACCTCCCTTGTCTACTAACAGTAGATTCATCCTCTCTCGCTTTGCTGGACGTGTCTGTAGGATTGGCAAATTCATTTAGCCTTCGGTAATGACTCTAGTTCCATGAATCTTTATTGAATGGCAACGCCGGCCAACTTGACTCTTCCAATTCGGGTTTATGAGACGTTATTAAATTCCTTCAATTGTAAATGGAGTTCCAACCAAAGTTAGCGGGAACGCGGAGGTAGATCAAGACACATTGGGAGCGAAGGCGAACTGTTATCAAGGTGTTCCTACAGCCACAAAGAGCCAACTCCTTACTCCCCGGTGTTTTCCCTACATTCTCCCAATCCCAGCTCCCCCCCAGAACTCGGCAAATCCCATCCCCTCCGCCACTCCAGCAATGGTAATACAATAAATACCTGCCAATGATATACAGCGGAGTACATGCCACCCGTGACAAAAGCCTCGAGAGTGTTTAATTTCCTCTCCTATGACGACCTCTGTTTCAGAATCACGTATGTGCAGGAGCAGAGGAGCGCCTGCGATACGAACGGAACTCCTCCAAACTCTGTTTATACTCCATCTAATTTATTTCAAAAAGAGGTGACAGAAGGCAACTCGCTGCCTTGGCAAAATATGGCTAATACCTCCCCATCTTTTGGCAGGTGATCATTTGTAATAACAGGATGGAAAAAAAAAAATATAAATCGAAATGTTTATTATTAGCACAACATTAATTTGGAATGACTGATATGGTACAAAAAAGTCTCCATAAGAGCCAAGAAATGGAAGATTATACAAGAAACAGTCACTTTCTTCAGAAATTTAAAAAAAAAAAAATTGTACACACAGGATCCCTACCAGGTCTAGTTCTTCCAGGATCCTTAGGACCTCCAATACTCACAGAATGCCTGAAGATCTTTCAGGATTTACAGGAATCCTACAATTTTCAGGTTGCTCACGGGGTGCCCGCCAGGTCTTCCAGGATTTCCCAGGAACCATAGGATGTCCAGTACTTACAGGATGCCTTCCAGGTCTTCCAGGATTTCCAGGAACCCAAGGATCTCTAATATTCACAGGGTCCCTACCAGGTCTTCCAGACATTTCCATGACCCGTAGAACTTCCAAAGATTTCCATGTACTCACAAGATGCCTGCCAGGTCTTCCCAAGATTTCCAGGAACCCCCAGGACCGTTCGTATTCACAGGATCCCTTCCAGGTCATTCTTCCAGTGTTACCATTATTTCCAGGAACCCCAGGACCTCTAATATTCACAGGGTCCCTACCAGAGTTTTTTTCCAGCATTTTCATGACCTGTAGGACTTCCAGTACTCACAAGATGTCTGCCAGGTCTTCCAAGATTTCAAGGAACCCCAGGACCTTTAGTATTCAGAGGATCCCTACCAGGTCTTCCAGTGTTTTCCATGACCCTAGGACCCTCCAGTACTCACAGATGTCTGCCAGTCGTCTTCCACGATTTCCAGGAATCCCAGGACCTCTAGTATTCACAGGATCCCTACCAGGTCTTCCAGCGTTTCCATTATTTTCCAGGAACCCCAGGATCTCTTTATATTCACAGGGTTCCTACCAGGTCTTCCAGTGTTTCCATGACCCTTAGGACCTTCAGTACTCACAAGATGCCTGCCAGGTCTTCTAAGATTTCCAGGAACCCCAGGACCTCTAATATTCACAGGATCCCTACCAGGTATTCCAGTGTTTCCATTATTTCCAGGAACCCCAGGACCTCTAGTATTTACAGGATCCCTACAAGGTCTTACAGTGTTTCCATGACCCGTAGGACCTCCAGTACTCACAAGATGTCTGCCAGGTCTTCCAAGATTTCCAGGAACCCCAGGACCTTTAGTATTCACAGGATCCCTACCAGTCTTCCAGTGTTTCCATTATTTCCAGGAACCCCAGGAACTCTAATGTTCACACAGGATCCCTACCAGGTCTTCCAGTGTGTTTCTATGACCTGTAGGACTTCCAGTACTCACAAGATGCCTGCCAGGTCTTCTAAGATTTCCAGGAACCCCAGGACCTCTAATATTCATAGGATCCCTACCAGGTCTTCCAGTCTTTCCATTAATTCCAGGAACCCCAGGACCTCTAATATTCACAGGATCCCTACCAGGTCTTCCAGTCTTTCCATTAATTCCAGGAACCCCAGGACCTCTAATATTCACAGGATCCCTACCAGGTCTTCCAGCGTTTCCATGACCCGTAGGACCTCCAGTACTCACAAGATGCCTGTCAGGTCTTCCAAGATTTCCAGGAACCCCAGGACCTCTGGTATTCACAGGATCCCTACTAGATATTCCAATGTTTCCATTATTTCCAGGAACCCCAGGACCTCTAATATTCACAGGATCCCTACCAGGTCTTCCAGTGTTTCCATGACCCGTAGGACCTCCAGTACTCACAAGATGTCTGCCAGGTCTTCCAAGATTTCTAGGAACCCTAGGACCTTCAGTACCCACAGGCACCCTACTGGGTCTTCCAGGGTTTTCAGGAATCCTGGGACCTTCAGTACTCACAGTATGCCTGCTGAGTCTTCTAAGAATTCCAGGAACCATAGGATCCCCAATTCTCATAGGATACCTGCAGCAAGTCAGATAGAGCTCCGCCTCATTTCCTTGCTGGAGGATGTTGTTTCAGTACCTCTTGGTGTATGCAAAGCAAGGGCATTGTCCTTCCTGTTTTTTTTTCAGCAGGGTATATGTTGCAATACTCACAGTATCCTTGCTGGGGCTTCTAGAGTTTCCAGGAACCCTAGGACCTTCACTACTCACAGGGTGCTTGCCAGGCCTTTCAGGATTTACAGGAACTGTAGGATCTCTAGTACTTAGAGGATGCCTTCCAGGTCTTCCAGGATTTCCAGGAACCCCAGGACCTCTAATATTCACAGGATCCCTATCAGGTCTTCCAGTGTTTCCATGACCCATAGGACCTCCAGTACTCACAAGATGTCTGCCAGGTCTTCCAAGATTTCCAGGAACCCCAGGACCTCTAGATTTCACACGATCCCTACCAGGTCTTCCAATGTTTCCATTATTTCCAGGAACCCCAGGACCTGTAATATTCACAGGATCCCTACCAGGTCTTCCAGCATTTCCATGACCTGTAGGACCTCCAGTACTCACACGATGCCTGCCAGGTCTTCCAAGATTTCCAGGAACCCCAGGGCCTCAAGTATTCACAGGATCCCTACCAGGTCTTCCAATGTTTTCATTAATTCCAGGAACCCCAGGACCTCTAATATTCACAGGATCCCTACCAGGTCTTCCAGCGTTTCCAAGACCTGTAGGATCTCCAGTATACACTGGATCACTACCAGGTCTTCTAGGTTTTCCAGGAACCCTAGGATCTTTAGCATACACAGTGTTCTAGCTGGGTCTTCTAGGATTTATAGGAACCCTAACGCCTCAAGTATGCACAGGATTGCTACTGTGTCTTTCAGGATTTCCAGGAACCCTGGGGTCTCCAGTACTCACAGGCTCTCTGCCAGTTCTTCCAGGATTTCAAGAAACCCTAGGACCTCCAGTATACACAGGATTCCTATCAGGTCTTCTAGGACCTCAGTGAACCATAGGACCTCCAGGACTCACAGAGTGTCTGCTAGGTGTCTTCCAGGATTTCCAGGAACCCTAGGACCCCCAGTACACACAGGATTCCTACCAGGTCTAGATCTTCCAGGATCCTTAGGACCTCCAGTACTCACAGAATGCCTGAAGATCTTTCAGGATTTACAGGAATCCTAGTATCTGCAGTACACCGGATCCCTACTGGGAATTCCAGGATTTCCAGGAACCCTAGGACCTACAGTACTCACAGGCACCCTACTGGGTCTTCCACGGTTTTCAGGGACCTTCAGTACTCACAGTATGCCTGCTGGGTCTTCTAAGAAATCCAGGAACCATAGGATTCTCGTAGGATGCCTACTGGGTCTTCCAGGATTTCCAGAAACCCCAGGACCTCTGGTATTCACAGGATCCCAACCAGATCTTCCAGGGTTTCCATAAACTGTAGGATCTCAAGAATTCATAGGATGCCTGCCAGGTCTTCCAGGGTATCCAGGTAGCCTAAGACCTCCAGTACTCATAGGCTGTCTGCTGTCTGCTGGGTCTTCCAGGATTTCTAGGTAGCCTAGAACCTCCTGTACTCCCAGGACCCCTAGGAGCTCCAGTACTCATTTCCTGACTGAATGATGTTCCCCCCCCATCATCTAGCTCTTTAATCCCCAGTCTGTCCCACCTCTTTCATTCACTGGAATTTCAGTTATGGAGGCTCAGCATTTCGCATGGGATTTTCTAGGGTAGCCTGCATGCAAATAGAGTCTGTTTAGGAATGCTCACTTTTCATGATATTTGCATAACTCCTCCCAGGGGCGGACTGACCATTTGGAAACTTGGGCACTGCCCGAGGGCCCGGGGTCAGAAGAGGGCCCCATGAGATGCCCCCGGTACCTTTTCCATAGGCTTTTTTGAGTTTGGGCAAGGACACAGGGGCCCCATGATCCCCTATTGCCCAGGGGCCCCATGAGTTGTCAGTCCGCTCCTGGACCTTACTGTTGTGTCACAAGAAGTAAAGCTCATGTACCAAATTCTGGCACTGGGCCAGGCGCAGGGGCGGTGTGACCATTTGGAAACTCGGGCACTGCCTGAGGGCCCGGGGTCAGTAGGGGGCCCCATGAGATGCCCCTGGTACTTTTTTCATAGGCTTTTCTGAGTTTGGGCAAGGACACAGGGGCCCCATGATCCCCTATTGCCGGGGGCCCCATGAGTTGTCAGTCCGCCCCTGGGCCAGGCGCAGATGTGGACTGACCATTTGGAAACTCGGGCACTGCCCGAGGGCCCGGGGTCAGAAGGGGGCCCCATGAGATGCCCCTGGTACTTTTTTCATAGGCTTTTTTGAGTTTGGGCAAGGACATAGGGGCCCCACGATCCCCTATTGCCTGGGGGCCCCATGAGTTGTCAGTCCACCTCTGGGCCAGGCGCAGCGGTGGACTGACCATTTGGAAACTCGGGCACTGCCCGAGGGCCCGGGGTCAGTAGGGGCCCCATGAGATGCCCCTGGTACTTTTTCATAGGCTTTTTTGAGTTTGGGCAAGGACACAGGGCCCCATGAACCCCTATTGCCCGGGGGCCCCATGAGTTGTCAGTCTGCCCCTGGACCTTACTGTTGTGTCACAAGAAGCTCATGTACCAAATTCTGGCACTGGGCCAGGGCGCAGGGGGGACTGACCATTTGGAAACTCGCGCACTGCCCGAAGGCCCGGGGTCAGTAGGGGGCCCCATGAGATGCCCCTGGTACTTTTTTCATAGGCTTTTTTGAGTTTGGGCAAGGACACAGGGGCCCCATGATCCCCAATTGCCTGGGGACCCCATGAGTTGTCAGTCCACCCCTGACTCCTCCCAAGAGCCAGCCCGCTGCCTGCATCAGGGCTGAGGGCTCTTGAGAGGCGTGCTGTGATGTTTTCAAGAAACTATATACAACCCCCTGCCAGATCCTCCCACCAGCAGGGGCGGACTGACCATTTGGAAACCCGGGCACTGCTGCCCGAGGGCCCGGGGTCAGTAGGGGGCCCCATGAGACGCCCCTGGTACCTTTTCCATAGGCTTTTTTGAGTTTGGGCAAGGACACAGGGGCCCCATGATCCCCTATTGCCCGGGGGGCCCCATGAGTTGTCAGTCCGCCCCTGCCCACCAGACATGCTCTGCATTACATAGAGAAGCCCAGAGATCCAGTGATGACTGAAAGCGGAAGGTTTTATTATCAGGGAGCAGTGCTGTCACCCTAGGACAGGGCTACAAAAGTCTCCTCCTCTCTCCATCTCCAAACCATAAGGTCGAGGGTTCCGTGCTCCTCAGAGATAGCTGAGAACCTGACCATCAGGAACCCCACCCTGGTGCACTGAGATGTCACCAAGGATGGAAAACAGGGGAGAACAACTATTTTATTTTTTAAAATGCCAATTGTTTCTGATACACAGTGCCCAGAGCAGACGTAATGTCATCCAGTTGGGGTTTCCATCTTCTCAGCAGGTGGCCAGGACTAGAGGGGCAACATGAAGGGAAATCAGAAGGAGTGGACCACCTATTTCTCACTCACTGTTATTTTTTCACAGCCCCTCTACCAGGTTACATTGCACAAAGCTCCGAGTCTTCTAAGCCAGAAACATGTCTTCTGTCACAGAGAATTTTATTAGAGGGCTTTCTCCGCGCTCTTTATCAACAAAAGCTCTGACATACTCATGGCCTAAAATTGCTCCACAAACATCATTATTAAAATAGGCCTATTAGTATTAAAGCAGAGAGCGCGGGGTCAACGGGGATATTTCTGTCGGGGTATTTTCAGAGGAACAGACTAGTTATTGTAGGGGGTTGGGGGGGCAAAACTGTTTATCCATATGTCACCTAAGAAAGCAGATGAAGACTCGGAGCTAAAAGCTGTCCTCGTGACCGAGAGGCCTCTACGCCGTCAATGGCTCCTGTATGTGTTGGGTACGATGGCCAGGCGGGACGTACGAAGATGCAGAGGAGAGAACTTATTCTTGGAGGGTAAAATTGTCCTCAAAATGGCTATTGAAAGACATTTTGAAAAGGCTTCAACCGTAAGGCCACCCTCCTCTTGAAGCCCACACACCCGTTGAGCTTGGATGCATTCCACACCGCTTGTTGATGGCTGGTGGCCATAGTGAGCAGCCAAGCCGATCCCCAATGGAACATTAACCCTCTGGCCAGGGGCGGAACTGACCATTCGAGCACTCGAGCACTGCCCGAGGGCCCGGGGTCATTAGGGGGCCCAATGAAATGCCCCTGGTAACTTTTTATAGGCTTTTTTTTTTTGGGTGTGCTTTGAGTGTGGTCAAGGTCACAGGGCCCCATGATCCCCTATTGCCCGGGGGACCCCATGAGTGGATCAATAGGGGATCATGGGGCCCCTGTGTCCTTGCCCAAAAACTAAAAAAAAACCTATGAAAAAGGTACCAGGGGCATCTCATGGGGCCCCCTACTGACCCCGGGCCCTCGGGCAGTGCCCGAGTTTCCAAATGGTCAGTCTGCACCTGGTCCTCCCCTGCCTCTGGCCAATTCGGAACCTTGCACGACGACTCTCCCGATGGGTGGGTGGCAGGCGGAGACCAAACTCTAGTCCGTTCTCCTGGCTGTATGACTTCCCCCTCTCTCACCCCCTGGGGCAGTTGTTGGACAAGGTCATCTAGAGCCAAGGACGAACATGCCAAATTGTGCCCCCCCCCCAAGATGTATGAGCATTATGTGTGAGCAAAAATACCCTCCCTCCCCCCCCCAAAATTCGAGAAATCAAGCACTAATCTGCAGGCTTACCCCCCAAGCAAAAATTCCCTTTCCTGCACCCCCGCCGAAATACCCCCCCCCTGCACAAATCTTTGCCCCCCCATTCCTCCCAGCTCAAATCCTATCTCTCCTCATATGCCCCCCAGCACAAATCACCCTCCCCCAAGAAAAAACAAATGTCTCCCTCCTAGCACAAATTCTCTCCCACACTCCAAATTCCCCCCTTCCAGCACAAATTCCCTTCCCCAATCCCCCACCCTAGCACAAATCTCCACCAATCATCCCTACTAGCATAAATCTCTCCCCCCCCCCGAAAAAAACATTCCCTTCCTAACACAAATCCCCCTCCCCCTCACCATATTACTTTTTATATCACAACCCCCCCCCCCAAATCCCACCTCCTAGCACAAATGCTCTTCCCCCCTCCCCACACCCAACACAAATCCCCATAAATCACCACTCCTAGCACACCTTCCCAAATTTTCCCCTCCTAGAACAATTCTTACCCGCTGACACACCTCAAATTCCCCTTCTCAATACAAACCCTTCCCCACAATCTCCTTGTGGTGCCCCTCCCATCCCAATTGATACCACAATGCCCACGGCAGTGGCCCCTCCTGCCCACTCCTTGTCCTGGCCCTGCCCAAGGGGTCAAGATGCTGGCCTACTTTTCCCAGCCAGGGGACATCAGTAGAACTCACTTTCGCTCTCTTCAGAGTAGCATTCTGACTGAATAAAGGCACCACGAGCCTGGATGTGGTTAATGTTCTTCACTTGAAAGCCTCAATCAATCACATGGCTTCAATGGGTCACAGACCCCCAACACAACTCAAACAGTAAATGGGCCCTTGATCCCTGCCAGTGGCTGCTCATGTCCCTGTTGAAGGCACTTACTCTCTGTAGGCCTGGTAGGACTGGGAGTCAATCTAAGAAAGGGTGACATCTGGCAGTATCTGGTAGGATAAGTATAGAGAATGGTGCTACCTAGTGGAACTAGCAGTCAAGCTAAGGAATGGTGTGGCTTAGTGGGACAGGGAGTCAATCTAAGGAAGAGTGGAAGATGCTGGTACTGGCAGTCAAGCTGAAGGAGGGTGTGACCTAGTGGGATGGCAGTCAACCTAAGGTAGAATGGGACCTGGTAGGACTGACAATCAACCTAAGGAAGGATGGAACCTGGTGGAACTGGCAGTCAACCTAAGGTAGAATGGGACCTGGTGGGAGTGACAATCACCCTAAGGAAGGATAAAACCTGGTGGAACTGGCAGTCAACCTAAGGTAGAATGGGACCTGGTGGGAGTGACAATCACCCTAATTAAGGATGGAACCTGGTGGAACTGGCAGTCAACCTAAAGAAGGATGGGACCTGGGTGGGACGAGCAGTTAGTGTAAGGAAGGGTGCGACCTGGTGGGACAGGGTGTAAGAGTGGAACTGGTGGAACTGGCAGTCAACCTAAAGAAGGATGGGACCTGGTGGGACGAGCAGTTAGTGTAAGGAAGGGTGCGACCTGGTGGGACAGGGTGTAAGAGTGGAAGATGGTGGTACTGGCAGTCAAGCTGAAGGAGGTGTGACCTAGTTTGATGGCAGTCAACCTAAGGTAGAATGGGACCTGGGAGTCACAATCAACCTAAGGAAGGATGGAACCTGGTGGAACTGGCACTCAACCTAAGGAAGGATGAGACCTGGGGGGACGAGCAGTCAGTGTAAGGAAGGGTGCGACCTGGTGGGACAGGGCGTAAGAGTGGAAGCTGGTGGGACTGGCAGTCAATCTAAAGAAGGATGGGACCTGGTGGGACTGGCAGTCAACCTAAGGAAGGATGGGACCCAGTGGGACTGGCAGTCAACCTAAGGAAGGATGGGACACAGTGACTGGCAGTCAACCTAAGGAAGGATGGGACCCAGTGGGACTGGCAGTCAACCTAAGGAAGGATGGGACCCGGTGGGACAGGCAGTCAACCTAAAGGATGGGACCCGGTGGGACTGGCAGTCAACCTAAGGAAGGATGGGACCCGGTGTGGGACAGGCAGTCAATCTAAGGAGGGATGGGACCTGGTGGAACTGGCAGTCAGTCTAAGGAAGGGTGGGACCTGATGGGACAGGAAGTAAGAGTGGAAGCTGTCTATCATGTTCCTGGTGATGGAGACCAATGGAGAGATGGCTTCCCTTGCGGCTTAGTTCCAGACTCCCCTGAGAGTGGGACAGCGGGAGTCTGGCCCAAAGTTTCACAGGTCGCCTGTAGGAGTGCTGGTTGGTGGTCCACTCAGAAGCACAGCTCGTGCACGGAGATAGGTCTGCAGACTGGAGGCGCCTGTGCGTGGTATGTAAGCCCTTCCGGGATTTAGATGTTTACTGGGTAGTCGGTCCAAGCCAAGGTCAGGTACCAGGTGGGAATCAGAGCAGACGTAGTCAGATGGGATAGCCGATGTCATACACAGAGGAGGGAGAGAGAGAGTATCCGTAAGCCAAGCCGAGGTCAGGTACCAGGTGGGAATCAGAGCGGTCGTAGTCAGATGGGATAGCCAAGGTCATTCATGGAGGAGCGAGAGAGAGAGTATCTGTAAGCCAAGCCAAGGTCAGGTACCAGGTGGGAATCAGAGCGGCCGTAGTCAGATGGGATAGCCGAGGTAATTCATGGAGGAGCAAGAGAGAGAGAGAGTATCCGTAAGCCAAGCCGAGGTCAGATCAGGGGTAAAGCAGAGTAGCCAGGTCCAGGAGCAAGCAGAGTCGGTAACAGGAAATCACAGGTCAGAATCACAGGAAATAGGAACAGGGCACGGGGGAGCTAGAGATCATCCAGCAACTTGAGGAAGTGATGAGCCTCCTTATAAAGGCTGTCTGGCACCAAACTGAGGCTGATGTGTACTTCTGCGGCCATGCAGAGTACTGGCAGAAATGCCAGATCTTCCAGTCCGTGGACAGGACCCTGACACTGTCCAATTTGCTCTAATAAGATCCCTTCCTGACACCGGTAGGATGTTCCCATCACCCAAATTCTGGGTTCAACTCCAGGCCCCACTTTCCCACCCATTTAAAGTACCACTCTCAACCTCACCCCATTGCTCCTCACACAACTTTCCCCTCCCAGAAGACACTGTGATTCATTCTTAGTTCCAATGTCTGGTCCATGGTGCTAGCCAGGTTAGGATCCAGGATATAAATACCAAACGAACGTAGTCTGCACCACCCCCATACATCAGTAATCTGAGAAGGGTAATCAGAGAAGACCACAAAGCTACTGTCCCAAAAAAAAAAAAAAAAACCCTCTCAATACAACAATCCTAATTAAACCGTAACAAAAAAGACCCTTTATTACACTATGATACAAAATGACAAGATCAGAAAAGACCATAAAAATGACAGGAAACCATTTAAAATCGATTAACGCGTGCCGAGGCTTGCCTCCATAATAAAACGCTGATAACAAAAGATTAGTATTTGTGAAGTCTATTTATCTCTAGGAGGGGCGGTAATTAACGCTTTATTAAGGAGGCAAGTCCTGACACGCTTTAATCAATTTTAAAGGGTTTTTATGTCTTTTTATGGTCTTTTCTGATCTTTTAATTTTGGATCACAATGGTGCGATGGGGGACCATGTTTTGAGAGTTTTTTTTTTTTCGTTTTTTGGAGATCTTTGCTTTGACGTTCCTGAAGAGTTTAATTTACCATCGTAAACCTGATCAGATGGCTGGTACATACTCCAAGGCAGTCTTTCTCAACCTTTTTTACATGGAGGAACCTTGAAATAATTTCCAGGTCTCAGGGAACCCTCCAAAAAAAACCTTTCAACCTTTGAAGGAACCCTAGGGTTCTACTGAAATAACTTTCAGATCTCAGGGAATCCTCCAAAAAAAACTAGAGCTACAAGGTAAGGTACATTGGTGTGATGATCGTATTCCTTACATTTGTGGTCTTTAAGAAGAACCTTTTTTGCATGGAGGAACCCCTGAAATAATTTCCAGGTCTCAGGGAACCCGGAAAAATAATACTAGAGCTAAAATGGATGGTACATTGGTGTGATGATCAATGGGAAGAGTATTCCTTACATTTGTGGTCTTTAGAAAGACTATCACCCTTACAGATAGGTAAAAGATCATTGGTGTCAGTGGTTATTCATCTGAGAAGCATTTCTCAACCTTTGAAGGAACCCTAGGGTTCTACTGAAATAACTTTCAGGTCTCAGGGAAACCTCAAAAAAAAAATCTAGAGCTACAAGGTATGGTACATTGGTGTGATGATCGTATTCCTTACATTTGTGGTCTTTAGGAAGACTATCACCCTTACAGATAGGTAAAAGATCGCTGGTGTCAGTGGTTATTCATCTGAGAAGCATTTCTCAACCTTTGAAGGAACCTTAGGGTTCTATTGAAATAACTTTCAGGTCTCAGGGAACCCTCCAAAAAAAACTAGAGCTACAAGGTAAGGTACATTGGTGTGATGATCGTATTCCTTACATTTGTGGTCTTTAGGAAGACTATCATCCTTTCAGATAACTAAAAGATCATTGGTGTCAGTGGTTATTCATCTGAGAAGCATTGCTCAACCTTTGAAGGAACTCTAGGGTTCTACTGAAATAACTTTCAGGTCTCAGGGAACCCTCCAAAAAAAAACTAGAGCTACAAGGTAAGGTACATTGGTGTGATGATCGTATTCCTTACATTTGTGGTCTTTAAGAAGAACCTTTTTTGCATGGAGGAACCCCTGAAATAATTTCCAGGTCTCAGGGAACCCGGAAAAAAAATACTAGAGCTAAAATGGATGGTACATTGGTGTGATGATCAATGGGAAGAGTATTCCTTACATTTGTGGTCTTTAGAAAGACTATCACCCTTACAGATAGGTAAAAGATCGCTGGTGTCAGTGGTTATTCATCTGAGAAGCATTTCTCAACCTTTGAAGGAACCTTAGGGTTCTATTGAAATAACTTTCAGGTCTCAGGGAACCCTGAAAAAAAATTAGAGCTACAAGGTATGGTACATTGGTGTGATGATCGTATTCCTTACATTTGTGGTCTTTAGGAAGACTATCATCCTTTCAGATAACTAAAAGATCATTGGTGTCAGTCGTTATTCATCTGAGAAGCATTGCTCAACCTTTGAAGGAACCCTAGGGTTCTACTGAAATAACTTTCAGGTCTCAGGGAACCCTCCAAAAAAAACTAGAGCTACAAGGTAAGGTACATTGGTGTGATGATCGTATTCCTTACATTTGTGGTCTTTAAGAAGAACCTTTTTTGCATGGAGGAACCCCTGAAATAATTTCCAGGTCTCAGGGAACCCGGAAAAAAAATACTAGAGCTAAAATGGATGGTACATTGGTGTGATGATCAATGGGAAGAGTATTCCTTACATTTGTGGTCTTTAGGAAGACTATCACCCTTACAGATAGCTAAAAGATTGCTGGTGTCAGTGGTTATTTCATCTGAGAAGCATTGCTCAACCTTTGAAGGAACCTTAGGGTTCTACTGAAATAACTTTCAGGTCTCAGGGAACCCTGAAAAAAAATCTAGAGCTACAAGGTATGGTGCATTGGTGTGATGATCGTATTCCTTACATTTGTGGTCTTTAGGAAGACTATCACCCTTACAGATAGCTAAAAGATCGTTGGTGTCAGTGGTTATTCATCTGAGAAGCATTGCTCACCTTTGAAGGAACCCTAGGGTTCTACTGAAATAACTTTCAGGTCTCAGGGAACCCTCCAAAAAAAAAAAAACTAGAGCTACAAGGTATTGGTACATTGGTGTGATGATCGTATTCCTTACATTTGTGGTCTTTAAGAAGAACCTTTTTCATGGAGGAACCCTGAAATAATTTCCAGGTCTCAGGGAACCTGGAAAAAAAATACTAGAGCTAAAATGGATGTACATTGGTGTCTGATGAGGCATTCAATGGGAAGAGTATTCCTTACATTTGTGGTCTTTAGGAAGACTATCACCCTTACAGATAGCTAAAAAATCGTTGGTGTCAGGTGGTTATTCATCTGGTGAGATGCATTGTAACCTTTTGAAGGAACCTTAGGGTTCTACTGAAATAACTTTCAGGTCTCAGGGAACCCTGAAAAAAAATTAGAGCTACAATGTATGGTACATTGGTGTGATGATCAATGAGATCGTATTCCTTACATTTGTGGTCTTTAGGAAGACTATCACCCTTACAGATAGGTAAAAGATCATTGGTGTCAGTGGTTATTCATCTGAGAAGCATTTCTCAACCTTTGAAGGAACCTTAGGGTTCTACTGAAATAACTTTCAGGTCTCAGGGAACCCTGAAAAAAAAAAAAAAAAACTAGAGCTACAAGGTATGGTACATTGGTGTGATGATCGTATTCCTTACATTTGTGGTCTTTAGGAAGACTATCACCCTTACAGATAGGTAAAAGATCATTGGTGTCAGTGGTTATTCATCTGAGAGGCATTGCTCAACCTTTGAAGGAACCTTAGGGTTCTATTGAAATAACTTTCAGGTCTCAGGGAACCTTCAAAAAAAAAAAAAAAACTAGAGCTACAAGGTATGGTACATTGGTGTGATGATCGTATTCCTTACATTTGTGGTCTTTTGGAAGACTATCACCCTTACAGATAGGTAAAAGATCGTTGGTGTCAGTGGTTATTCATCTGAGAGGCATTGCTCAGCCTTTGAAGGAACCTTAGGGTTCTACTGAAATAACTTTCAGGTCTCAGGGAACCCTGAAAAAAAAATTAGAGCTACAAGGTATGGTACATTGGTGTGATGATCGTATTCCTTACATTTGGGTCTTTTGGAAGACTATCACCCTTACAGATAGCTAAAAGATCGTTGGTGTCAGTCATTATTCATCATTGCTCAACCTTTTGAAGGAACCCTAGGGTTCTATGCAGTGGTGTTTTTAGGTTTTCTGTTGCCCTAGGCAACACAAAAATTGTCGGCCTCCATGGACAGTGACTAACACAACCCCCCCTTCCCCCTCCCACAGAGAGAGAATGACATTGACCAACAACAACCCTGCCTCCCACCCAAGAGAGCCTTCCACTACCCCCCACCCTCCGGCGATAGAAAGACACTCATCTTCACAGCTCCGCACAATCCTGGGAACAAGAGTCAGGCTCTACATACACCATCAAGCAGCCCGCAGTCTCTCTCGGATCCCACCTGGTTCCCATGGCGTGTGTGTCCCTTCTTTCCTCCCTTCTTCTGGGGGTAAGTGCCGCCCCCCCTGAAAAATGCCACCCTAGGCAAGTGCCTTGTTTGCCTTGTAATAAATACGCCCCTGGTTCTATGGAGCCTTGGTTGATAAAGGCTGGTCTAGTCACAATGGAACTATATGAAGTTCGTAGATCACCGACCATGATGCCACCTACCCACCCCGACAAATTTGCACATAGGCTTCCATACAGATGTGTGTGGGCTGGAAGGTCATAGAAAGTAAAGTTCATACAAGGAAGTGACATGGGGAGCTATCTAGAACCCTAGAACCCTCCTCCCATGGGGCATTTTTGACCATTGACTAATGACATCACTGGCCAAAAAAAAAACAAGGATTACTCTGCTTGGGACCTCTAGAAACCTCTGGAGGAACCCTAGGGTTCTATAGAACCTTGGTTTAAAAAAGGGTGTGAAAATGTATGGAGCTCATAGATTACTGACCTTGGTACTACGTACCACCCAACCAGATCTGTACCTAGTCCACCAATTCATGCTGTGTGTGGCCTGAAAGGGTCATAAGAAATATAGTTCTACGTAGACAAGGAAATGACATAGGGAGCTTTTTTGAACTGAGGAACCCTCCTCCTGGCAGTCCGAACATGGAGCATTTTCAACCATTGATTGATGACATCATCGGCCATAAAAAACAAGGGTTATCCTTCTTGGGAGAAGCTCATTGCTCATGGACCCCCTAGATGCCTCTATTGGAACGCTAGGGTGCCACACAACCCTGGTTGAGAAAGGGTGCTCCAATGTCATAATAACCGAGGGACACCTAGTGAAATGTCAGGAACCAACAAAGAACGGGAGGTCAAAGATAACCCAACAGATATTATTGTTAGTAAAACCTCACCTGGAATGTGAAGGTAATGTTTGGAATCCAATTCACCAATCATGGGACACAATTCTTCCCACTGACACCAATGGTGGGGCACTATTCCTCCCACTGATACCAATGATGGGGCACTATTCCTCCCACTGACACCAATGATGGGGCGCTATTCCTCCCACTGACACCAATGATGGGGCGCTATTCCTCCCACTGATACCAATGATGAGGCACTATTCTTCCCACTGACACCAATGATGGGGCGCTATTCCTCCCACTGATACCAATGATGGGGCACTATTCTTCCCACTGACACCAATGATGGGGCGCTATTCCTCCCACTGATACCAGTGATGGGACACTATTTCTCCCACTGACACCAACGATGGGGCACTATTCCTCCCACTGACACAATAATGGGGCACTATTCCTCCCACTGACACCAATGATAGGGAACTATTCCTCCCACTGATACGAATGATGGGCACTATTCCTCCCACTGACACCAATGATAGGGAACTATTCCTCCCACTGACACCAACGATGGGGCACTATTCCTCCCACTGACACCAACGATGGGACACTATTCCTCCCACTGACACCAATGATGGGGAACTATTCCTCCCACTGATACCAATGATGGGGCGCTATTCCTCCCACTGATACCAATGATGGGGCACTATTCCTCCCACTGACACCAATGAAGGGGCACTATTCCTCCCACTGACACCAATGATGGGGCACTATTCCTCCCACTGACACCAATGAAGGGGCACTATTCCTCCCACTGACACCAATGATGGGGCGCTATTCCTCCCACTGACACCAATGAAGGGGCGCTATTCCTCCCACTGACACCAATGATGGGGCGCTATTCCTCCCACTGACACCAATGATGGGGCACTATTCCTCCCACTGACACCAATGATGGGGCGCTATTCCTCCCACTGACACCAATGATGGGGCGCTATTCCTCCCACTGACACCAATGATGGGGCGCTATTCCTCCCACTGACACCAATGACCAATGAGGGGCGCTATTCCTCCCACTGACACCAATGATGGGGCACTATTCCTCCCACTGACACCAATGATGGGGCACTATTCCTCCCACTGACACCAATGATGGGGCACTATTCCCCCCACTGACACCAATGATGGGGCACTATTCCTCCCACTGACACCAATGATGGGGCACTATTCCTCCCACTGACACCAATGATGGGGCACTATTCCTCCCCTCCCACTGACACCAATGATGGGGCACTATTCAATGATGGGCAACTATTCCCACTGACCACCAATGATGGGGCACTATTCCTCCCACTGACACCAATGATGGGGCACTATTCCTCCCACTGACACCAATGATGGGGCACTATTCCTCCCACTGACACCAATGATGATGGGGCACTATTCCCTCCCACTGACACCAATGATGGGGCACTATTCCTCCCACTGACACCAATGATGGGGCACTATTCCTCCCACTGACACCAATGATGGGGCACTATTCCTCCCACTGACACCAATGATGGGGCACTATTCCTCCCACTGACACCAATGATGGCGCACTACACCAATGATGGGGCGCTATTCCTCCCACTGACACCAATGATGGGGCACTATTCCTCCCACAATGATGACACCAATGATCGGGTATCATTCCTCCACTGATAGTCAATTCTGGGAACTATTCCTCCCAATTCTGATTACCATTTTGAGTGGGGCACTTCAGTTTATTAATTTCACGGGGGAAAAATCCTGCAATACCAAGTTTTTCGGCGCTATGTCTCCCACTGTACTTAGCGAAATTGCTTTCCTTTTAAAAATAATTTCTCCCACTATTTTCTTCCCATTTGATAAATTCGGCTGCAGAGAACTTCCTCGCGGCTTGGACGGGGCGATGTAAAAATCTTCCTCATGGCTTGGACGGGGCGATGTAAATCTTCCTCGCGGCTTGGACGTTGGCGATGTAAAATCTTCCCACGCGGCTTGGATGGGGCGATGTAATCTCTTCCTCGCGGCTTGGACGTTGGCGATGTAAAATCTTCCTCGCGCGGATCGGACTATTCCTCCGACTGTAAAATCTTCCTCGCGGCTTGGACCGAGGCTATGTAAAATCTTCCTTGCGGCTTGACGTTGGCGATGTAAAATCTTCCTCGCGGCTTGGACGGGGCGATGTAAAATCTTCCTCATGGCTTGGACGTTGGCGATGTAAAATCTTCCTCGCGGCTTGGACAATGTTGGCGATGTAAAATCTTCCACGCGGCTTGGATGGGGGCGATGTAAAATCTTCCTCGCGGCTTGGACGTTGGCGATGTAAAATCTTCCTCGCGGATCGGACGTTGGCGATGTAAAATCTTCCTCGCGGCTTGGACCGAGGCGATGTAAAATCTTCCTTGCGGCTTGGACGTTGGCGATGTAAAATCTTCCTCGCGGCTTGGACGTTGGCGATGTAAAATCTTCCACGCGGCTTGGACGGGGCGATGTAAAATCTTCCTCGCGGCTTTCCTGGGGGCGATGTAAAATCTTCCTCGCGGCTTGGACGGGGGCGATGTAAAATCTTCCTCGCGGCTTGGACGTTGGCGATGTAAAATCTTCCTCGCGGCTTGGACGTTGGCGATGTAAAATCTTCCTCGCGGCTTGGACGTTGGCGATGTAAAATCTTCCTCGCGGCTTGGACGTTGGCGATGTAAAATCTTCCACGCGGCTTGGACGGGCGATGTAAAATCTTCCTCGCAGCTTGGACGGGGGCGATGTAAAATCTTCCTCGCGGCTTGGACGGGGCAATGTAAAATCTTCCTCGTGGCTTGGACGGGGCGATGTAAAATCTTCCACTCGCGGCTTGGACGGGGCGATGTAAAATCTTCCTCGCGGCTTGGACGTTGGCGATGTAAAAATCTTCCTCGCAGCTTGGACGGGGCGATGTAAAATCTTCCTCGCGGCTTGGACGGGGGCGATGTAAAATCTTCCTCGCGGCTTGGACGTTGGCGATGTAAAATCTTCCTCGCAGCTTGGACGGGGCGATGTAAAATCTTCCTCGCAGCTTGGACGGGGCGATGTAAAATCTTCCTCGCGGCTTGGACGTTGGCGATGTAAAATCTTCCTCGCAGCTTGGACGGGGCGATGTAAAATCTTCCCTCGCGGCTTGGACGGGGCAATGTAAAATCTTCCTCGCGGTTTGGACGGGGGCGATGTAAAATCTTCCTCGCGGCTTGGACGTTGGCGATGTAAAATCTTCCTCGCAGCTTGGACAGGGCGATGTAAAATCTTCCTCGCGGCTTGGACGGGGGCAATGTAAAAATCTTCCTCGCGGCTTGGACGTTGGCGATGTAAAATCTTCCTCGCAGCTTGGACGGGGCGATGTAAAATCTTCCTCGCAGCTTGGACGGGGCGATGTAAAATCTTCCACGCGGCTTGGACGGGGCGATGTAAAATCTTCCTCGCGGCTTGGACCGAGGCGATGTAAAATCTTCCTCGTGGCTTGGACGGGGGCGATGTAAAATCTTCCTCGCGGCTTGGACGGGGCAATGTAAAATCTTCCTCGTGGCTTGGACGGGGGCGATGTAAAATCTTCCTCGCGGCTTGGATGGGGGCGATGTAAAATCTTCCTCGCGGCTTGGACGGGGCAATGTAAAATCTTCCTCGCGGTTTGGACGGGGGCGATGTAAAATCTTCCTCGCGGCTTGGACGGGGCGATGTAAAATCTTCCTCATGGCTTGGACGTTGGCGATGTAAAAATCTTCCTCGCGGCTTGGACGTTGGCGATGTAAAATCTTCCTCGCGGCTTGGACGGGGCGATGTAAAATCTTCTTCCTCATGGCTTGGACGTTGGCGATGTAAAATCTTCCTCGCGGCTTGGACGTTGGCGATGTAAAATCTTCCTCGCAGCTTGGACGGGGCGATGTAAAATCTTCCTCATGGCTTGGACGTTGGCGATGTAAAATCTTCCTCGCGGCTTGGACGTTGGCGATGTAAAATCTTCCTCGCGGCTTGGACGTTGGCGATGTAAAATCTTCCTCGTGGCTTGGACGGGGGCGATGTAAAATCTTCCTCGTGGCTTGGACGGGGGCGATGTAAAATCTTCCACGCGGCTTGGACGGGGCGATGTAAAATCTTCCTCGCGGCTTGGACGGGGCGATGTAAAATCTTCCTCATGGCTTGGACGTTGGCGATGTAAAATCTTCCTCGTGGCTTGGACGGGGCGATGTAAAATCTTCCTCGTGGCTTGGACGTTGGCGATGTAAAATCTTCCTCGTGGCTTGGACGTTGGCGATGTAAAATCTTCCTCGCGGCTTGGACGGGGGCGATGTAAAATCTTCCTCGCGGCTTGGACGGGGGCGATGTAAAATCTTCCACGCGGCTTGGATGGGGGCGATGTAAAATCTTCCTCGCGGCTTGGACGGGACGATGTAAAATCTTCCTCGCGGCTTGGACGGGGGTGATGTAAAATCTTCCTCGCGGCTTGGACGGGGCGATGTAAAATCTTCCTCGCGGCTTGGACGGGGGCGATGTAAAATCTTCCTCGCGCGGATCGGACGGGGGCGATGTAAAATCTTCCTCGCGGCTTGGATGGGGGCGATGTAAAATCTTCCTCGCGGCTTGGACGTTGGCGATGTAAAATCTTCCTCGCGGCTTGGACGTTGGCGATGTAAAATCTTCCTCGCGGCTTGGACGTTGGCGATGTAAAATCTTCCTCGCAGCTTGGACGTTGGCGATGTAAAATCTTCCTCGCGGCTTGGACCGAGGCGATGTAAAATCTTCCTCGCGGCTTGGACCGAGGCGATGTAAAATCTTCCTCGCGGCTTGGACCGAGGCGATGTAAAATCTTCCTTGCGGCTTGGACCGAGGCGATGTAAAATCTTCCTCGCGGCTTGGACGTTGGCGATGTAAAATCTTCCACGCGGCTTGGACGGGGCGATGTAAAATCTTCCTCGCGGCTTGGACGTTGGCGATGTAAAATCTTCCTCGCGGCTTGGACGTTGGCGATGTAAAATCTTCCACGCGGCTTGGACGGGGCGATGTAAAATCTTCCTCGCGGCTTGGACGTTGGCGATGTAAAATCTTCCTCGCGGCTTGGACGTTGGCGATGTAAAATCTTCCTCGCGGCTTGGACTGAGGCGATGTAAAATCTTCCTCGCGGCTTGGACCGAGGCGATGTAAAATCTTCCTTGCGGCTTGGACCGAGGCGATGTAAAATCTTCCTCGCGGCTTGGACGTTGGCGATGTAAAATCTTCCACGCGGGCTTGGACGGGGCGATGTAAAATCTTCCTCGCGGCTTGGACGTTGGCGATGTAAAATCTTCCTCGCGGCTTGGACGTTGGCGATGTAAAATCTTCCACGCGGCTTGGACGGGGCGATGTAAAATCTTCCTCGCGGCTTGGACGTTGGCGATGTAAAATCTTCCTCGCGGCTTGGACGTTGGCGATGTAAAATCTTCCTCGCGGCTTGGACCTAGGCGATGTAAAATCTTCCTCGCGGCTTGGACGTTGGCGATGTAAAATCTTCCTCGCGGCTTGGACGGGGGCGATGTAAAATCTTCCTCGCGGCTTGGACGGGGGCGATGTAAAATCATCAATATAATAAATTAATTGACAAATTGACGTATTGAAGCCTTTAAAAAATAATTATTAATGAGGTGACCTCGATGCGCGATTCCCTGGCGCTCTCGTTCCGATAATTGAGTCAAATAATTGACCCCGCTTACTAGTATTATAAACATTTTTTAGACGGGCCGTCGGGGGGCAAAGGGGCGAGGGGGATATTTTCACTGAAGGTGTCATTTTTCAAATCTCAGGTCCAAACGCTGAAATGACACGCCGCCTAATGAGCGCCGTAATTAGCAGCCAAATGAGCTTCATAAACAGAAACAGCTTTTAATGACCACAAATTGTATCCACACAGGCCCTTTGTCTATCCCCGGCTGCGGTCATTCATCAACATTCTGTAAGTGACACCAGAAAGGTACTTGAATACATTAACTGTGTTGTCACCGGCAGACGCACAAAAAAAAAAAAAAAAAAATAAAAAATGATGGAAATACCTATTTTTACTTATCAAAGCCGAACGCCGTGGAGATATAAAAGACACAAAGGATTGCAGCTCTGTGTTCATTATCTCATCATAAAACTCATTGTAAAGGCAAACGGTGCAAGTATTTGAATCAGCCTCCTGCCGTCTATTGTACAGCAGAGCCCAGAATGGGAGAGGGAGAAGTGGCACAAGGAGCCAATCAGGTGCAGTGCAGTGGTATTTTGATAGGGAGGAGAGAGCAGATTGATGGGGAGATTCACTCACGAGGCTACTGGTAATTCCTGTTTATTCAAAGGCTTGTGGTGGGGACAAGACCTAGTCTGGTCTCCAGGGTGGCTTTTATATATATATGACTGACCATTTGGAAACTCGGGCACTGCCTGAGGGCCCAGGGTCAGTAGGGGGCCCCATGAGATGCCCCTGGTACCTTTTTCATAGGCTTTTTTGAGTTCGGGCAAGGACACAGGGGCCCCATGATCCCCCTATTGCCCGGGGGCCCCATGAGTTGTCAGTCCACCTCTATATATATATATACTGCAATAAACTAAGAACAGACATACCTTGGAGGTAGTCCCACCTTCATTAAAAGTGTATCCTGCTCATGACACCTACTCAATAACCAAACGTTTGTAGATCATGGAGTTCAGATGTCCCCAGTGAAGGGTCCTGTTAATACTCCCATCATGCAAAGACATTGTAGAGAATTGTTCTCTTCCAACCTTGTGGAACAGTTTGGTGAAGACCCTTTTCTGTTCAGATGTCCCCAGTGAAGGGTCCTGTTAATACACCCATCATGCAAAGACATTGCAGACAATTGTTCTCTTCCAACCTGGTGGAAGAGTTTGGTGAAGACCCTTTTCCGTTTCTCACTTGACTGTGCCTCTGTGCACAAAGCAAGCTCCATAAAGACATGGTTTGACCAGTTTGGTGTGTCCTGCACAGAGCCCTGACCTCATCCCTACTTTTGGAAGACCTTTAGTATAAGGTCTTCTCATCCAATATCAGTACCTGCCCTCAAACCTACTTAACATCTTTGGGATCAGGTCTTCTAATCCCAAAGTTGTTCAGTAGGTTTGAGGTTATGGAGGAACTCCAGTGTCCTGCACAGTACTCTGACCTCATCCCTACTTTTGGAAGACCTTTGGTATAAGTTCTTCTCATCCAATATCAGTACCTGCCCTCAAACCTTATGAACATCTTTGGGATCGGGTCTTCTAATCCCAAAGTTTCTCAGTAGGTTTGAGGTCATGAAAGAACTCCAGTGTCCTGCACAGAGCCCTGACCTCAACCCTACTTTTGGAAGACCTTTGGCATAAGGTCTTCTCATCCAGCATCAGTACCTGCCCTCAAACCTACAGAAAATCTTTGGGATCAGGTCTTCTAATCCCAAAGTTGCTCAGTAGGTTTGATGAGGTCATGAAAGAACTCCAATGTCCTGCACAGAGCCCTGACCTCAACCCTACTTTTGGAAGACCTTTGGCATAAGGTCTTCTCATCCAGCATCAGTACCTGCCCTCAAACCTACTGAACATCTTTGGGATCAGGTCTTCTAATCCCAAAGTTGTTCAGTAGGTTTGAGGTTATGGAGGAACTCCAGTGTCCTGCACAGTACTCTGACCTCATCCCTACTTTTGGAAGACCTTTGGTATAAGTTCTTCTCATCCAATATCAGTACCTGCCCTCAAACCTTATGAATCATTTGGGATCGGGTCTTCTAATCCCAAAGTTTCTCAGTAGGTTTGAGGTCATGAAAGAACTCCAGTGTCCTGCACAGAGCCCTGACCTCAACCCTACTTTTGGAAGACCTTTGGCATAAGGTCTTCTCATCCAGCATCAGTACCTGCCCTCAAACCTAGAAAATCTTTGGGATCAGGTCTTCTAATCCCAAAGTTTGCTCAGTAGGTTTGAGGTCATGAAAGAACTCCAATGTCCTGCACAGAGCCCTGACCTCAACCCTACTTTTGGAAGACCTTTGGCATAAGGTCTTCTCATCCAGCATCAGTACCTGCCCTCAAACCTACTGAACATCTTTGGGATCAGGTCTTCTAATCCCAAAGTTGTTCAGTAGGTTTGAGGTTATGGAGGAACTCCAGTGTCCTGCACAGTACTCTGACCTCATCCCTACTTTTGGAAGACCTTTGGTATAAGTTCTTCTCATCCAATATCAGTACCTGCCCTCAAACCTTATGAACATCTTTGGGATCGGGTCTTCTAATCCCAAAGTTTCTCAGTAGGTTTGAGGTCATGAAAGAACTCCAGTGTCCTGCACAGAGCCCTGACCTCAACCCTACTTTTGGAAGACCTTTGGCATAAGGTCTTCTCATCCAGCATCAGTACCTGCCCTCAAACCTTATGAACATCTTTGGGATCGGGTCTTCTAATCCCAAAGTTTCTCAGTAGGTTTGAGTCATGAAAGAACTCCAGTGTCCTGCACAGAGCCCTGACCTCAACCCTACTTTTGGAAGACCTTTGGCATAAGGTCTTCTCATCCAGCATCAGTACCTGCCCTCAAACCTACAGAAAATCTTTGGGATCAGGTCTTCTAATCCCAAAGTTGCTCAGTAGGTTTGAGGTCATGAAAGAACTCCAATGTCCTGCACAGAGCCCTGACCTCAACCCTACTTTTGGAAGACCTTTGGCATAAGGTCTTCTCATCCAGCATCAGTACCTGCCCTCAAACCTACTGAACATCTTTGGGATCAGGTCTTCTAATCCCAAAGTTGTTCAGTAGGTTTGAGGTCATTGAGGTACTCCATTGTCCTACACAGAGCCCCGACCTCAACCCTACTTTTGGAAGACCTTCGGTATAAGCTTCTCATCCAACATCAGTACCTTACATTGTAGACAATTGTTCTCTTCCAACCTTGTGGTAACAGTTTGGTGAAGGCCCTTTTCCGTTCTCGCTTGACTGTGCCTCTGTGCACAAAGCCAGCTCCATAAAGACATGGTTTGACCAGTTTGGTGTGGAGGAACTCCAGTGTCCTGCATCCAGTAGAGTGGAGGATGTTATAAATCCAACATTGGCCATCTCCATTTCAATGGCCATGGTTTTGGATTAGAGGTGTTGTGGCCAGGTGTCCACTTTTGGCCCTAAATAATTATTTGAAACTATATTAACTTCCTGCACAAGAACCATCAAAAGGCGAATATACAGTGAAGGAAATGCTCCCCTGCTGATGGTGAATGTTCGCCCCTCTCAAAGAAATGATCGGTCTACAAATCGAATGTTCGGTGTAACACTGAGAGACAGAATACAACAACAAATTCAGCAGAAATGCGTCTAACAAATGATGACGGATCTGCATGTTCATGAGGGAAAGAAGGATTTGATCCCCTATCATTCTGCAGGATTTCTGGCTCCCAGGTGTCTTTCATACAGGTAACAAGCTGAGATTAGAAGCAGTCTCTTAAAGGGAGTGCTGCTAATCTCATTGTGTTACCTGTATAAAAGACACCTGTCCACAGGAGCCATCAAACCATCAGATTCCAAACTCTCCACCATGGCAAAGACCAAAGAGCTGTCCAAGGATGTCAGGGACAAGATTATAGACCTACACAAGGCTGGACTGGGCTACCAAACTATGGCCAAGCAGCTTGGTGAGAAGGTGACAACAGTTGGTGCAATCATTCACAAATGGAAGAAACACAAAACAAGTGTCAGTCTCCCTAGGTCTGGTGCACCATGCAAGATCTCACCTCGCGGAGTGTCAATGATCATGAGAACAGGGAGGAATCATCCCAGAACTACACGTGAGGATCTTGTCAATGATCTCCAGGCAGCTGGGACCACAGTCACCAAGAAAACAATTGGTAACACACTACGCCGACAAGGACTGAAATCCTGCAGTGCCCGCAAGGTCCCTCTGCTCAAGAAAGCCCATGTCCAGGCCCGTCTGAAGTCTGCCACTGAACATCTGAATGATGCCGAGGAGGACTGGGTGAAAGTGTTGTGGTCAGAGGAGACCAAAATCGAGCTCTTTGGCATCAACTCAACTCGCCTTGTTTGGAGAAGGAGGAATGCTGCCTATGACTCCAAGAACACCATCCCAACTGTGAAACATGGTGGTGGAAACATTCTGCTTTGGGGGTATTATTCTGCTAAGGGGACAAGACAACTGCACCGCATTAAAGGGACGATGGACGGGGCAATGTACCATCAAATCTTGGGTGAGAACCTTCTTCCGTCAGCCAGGGCATTGAAAATGGGTGGTGGATGGGTGTTCCAGCATGACAATGACCCAAAACACACGGCCAAGGCAACAAAGGAGCGGCTCAAGAAGAAGCACATTATGGTCCTGGAGTGGCCTAGCCAGTCTCCAGACCTTCATCCGATTTAAAATCTGTGGAGGAGCTGAAAGTTCGAGTTGTCAAACGTCAGCCACCAAACCTTAATGACTTGGAGAGGATCTGACAAGAGGAGTGGGCCAGAATCCCTCCTGAGATGTGTGCGAACCTGGGGGCCAACTCCAGGAAACGTCTGACCTCTGTGATGGCCAACAAGGGATTGGCCACCAAGTACTAAGTCATGTTTTGTGAAGGGATCAAATCCTTCTTTCCCTCATGAACATGCAGATCAGTCATCATTTGTTAGACGCATTTCTGCTGCATTCGTTGTTGCTATTCTGTCTCTCAGTGAACATTCGATTTTTTAGACCGATCATTTCTTTGTGAGGGCGGACATTCAAAATCAGTAGGGGGGTCAAATACTTATTTCCTTCGCTGTATAAGGTGGGTACCGAAAAAAAGTATTGCGAGTAGTATGGCGCAGACCTCCATTTTTAGGTAGCAGCACTCGCCGTAAAATCTGATTGATGTTCCGTTTGGGAGGGAAAGACATTCTGTTTTATAAAACACAATTGAAAACCCATTAGTGGAGTTCTCTTGATGAGAGAAGCAGCAGTTATGATCTGCGATAATTGTTGGGTGACTCTCCTCGTAGACGTCATCGTGTTTAACAGCAACCAACATAAAGCACTAAAATACATCTGTCAGCGATGAGTTGAATTCCATAATATAATACCTATTTCCCCATCTAGGCGCGCTCTGCCACTCGCTGTTAGGAATGTATCCGCCAGCAGCTGTCACTTGTTAACCTATATCTGGGGCTACGTATGAATTAATTACTCCTCTTCTGAATTATAGATCGCGCATTGATGTGTATTTGCGGTTTTCTTATTACTTCATGCCATAGACTTTTGATTTGCGTTTCCATTAGTGACATCTATTTGAATTAAATATCAATAAGGAGACTGAGACCAAGGTCTGATGCCACCCTGGCGTAGATGATTAATTATTGATGACACGTAAAGCTTTTTTTTTCTAGAGTAACGAGAGTTTAATCTGTAGCTCCTACGTAACTGTAATGAGGGTCATTTGCATTACGGATTATATGTGCCATGTAATGTATGTCGCTGATCAGTGTGAAGAATAGGCAATTAAATCATTAGGAGAACCTTCCGAACGAATCGCGGCGGTGTGATTTAGGATGGAGGAACACATGGCTTGTTGCTGTTGTATAGGTATGCAAGTGGAAAACAAACGATCATCCCGGGAAATTCTACAATGCTTTCAGCATTTTTTTCGCAATATAAATGTTTGTACAGAGCTGACCATCACTCCTATATGAGCTTATCGGACATCCAGTTCCAAAACCAGGGCCATTGATATGGCTCTTGCACCCTTTTCAGCTATAATAGCCTACGCTCTTCTAGGAAGATTTTCTGCACAATTTTGGAGGGTGTCTAAAGATGTTCAGTAGGGTTGAGGTCTAAAGATGTTCAGTAGGGTTGAGGTACAAAGATGTTCAGTAGGGTTGAGGTACAAAGATGTTCAGTAGGGTTGTGGTCTAAAGATGTTCAGTAGGGTTGTGGTCTAAAGATGTTCAGTAGGGTTGAGGTCTAAAGATGTTCAGAAGGGATGAGGTCTAAAGATGTTCAGTAGGGTTGTGGTCTAAAGATGTTCAGTAGGGTTGTGGTCTAAAGATGTTCAGTAGGGTTGAGGTCTAAAGATGTTCAGTAGGGTTGAGGTCTAAAGATGTTCAGTAGGGTTGAGGTCTAAAGATGTTCAGTAGGGTTGAGGTCTAAAGATGTTCAGTAGGGTTGAGGTCTAAAGATGTTCAGTAGGGTTGAGGTCTAAAGATGTTCAGTAGGGTTGAGGTCTAAAGATGTTCAGTAGGGTTGAGGTCTAAAGATGCTCAGTATGGTTGTGGTCTAAAGATGTTCAGTAGGGTTGAGGTCCAAAGACGTTCAGTAGGGTTGAGGTCTAAAGATGCTCAGTATGGTTGTGGTCTAAAGATGTTCAGTAGGGTTGAGGTCCAAAGACGTTCAGTAGGGTTGAGGACAGGGTTTGGAGCTTATTGGATAGTCTATTTCAAAACATGACTTCCAGGTCTGGGAAGACTTTCCGCACGATTTTGGATGGGGTCTGTAGGAATGTTGCAGTCAGAGGCTGATGTTGGATGAAAAGACCTGGCTTAACAACAGCATTTCAATTCACCCCAAAGGTGTTCAGTAGGGTTGAGGTCAGGGCTTGGAGCTTGCTTGATATTCCATTTCTAAAAACCATGTTCACTCTTCTGGGAAGGATTTCCATAAGATTTTCTAATTCATCCCAAAAATGTTCAGTAGGGTTGTGGTCTAAAGATGTTCAGTAGGGTTGAGGTCCAAAGACGTTCAGTAGGGTTGAGGTCAGGGTTTGGAGCTTATTGGATAGTCTATTTCAAAACATGACTTCCACTCTTCTGGGAAGACTTTCCGCACGATTTTGGAGGGTGTCTGTAGGAAGCTGTGCAGTCAGAGGCTGTTGTTGGATGAAAAGACCTGGCTTAACAACGGTGTTTCAATTCAATCCAAAGGTGTTCAGTAGGGTTGAGGTCAGGGCTTGGAGTTTGCTTGATATTCCATTCCAAACCATTTACCTCCACTCTTCTGGGAAGGCTTTCCACAAGATTTTCTAAGTCATCCCAAAAAAGTTCAGTAGGGTTGTGGTCTAAAGATGTTCAGTAGGGTTGAGGTTCAAAGACGTTCAGTATGGTTGAGGTTCAAAGGTGTTCAGTATGGTTGAGGTCAGGGTTTGGAGCTTATTGGATATTCTACTTCAAAACATGACTTCCACTCTTCTGGGAAGACTTTCTGCACGATTTTGGAGGGTGTCTGAAGGAAGTTGTGCAGTCACGGGCTGATGTTGGATGAAGACCTGGCTTAACAACAGCATTTCAATTCACCCCAAAGGTGTTCAGTAGGGTTGAGGTCAGGGCTTGGAGCTTGCTTGATATTTTATTTCAAACCATGACCTCTACTCTTCTGGGAAGGCTTTCCATAAGATTTTCTAATTCATCCCAAAAATGTTCAGTAGGGTTGTGGTCTAAAGATGTTCAGTAGGGTTGAGGTCTAAAGATGTTCAGTATGGTTGAGGTTCAAAGGTGTTCAGTATGGTTGAGGTCAGGGTTTGGAGCTTATTGGATATTCTACTTCAAAACATGACTTCCACTCTTCTGGGAAGACTTTCTGCACGATTTTGGAGGGTGTCTGTAGGAAGTTGTGCAGTCAGGGGCTGTTGTTGGATGAAAAGACCTGGCTTAACAATAGCATTTCAAGTGACCCCAAAGGTGTTCAGTAGGGTTGAGGTCAGGGCTTGGAGCTTGCTGGATGTTCCATTCCAAACCATTTACCTCCACTCTTCTGGGAAGGCTTTCCATAAGATTTTCTAATTCATCCCAAAAATGTTCAGTAGGGTTGTGGTCTAAAGATGTTCAGTAGGGTTGAGGTCAGGGCTTGGAGCTTGCTGGATGTTCTATTCCAAACCATTTACCTCCACTCTTCTGGGAAGGCTTTCCACAAGATTTTCTAAGTCATCCCAAAAAAGTTCAGTACGGTTGTGGTCTAAAGATGTTCAGTAGGGTTGAGGTTCAAAGACGTTCAGTATGGTTGAGGTTCAAAGGTGTTCAGTATGGTTGAGGTCAGGGTTTGGAGCTTATTGGATATTCTACTTCAAAACATGACTTCCACTCTTCTGGGAAGACTTTCTGCACGATTTTGGAGGGTGTCTGAAGGAAGTTGTGCAGTCACGGGCTGATGTTGGATGAAGACCTGGCTTAACAACAGCATTTCAATTCAATCCAAAGGTGTTCAGTAGGGTTGAGGTCAGGGCTTGGAGTTTGCTTGATATTCCATTTCAAACCATGACATCCACTCTTCTGGGAAGGCTTTCCATAAGATTTTCTAATTCATCCCAAAAATGTTCAGTAGGGTTGTGGTCTAAAGATGTTCAGTAGGGTTGAGGTCTAAAGATGTTCAGTAGGGTTGAGGTCCAAAGACGTTCAGTATGGTTGAGGTCAGGGTTTGGAGGTTATTGGATATTCTACTTCAAAAAAATGACTTCCACTCATCTGGAAAGACTTTTCTGCACGATTTTGGAGGGTGTCTGTAGGAAGTTGTGCAGTCAGGGGCTGATGTTGGATGAAAAGACCTGGGTTAACAACAGCATTTCAATTCACCCCAAAGGTGTTCAGTAGGGTTGAGGTCAGGGCTTGGAGCTTGCTTGATATTCCATTTCAAACCATGACCTCCACTCTTCTGGGAAGGCTTTCCACAAGATTTTCTAATTCATCCCAAAAATGTTCAGTAGGATTGTGGTCTAAAGATGTTCAGTAGGGTTGAGGTCTAAAGATGTTCAGTTGGGTTGAGGTCCAAAGACGTTCAGTATGGTTGAGGACAGGGTTTGGAGGTTATTGGATATTCTACTTCAAAACATGACTTCCACTCTTCTGGGAAGACTTTCCGCATGATTTTGGAGGGTGTCTGTAGGAAGTTGTGCAGTCAGGGGCTGTTGTTGGATGAAGACCTGGCTTAACAACAGCATTTCAATTCACCCCAAAGGTGAGGGTTGAGGTCAGGGCTTGGAGCTTGCTTGATATTCCATTTCAAACCATGACCGCCACTCTTCTGGGAAGGCTTTCCACAAGATTTTCTAATTCATCCCAAAAATGTTCAGTAGGGTTGTGGTCTAAAGATGTTCAGTATGGTTGAGGTTCAAAGGTGTTCAGTAGGGTTGAGGTCAGGGTTTGGAGCTTATTGGATATTTTACTTCAAAAACATGACTTCCACTCTTCTGGGAAGACTTTCCGCACGATTTTGGAGGGTATCTGTAGGAAGTTGTGCAGTTAGGGGCTGTTGTGGATGAAGGCCTGGCTTAACAACAGCATTTCAATTCACCCCAAAGGTGAGGGTTGAGTTCAGGGCTTGGAGCTTGCTTGATATTCCATTTCAAACCATGGCCTCCACTCTTCTGGGAAGGCTTTCCACAAGATTTGCTAATTCATCCCAAAAAATGTTCAGTAGGGTTGTGGTCTAAAGATGCTCAGTAGGGTTGAGGTCCAAGGGAGTTCAGTATAGTTGAGGTCAGGGTTTGGTGCTTATTGGATATTCTGTTTCAAAACATGACTTCCACTCTTCTGGGAAGACTTTCCGCAAGATTTTGGAGGTTGTCTGTGGGAACTTGTGCAGTCAGGGACTGTTGGATATAAAGACCTGTCTTAACATCAGCATTTCGATTCACACCCCAAAGGTGTTCAGTAAGATTGAGGTCAGAGCTTGGAGCTTGCTGGATGTTCCATTCCTAACCATTTACCTCCACTCTTCTGGGAAGGCTTTCCACAAGATTTTCTAAGTCATCCCAAAAATGTTCAGTAGGGTTGTGGTCTAAAGATGTTCAGTAGGGTTGAGGTCAGGGTTTGGAGCTCATTGGATATTCTATTTCAAAACATGACTTCCACTGTTCTGTGAAGACTTTCCGCAAGTTTTTGGAGGTTGTCTGTGGGGACTTGTGCAGTCAGGAGCTGATATTGGATGAAAAGACCTGGCTTAACAACAGCATTTCAATTCACCCCAAAGGTGTTCAGTAGGATTGAGGTCAGGGCTTGGAGCTTGCTTGATATTCCATTTCAAACCATGACCTCCACTCTTCTGGGAAGTCTTTCCACAAGATTTTCTAAGTCATTCCAAAAATGTTCAGTAGGGTTGTGGTCTAAAGATGTTCAGGAGGGTTGAGGTCAGGGACGATGCTCGGAGGTGGGTAAGAGGTGGAACCAAGGGACGATGCTCGAAGGTGGGTAGGAGGTGGAAACAAGGAGCGTTGCTTGGAGGTGGGTAGGAGGTGGAACCAAGGGACGATGCTTGGAGGTGGGTAGGAGGTGGAACCAAGGGACGTTGCTCGGAGGTGGGTAGGAGGTGGAACCAAGGGACGTTGCTTGGCGGTGGGTAGGAGGTGGAATCAAGGGGCGATGCTCAGAAGTGGGTAGGCGGTGGAACCAGGGGACGATGCTCAGAGGTGGGTAAGAGGTGGAACCAAGGGACGATGCTCAGAGGTGGGTAGGAGGTGGAACCAAGGGACGATGCTCGGAGGTGGGTAGGAGGTGGAACCAAGGGACGATGCTCAGAGGTGGGTAGGAGGTGGAACCAGGGGACGATGCTCAGAGGTGGGTAAGAGGTGGAGCCAAGGGACGATGCTCGGAGGTGGGCAGGAGGTGGAACCAAAGAGCGATGCTTGGAGGTGGGAAGGAGGTGGAACCAAGGGGCGATGCTCGGAGGTGGGTAGGAGGTGGAACCAAGGGACGATGCTCGGAGGTGGGTAGGAGGTGGAACCAAGGGACAATGCTCGGAGGTGGAACCAAGGGGCGATGCTCGGAGGTGGGTAGGAGGTGGAACCAAGGGACGATGCTCAGAAATTGGGTAGGAGGTGGAACCAAGGGGCAATGCTCGGAGGTGGAACCAAGGGGCAATGCTTGGAGGTGGGTAGGAGGTGGAACCAAGGGGCAATGCTCGGAGGTGGGTAGGAGGTGGAACCAAGGGACAATGCTCGGAGGTGGGTAGGAGGTGGAACCAAGGGACAATGCTCGGAGGTAGGTAGGAGGTGGAACCAAAGAGCGATGCTTGGAGGTGGGTAGGAGGTGGAACCAAGGGGTGATGCTCGGAGGTGGGTAGGAGGTGGAACCAAGGGACGATGCTCAGAAGTGGGTAGGAGGTGGAACCAAGGGGCAATGCTCAGAGGTGGGTAGGAGGTGGAACCAAGGGGCGATGCTCGGAGGTGGGTAGGAGGTGGAACCAAGGGACGATGCTCGGAGGTGGGTAGGAGGTGGAACCAAGGGACGATGCTCGGAGGTGGGTAGGAGGTGGAACCAAGGGGCGATGCTTGGAGCTGAGTAGGAGGTGGAACCAAGGGATGATGCTCGTAGGTGGGTAGGAGGTGGAACCAAGGGGTGATGCTCGGAGGTGGGTAGGAGGTGGAGCCAAGGGACAATGCTTGGAGTTGGGTAGGAGGTGGAACCAAGGGACGATGCTCGGAGGTGGGTAGGAGGTGGAGCCAAGGGACGATGCTTGGAGGTTGGTAGGGGGTGGAGACAAGCGTGACTCAGAAGTGGGAGTTCCTGCACCTATTCTCTGAGAAAAAAAAGCACTTTCTGGGCTCAATGGAAAATTTAAATTTTGGGTGGATCTAAATGGCTCCAGGGTTAAAGAAGCTCCTATCTTGGACCTGTTTGTTCAAAAAAAATGACCCATCACCATCCTCATTGTTGTACACAGAGGAAAAACAAAGTGGAAAAAAAAAGGATCAAATACACAATAAAAAAAAAAAATGGGAAAAGGACCCAAAAATATCTACAGGGACACTTAATGAAATAAACGACCTAAATGCGCCCCCACGAAAACACCCTCTAAACAAAAATATTCGTTTTTTTTTTTTAAGCAAAAATTTTCCTAAGCAGCTGATTAAGCGAAATGGAGAGTTTCGAGGACACGCATCCGTCGGCAAACTTGGGAATGTTGCGGTGAATATCACTCGGCTCATCCACGCTATTAATTTGAAGAGTATGACACACGTGGAGAAGACACGTGCAGCAGCGGCTCTATGATTTCTCCATCCTGACAGAAGTTGGCAGCTACACGTTTTTTTTTATAAATTGACACCGCGGTAATTATGAAAAGCGGTGGAAGGAATTTATCAATCAAAGCTCCAGTCGTTGACTGGTGTCGCAGAATCAGCTCCATGTTTTTTTTTCCACCGACTTTCTTTCGTGATAACATCTGTAAAAGTTTTCAGGCTTCCTCCCGGCTCTTGAGAGTGCCTGGTGGTGTCAAAGAGCAACCCTGAAAAAGTGGACTTTCGTCCAAGAAACGCGTTGGGTGAAAACTACGGCAATCCGGAAGATCACTGATATATGTAGAACAACCCGTGGAGGGGCTGCAGAGATTCACTGGTTCTGTCCCAAACAGGCCACCAGTCACCCAAGCAACACCTAAGGATGCAGAGGAGACAAGCTGTGTTCATAAATTTGCCTACATCACGCGCAGGAATCAGTGGAGACAAACCGTGGTCAGGAACTAGTCTACATCACACCAAGAATCGGCGGAGACAAGCCGTGGTCAGGAACTAGTCTACATCACACCAGGAATCAGATGAGACAAGCCGTGGTCAGTAACTAGTCTACATCACACCAGGAATAAGAGGAGACAAGCCGTGGTTAGGAACTAGTCTACATCACACCAGGAATCAGAGGAGACAAGCCGTGGTCAGGAACTAGTCTACATCACACCAGGAATCAGAGGAGACAAAGCCGTGGTCAGGAACTAGTGTACATCACACCAGAAATCAGAGGAGACAAGCCGTGGTCAGGAACTAGTCGACATCACACCAGGAATCAGAAGAGACAAGCTATGGTCAGGAACGAGTCTACATCACACCAGGAATCAGAGGAGGAGATAAGCCGTGGTCAGGAACTAGTCTACATCACACCAGGAATCAGAGGAGAGACAAGCCGTGGTCAGGAACTAGTCTACATCACACCAGGAATCATCAGAGGAGACAAGCCGTGGTCAGGAACTAGTCTACATCACACCAGGAATCAGAGGAGACAAGCCGTGGTCAGGAACTAGTCTACATCACACCAGGAATCATTGGAGGAGACAAGCCGTGGTCAGGAACTAGTCTACATCACACCAGGAATCAGAGGAGACAAGCCGTGGTCAGGAACTAGTCTACATCACACCAGGAATCAGGGGAGACAAGCCGTGGTCAGGAACTAGTCTACATCACACCAGGAATCAGAGGAGACAAGCCGTGGTCAGGAACTAGTCTACATCACACCAGGAATCAGGGGAGACAAGCCGTGGTCAGGAACTAGTCTACATCACACCAGGAATCAGAGGAGACAAGCCGTGGTCAGGAACTAGTCTACATCACACCAGGGATCAGAGGAGACAAGCCGTGGTCAGGAACTAGTCTACATCACACCAGGAATCAGAGGAGACAAGCCGTGGTCAGGAACTAGTCTACATCACTCCAGGAATCAGCGGAGACAAGCCATGGTCAGGAACTAGTCTACATCACACCAGGAATCAGAGGAGACAAGCCGTGGTCAGGAACTAGTCTACATCACACCAGGAATCAGTGGAGACAAGCCGTGGTCAGGAACTAGTCTACATCACACCAGGAATCAGTGGAGACAAGCCGTGGTCAGGAACTAGTCTACATCACACCAATGATCAGTGGAGACAAGCCCGTGGTCAGGAAACTAGTCTACATCACACCAGGATTCAGGGGAGACAAGCCGTGGTCAGGAACTAGTCTACATCACACCAGGAATCAGAGGAGACAAGCCGTGGTCAGGAACTAGTCTACATCACACCAGGAATCAGGGGAGACAAGCCGTGGTCAGGAACTAGTCTACATCACAACAGGGATTCAGGGGAGGCAAGCTGTGGTCAGGAACTAGTCTACATCACACAGAATCAGAGGAGACAAGCCATGGTCAGGAACTAGTCTACATCACACCAGGAATCAGTGGAAACAAGCCGTGGTCAGGAACTAGTCTACATCACACCAGGAATCAGAGGAGACAAGTGGAGACTAGTCTACATCACACCAGGAAAGACAAGCCGTGGTCAGGAACTAGTCTACATCACACCAGGATCAGAGGAGACAAGCCGTGGTCAGGAACTAGTCTACATCACACCAGGATTCAGAGGAGACAAGCCGTGGTCAGGAACTAGTCTACATCACACCAGGAATCAGAGGAGACAAGCCGTGGTCAGGAACTAGTCTACATCACACCAGGAATCGGAGGAGACAAGCCGTGGTCAGGAACTAGTCTACATCACACCAGGAATCATCAGAGAGACAAGCCGTGGTCAGGAACTAGTCTACATCACACCAGGAATCGGAGGAGACAAGCCGTGGTCAGGAACTAGTCTACATCACACCAGGAATTATCGGAGACAAGCCGTGGTCAGGAACTAGTCTACATCACACCAGAGATCAGTGGAGACAAGCCGTGGTCAGGAACTAGTCCACATCACACCAGGAATCAGAGGAGACAAGCCGTGGTCAGGAACTAGTCCACATCACACCAGGAATCAGAGGAGACAAGCCCGTGGTCAGGAACTAGTCTACATCACACCAGGAATTATCGGAGGAGACAAGCCGTGTTCAGGAACTAGTCTACATCACACCAGGAATCAGAGGAGACAAGCCGTGGTCAGGAACTAGTCTACATCACACCAGGAATCAGAGGGAGACAAGCCGTGGTCAGGAACTAGTCTACATCACACCAGGAATCGGAGGAGACAAGCCGTGGTCAGGAACTAGTCTACATCACACCAGGAATCGGAGGAGACAAGCCGTGGTCAGGAACTAGTCTACATCACACCAGGAATTATCGGAGACAAGCCGTGGTCAGGAACTAGTCTACATCACACCAGGAATCGGAGGAGGAGACAAGCCGTGGTCAGGAACTAGTCTACATCACACCAGGAATCGGAGATCGGAGACAAGCCGTGTTCAGGAACTAGTCTACATCACACCAGGAATTATCAGAGACAAGCCGTGGTCAGGAACTAGTCTACATCACACCAGGAATCGGAGGAGACAAGCCGTGGTCAGGAACTAGTCTACACATCACACCAGGAATCAGAGGAGACAAGCCGTGGTCAGGAACTAGTCTACATCACACCAGGAATCGGAGGAGACAAGCCATGGTCAGGAACTAGTCTACATCACACCAGGAATTATCGGAGACAAGCCGTGGTCAGGAACTAGTCTACATCACACCAGAGATCAGTGGAGACAAGCCTGTGGTCAGGAACTAGTCTACATCACACCAGGAATCGGAAGAGACAAGCCGTGGTCAGGAACTAGTCCACATCACACCAGGAATTGGAGGAGACAAGCCGTGGTCAGGAACTAGTCCACATCACACCAGGAATCAGAGGAGCCAAGCCAGGAACAGTCTAGAGACAAGCCGTGGTCAGGAACTAGTCCACATCACACCAGGAATCAGAGGAGACAAGCCATGGTCAGGAACTAGTCTACATCACACCAGGAATTATCGGAGATAAGCCGTGGTCAGGAACTAGTCTACATCACACCAGGAATCAGAGGAGACAAGCCGTGGTCAGGAACTAGTGTACATCACACCAGGAATTATCGGAGACAAGCCGTGGTCAGGAACTAGTCTACATCACACCAGGAATCAGAGGAGACAAGCCGTGGTCAGGAACTAGTCTACATCACACCAGGAATCAGAGGAGACAAGCCGTGGTCAGGAACTAGTGTACATCACACCAGGAATCGGAGGAGACAAGCCATGGTCAGGAACTAGTCTACATTACCCCAGGAATCAGTGGAGACAAGCCGTGGTCAGGAACTAGTCTACATCACACCAGGAATTATCGGAGACAAGCCGTGGTCAGGAACTAGTGTACATCACACCAGGAATCAGTGGAGACAAGTTGTGGGTCAGGAACTAGTCTACATCACACCAGAAATCATCAGAGACAAGCCGTGGTCAGGAACTAGTCTACATCACACCAGGAATCATCAGGGAGACAAGCCGTGGTCAGGAACTAGTCTACATCACACCAGGAATCGGAGGAGACAAGCCGTGGTCAGGAACTAGTCTACATCACACCAGGAATCATCGGAGACAAGCCGTGGTCAGGAACTAGTCTACATCACACCAGGATCAGTGGAGACAAGCTGTGGTCAGGAACTAGTCTACATCACACCAGGAATCAGAGGAGACAAGCCGTGGTCAGGAACTAGTCACATCACACCAGGAATCGGAGGAGACAAGCCGTGGTCAGGAACTAGTCCACATCACACCAGGAATAAGAGGAGACAAGCCGTGGTCAGGAACTAGTCCACATCACACCAGGAATCGGAGGAGACAAGCCGTGTTCAGGAACTAGTCTACATCACACCAGGAATCAGAGGAGACAAGCCGTGGTCAGGAACTAGTCTACATCACACCAGGAATCAGAGGAGACAAGCCGTGGTCAGGAACTAGTCTACATCACACCAGGAATCAGAGGAGACAAGCCGTGGTCAGGAACTAGTCTACATCACACCAGGAATCAGAGGAGACAAGCCGTGGTCAGGAACTAGTCTACATCACACCAGGAATCGGAGGAGACAAGCCGTGGTCAGGAACTAGTCTACATCACACCAGGAATCAGAGGAGACAAGCCGTGGTCAGGAACTAGTCTACATCACACCAGGAATCAGAGGAGACAAGCCGTGGTCAGGAACTAGTCTACATCACACCAGGAATTATCAGGGAGACAAGCTGTGGTCAGGAACTAGTCTACATCACACCAGGAATCGGAGGAGACAAGCCGTGGTCAGGAACTAGTCTACATCACACCAGGAATTATCGGAGACAAGCTGTGGTCAGGAACTAGTCTACATCACACCAGGAATCAGAGGAGACAAGCCGTGTGGTCAGGAACTAGTCTACATCACACCAGGAATCAGAGGAGACAAGCCGTGGTCAGGAACAAGTCTACATCACACCAGGAATCAGTGGAGACAAGCCGTGGTCAGGAACTAGTCTACATCACACCAAGAATCAGAGCAGACAAGCCGTGGTCAGGAACTAGTCTACATCACACCAGGAATCAGAGGAGACAAGCCGTGGTCAGGAACTAGTCTACATCACACCAGGAATCAGAGGAGACAAGCCGTGGTCAGGAACTAGTCTACATCACACCAGGAATCGGAGGAGACAAGCCGTGGTCAGGAACTAGTCTACATCACACCAGGAATCAGAGGAGAGAAGCCGTGGTCAGGAACTAGTCTACATCACACCAGGAATCGGAGGAGACAAGCCGTGGTCAGGAACTAGTCTACATCACACCAGGAATTATCGGAGACAAGCCGTGGTCAGGAACTAGTCCACATCACACCAGGAATCGGAGGAGACAAGCCGTGGTCAGGAACTAGTCTACATCACACCAGGAATCGGAGGAGAGAAGCCGTGGTCAGGAACTAGTCTACATCACACCAGGAATCGGAGGAGACAAGCCGTGGTCAGGAACTAGTCTACATCACACCAGGAATCGGAGGAGACAAGCCGTGGTCAGGAACTAGTCTACATCACACCAGGAATCAGAGGAGACAAGCCGTGGTCAGGAACTAGTCTACATCACACCAGGAATCAGAGGAGACAAGCCGTGGTCAGGAACAAGTCTACATCACACCAGGAATCAGTGGAGACAAGCCGTGGTCAGGAACTAGTCTACATCACACCAAGAATCAGAGCAGATAAGCCGTGGTCAGGAACTAGTCTACATCACACCAGGAATCAGAGGAGACAAGCCGTGGTCAGGAACTAGTCTACATCACACCAGGGATCAGGGAGACAAGCTGTGGTCAGGAACTAGTCTACATCACACCAGGAATTATCGGAGACAAGCCCTGGTCAGGAACTAGTCTACATCACACCAGGAATCAGAGGAGAGAAGCCGTGGTCAGGAACTAGTCTACATCACACCAGGAATCGGAGGAGACAAGCCGTGGTCAGGAACTAGTCCACATCACACCAGGAATCGGAGGAGACAAGCCGTGGTCAGGAACTAGTCTACATCACACCAGGAATCGGAGGAGACAAGCCGTGGTCAGGAACTAGTCTACATCACACCAGGAATTGGAGGAGACAAGCCGTGGTCAGGAACTAGTCTACATCACACCAGGAATCGGAGGAGACAAGCCGTGGTCAGGAACTAGTCTACATCACACCAGGAATCGGAGGAGACAAGCCGTGGTCAGGAACTAGTCTACATCACACCAGGAATCGGAGGAGACAAGCCGTGGTCAGGAACTAGTCTACATCACACCAGGAATTATCGGAGACAAGCTGTGGTCAGGAACTAGTCTACATCACACCAGGAATCAGAGGAGACAAGCCGTGGTCAGGAACTAGTCTACATCACACCAGGAATCAGAGGAGACAAGCCGTGGTCAGGAACAAGTCTACATCACACCAGGAATCAGTGGAGACAAGCCGTGGTCAGGAACTAGTCTACATCACACCAAGAATCAGAGCAGACAAGCCGTGGTCAGGAACTAGTCTACATCACACCAGGAATCAGAGGAGACAAGCCGTGGTCAGGAACTAGTCTACATCACACCAGGGATCAGGGGAGACAAGCTGTGGTCAGGAACTAGTCTACATCACACCAGGAATTATCGGAGACAAGCCGTGGTCAGGAACTAGTCTACATCACACCAGGAATCAGAGGAGAGAAGCCGTGGTCAGGAACTAGTCTACATCACACCAGGAATCGGAGGAGACAAGCCGTGGTCAGGAACTAGTCTACATCACACCAGGAATCAGAGGAGAGAAGCCGTGGTCAGGAACTAGTCTACATCACACCAGGAATCGGAGGAGACAAGCCGTGGTCAGGAACTAGTCTACATCACACCAGGAATTATCGGAGACAAGCCGTGGTCAGGAACTAGTCCACATCACACCAGGAATCGGAGGAGACAAGCCGTGGTCAGGAACTAGTCTACATCACACCAGGAATCGGAGGAGACAAGCCGTGGTCAGGAACTAGTCTACATCACACCAGGAATCGGAGGAGACAAGCCGTGGTCAGGAACTAGTCTACATCACACCAGGAATCGGAGGAGACAAGCCGTGGTCAGGAACTAGTCTACATCACACCAGGAATCAGAGGAGACAAGCCGTGGTCAGGAACTAGTCTACATCACACCAGGGATCAGGGGAGACAAGCTGTGGTCAGGAACTAGTCTACATCACACCAGGAATTATCGGAGACAAGCCGTGGTCAGGAACTAGTCTACATCACACCAGGAATCAGAGGAGAGAAGCCGTGGTCAGGAACTAGTCTACATCACACCAGGAATCGGAGGAGACAAGCCGTGGTCAGGAACTAGTCTACATCACACCAGGAATCAGAGGAGAGAAGCCGTGGTCAGGAACTAGTCTACATCACACCAGGAATCGGAGGAGACAAGCCGTGGTCAGGAACTAGTCTACATCACACCAGGAATTATCGGAGACAAGCCGTGGTCAGGAACTAGTCCACATCACACCAGGAATCGGAGGAGACAAGCCGTGGTCAGGAACTAGTCTACATCACACCAGGAATCGGAGGAGACAAGCCGTGGTCAGGAACTAGTCTACATCACACCAGGAATCGGAGGAGACAAGCCGTGGTCAGGAACTAGTCTACATCACACCAGGAATCGGAAGAGACAAGCCGTGGTCAGGAACTAGTCTACATCACACCAGGAATCAGTGGAGACAAGCCATGGTCAGGAACTAGTCTACATCACACCAGGAATCAGAGGAGACAAGCCGTGGTCAGGAACTAGTCTACATCACACCAGGAATCAGAGGAGACAAGCCGTGGTCAGGAACAAGTCTACATCACACCAGGAATCAGTGGAGACAAGCCGTGGTCAGGAACTAGTCTACATCACACCAAGAATCAGAGCAGACAAGCCGTGGTCAGGAACTAGTCTACATCACACCAGGAATCAGAGGAGACAAGCCGTGGTCAGGAACTAGTCTACATCACACCAGGAATTATCGGAGACAAGCCCTGGTCAGGAACTAGTCTACATCACACCAGGAATCAGAGGAGAGAAGCCGTGGTCAGGAACTAGTCTACATCACACCAAGAATCGGAGGAGACAAGCCGTGGTCAGGAACTAGTCTACATCACACCAGGAATTATCGAGAGACAAGCCGTGGTCAGGAACTAGTCCACATCACACCAGGAATCGGAGGAGACAAGCCGTGGTCAGGAACTAGTCTACATCACACCAGGAATCGGAGGAGACAAGCCGTGGTCAGGAACTAGTCTACATCACACCAGGAATCGGAGGAGACAAGCCGTGGTCAGGAACTAGTCTACATCACACCAGGAATCGGAGGAGACAAGCCGTGGTCAGGAACTAGTCCAAAAAAAAGGCGAAAGCCCACATCATCCATAAAACATCTCCCGCACACTGCTGAGATCAGAGTAAATGTCTGACTGGAAGACGTGGAATTTATAATGTTCTTCTGGTTTGTATTCTTTTGATATATTTATAGCCTTCAATGACGTTTTCGTAGGATTTCCATTGGGAGGCAGATCAGAGGATTCCCGTAGGTCAGTGGAGGAATTCCATGATGGCTCCCGGCTGTACAGAGCGCGGAGGTGAGGAGTAATCCGCTGACATGCATTACCGGCCCAATGATCACTGTCCTCACCCTGACAACGCTTTCATCGACCTCCCTCTCCAGAAAGACGACACCATCTTTGTTCAGGAAACAGTTCTTGGTGGTGTTCACAAATGTCTGACACAGATCAGCCCCTGCTGATGCCTCACACCTTGTGACTTGCTGCAAAGTTACAATGTACAGTCTGATCACTGGGGGAGGAGACTGAGGTAATGACTCCTCCTCCTTCTACAAAGTTACAATGTACAGTCTGATCACTGGGGGAGGAGACTGAGAAAATGACTCCTCCTTCTACAAAGTTACAATGTACAGTCTGATCACTGGGGGAGGAAACCGAGGAAATGACTCCTCCCCCTTCTACAAAGTTACAATGTACAGTCTGATCACGGGGGAGGGGAGAATGAGGAAATGACTCTCTCTCCTTCTACAAAGTTACAATGTACAGTCTGATTACTGGGGGAGGGGACTGAGGAAATGACTCCTCCTCCTTCTACAAAGTTACAATGTACAGTCTGATCACTGGGGGAGGAGACTGAGGAAATGACTCCTCCTTTCTACAAAGTTACAATGTACAGTCTGATCACTGGGGGAGGGGAGACTGAGGACATGCCTCCTCCTCCTTCTATAAAATTATAATGTACAGTCTGATCACTGGGGGGGAATGAGACTGAGGAAATGACTCCTCCTCCTTCTACAAAGGTACAATGTACAGTCTGATCACTGGGGGAGGAGACTGAGGAAATGACTCCTCCTCCTTCTACAAAGTTACAATGTACAGTCTGATCACTGGGGGAGGGGAGACTGAGGACATGCCTCCTCCTCCTTCTATAAAATTATAATGTACAGTCTGATCACTGGGGGAGGAGACTGAGGAAATGACTCCTCCTCCTTCTACAAAGGTACAATGTACAGTCTGATCACTGGGGGAGGGGAAACTGAGGAAATGACTCCTCCTCCTTCTACAAAGTTACAATGTACAGTCTGATCACTGGGGGAGGAGACTGAGGGAAAATGACTCCTCCTCCTTCTACAAAGTTACAATGTACAGTCTGATCACTGGGGGAGGGGAGACTGAGAAACGACTCCTCCTCCTTCTACAAAGTTACAATGTACAGTCTGATCACTGGGGGAGGGGAAATGAGGAAATGACTCCTCCTTCTACAAAGTTACAATGTACAGTCTGATCACTGGGGGAGGGGAAACTGAGGAAATGACTCCTCCTCCTTCTACAAAGTTACAATGTACAGTCTGATCACTGGGGGAGGGGAGACTGTGGAAATGCCTCCTCCTCCTTCTACAAAGTTACAATGTACAGTCTGATCACTGGGGGAGGAGACTGAGGAAATGACTCCTCCTCCTTCTACAAAGGTACAATGTACAGTCTGATGACTGGGGGAGGGGAAACTGAGGAAATGACTCCTCCTCCTTCTACAAAGTTACAATGTACAGTCTGATCACTGGGGGAGGAGACTGAGATAATGACTCCTCCTCCTTCTACAAAGTTACAATGTACAGTCTGATCACTGGGGGAGGGGAAACTGAGGAAATGACTCCTCCTCCTTCTACAAAGTTACAATGTACAGTCTGATCACTGGGGGAGGGGAAACTGAGGAAATGACTCCTCCTCCTTCTACAAAGTTACAATGTACAGTCTGATCACTGGGGGAGGGGAGACTGAGGAAATGCCTCCTCCTCCTTCTACAAAGTTACAATGTACAGTCTGATCACTGGGGGAGGAGACTGAGGAAATGACTCCTCCTCCTTCTACAAAGTTACAATGTACAGTCTGATCACTGGGGGGAGGGAGACTGAGGAAATGACTCCTCCTCCTTCTACAAAGTTACAATGTACAGTCTGATCACTGGGGGAGGGGAAACTGAGGAAATGACTCCTCCTCCTTCTACAAAGTTACAATGTACAGTCTGATCACTGGGGGAGGGAGACTGAGGAAATGACTCCTCCTCCTTCTACAAAGTTACAATGTACAGTCTGATCACTGGGGGAGGGGAAACTGAGGAAATGACTCCTCCTCCTTCTACAAAGTTACAATGTACAGTCTGATCACTGGGGGAGGGGAAACTGAGGAAATGACTCCTCCTCCTTCTACAAAGTTACAATGTACAGTCTGATCACTGGGGGAGGGGAGACTGAGGAAATGACTCCTCCTCCTTCTACAAAGTTACAATGTACAGTCTGATCACTGGGGGAGGAGACTGAGGAAATGACTCCTCCTCCTTCTACAAAGTTACAATGTACAGTCTGATCACTGGGGGGGGGAGACTGAGGAAATGACTCCTCCTCCTTCTACAAAGTTACAATGTACAGTCTGATCACTGGGGGAGGGGAAACTGAGGAAATGACTCCTCCTCCTTCTACAAAGTTACAATGTACAGTCTGATCACTGGGGGAGGGGAGACTGAGGAAATGACTCCTCCTCCTTCTACAAAGTTACAATGTACAGTCTGATCACTGGGGGAGGGGACTGAGGAAATGACTCCTCCTCCTTCTACAAAGTTACAATGTACAGTCTGATCACTGGGGGAGGGGACTGAGGAAATGACTCCTCCTCCTTCTACAAAGTTACAATGTACAGTCTGATCACTGGGGGAGGGGAAACTGAGGAAATGACTCCTCCTCCTTCTACAAAGTTACAATGTACAGTCTGATCACTGGGGGAGGAGACTGAGGAAATGACTCCTCCTCCTTCTACAAAGTTACAATGTACAGTCTGATCACTGGGGGAGGGGAAACTGAGGAAATGACTCCTCCTCCTTCTACAAAGTTACAATGTACAGTCTGATCACTGGGGGAGGGGAGACTGTGGAAAATGCCTCCTCCTCCTTCTACAAAGTTACAATGTACAGTCTGATCACTGGGGGGGAGGAGACTGAGGAAATGACTCCTCCTCCTCAACAAAGGTACAATGTACAGTCTGATGACTGGGGGAGGGAAACTGAGGAAATGACAAAGTTACAATGTACAGTCTGATCACTGGGGGAGGAGACTGAGGAAATGACTCCTCCTCCTTCTACAAAGTTACAATGTACAGTCTGATCACTGGGGAGGGGAAACTGAGGAAATGACTCCTCCCTTCTACAAAGTTACAATGTACAGTCTGATCACTGGGGGAGGGGAAACTGAGGAAATGACTCCTCCTCCTTCTACAAAGTTACAATGTACAGTCTGATCACTGGGGGGGGGAGACTGAGGAAATGCCTCCTCCTCCTTCTACAAAGTTTACAATGTACAGTCTGATCACTGGGGGAGGAGACTGAGGAAATGACTCCTCCTGCTTCCAATATGAAATCACATGGGAAGTAGTGAGCAGAGTCCCGCACGTCTCCTTTTTCAAGAGACTGGAGAGCATCCTCTGTACTGTCCTGGAGAAGTATAATGGAGACGGGTCCAACTTCTTACTGGAGAGTTCTCCTCATCCGACCTCCTCCAGTCACATATATTGCCCAAAGTATTGTCCCCGCCCCCCAATCATGTGATTCAGGTGTTTCCAATCCCCTCCATATCATGTGATTCAGGTGTTCCATTCCCCTCCATATCATGTGATTCAGGTGCTCCAATCCCCTCCATATCATGTGATTCAGGTGTTCCAATCCCCTCCATATCATGTGATTCAGGTGTTCCAATCCCCTCCATATCATGTGATTCAGGTGTTCCAATCCCCTCCCAATCATGGGATTCAGGTGTTCCAATCCCCTCCATATCATGTGATTCAGGTGTTCCAATCCCCTCCATATCATGTGATTCAGGTGTCCCAATCCCCTCCATGGACACAGGTGTATACAATCAAGCCCCTAGGCATGCAGACTGCTTCTACAAACATTGGTGAAAGAATGGGTCGCTCTCAGGAGCTCTGTGGCTCCAAGCGTGGTCCCGTGATAGGTGGCCACCTGTGCAATAAGTCCATCCGTGACATTTCCTGGCTACTAAATATTCCACGCTCAACTGTTAGTGGGATTATAACAAAGTGGAAGCCACTGGGAACAACAGCAACTCAGCCACCAAGTGGTAGGCCACGTCACATGACAGGCGGGGTCAGCGCATGCTGAAGCGCACAGTGCGCAGAAGTCGCCAACTGTCTGCAGAGTCAATAGCTAAAGACCTCCAAACTTGGTGTGGCCTTCAGATGAGCCCAACAACAGTGCGTAGAGAGCTTCATGGAATGGGTTTCCATGGCCGAGCAGCTGCATCCAAGCCTTCCATCACCAAGTGCAATGCAAAGTGTCGGATGCCGTGGTGTAAAGCACGCCGCCACTGGACTCTAGAGCAGTGGAGACGTGTTATCTGGAGGGACCAATCACACACTCTCTGTCTGGCAATCTGATGGACATGTCTGGGTTTGGCGGTGGCCAGGAGAACAGTACTTGCCTGACTGCATTGTGCCAAGTGTAAAGTTTGGTGGAGGGGGGATTATGGTGTGGGGGTGTTTTTCAGGGGTTGGGCTTGGCCCCCTAGTTCCAGTGAAGGGAACTCTTAAGGCAACATTTTGGACAATTTCATGCTCCCAACTTTGTGGGGAGGAGTTTGGGGATGGCCCCTTCCTGTTCCAACATGACTGCCCACCAGTGCACAAAGCAAGGTCCATAAAGACATGGAGGAGCCAGTTTGGGGTGGAGGAACTTGACTGTCCTGCACAGAGTCCTGACCTCAACCCCATAGAACACCTTTGGGGATGAATTAGAGCGGAGACTGCGAGCCAGCCCCCTCCCCCGACATCAGTGCCTGACCTGACAAATGTGCTTCTGGAAGAATGGTCCAACCTTCCCATAGACACCCTCCTAAACCTTGTGGACGGCCTTCCCAGAAGAGTTGAAGCTGTTATAGCGCAAAGGGCGGGGCCAACTCAATATTGAACCCTATGGACTAAGACTGGGGGGCCATTAAAGGTCATGTGTGTGGAAAGGGCGGGGCCAACTCAATATTGAACCCTACGGACTAAGACTGGGGGGCCATTAAAGGTCATGTGCGTGGAAAGGGCGGGGCCAACTCAATATTGAACCCTACGGACTAAGACTGGGGGGCCATTAAAGGTCATGTGCATGGAAAGGGCGGGGCCAACTCAATATTGAACCCTACGGACTAAGACTGGGGGGCCATTAAAGGTCATGTGTGTGAAAGGGCGGGGCCAACTCAATATTGAACCTTACGGACTAATACTGGGGGGCCATTAAAGGTCATGTGGATGGAAAGGGCGGGGCCAACTCAATATTGAACCCTTACGGACTAAGACTGGGGGGCCATTAAAGGTCATGTGTGTGGGAAGGGTGGGGCCAACTCAATATTGAACCCTACGGACTAAGACTGGGGGGGGGCATTAAAGGTCATGGCGTGCGGAAAGGGCGGGGCCAACTCAATATTAAACCCTCATGTGTGCTGGGGCCATTAAATTCCATGTGTGTGGAAAGGGCGGGGCCAACTCAATATTGAACCCTACGGACTAAGACTGGGGGGAGGCCATTAAAGGTCATGTGCGTGGAAAGGGCGGGGCCAACTCAATATTGAACCCTACGGACTAAGACTGGGGGGGTCATTAAAGGTCATGTGCGTGGAAAGGGCGGGGCCAACTCAATATTGAACCCTACGGACTAAGACTGGGGGCCATTAAAGGTCATGTGCGCGGAAAGGGCGGGGCCAACTCAATATTGAACCCTACGGACTAAGACTGGGGGGGTCATTAAAGGTCATGTGCGTGGAAAGGGCGGGGCCAACACAATATTGAACCCTACGGACTAAGACTGGGGGGGGGGCCATTGAAGGTCATGTGCGTGGAAAGGGCGGGGCCAACTCAATATTGAACCCTACGGACTAAGACTGGGGGGCCATGAAAGGTCATGTGTGTGGAAAGGGCGGGGCCCGATGCTTGGGGCAATGTGGTGTACATGGATGTACAGGCGGTGGGAGAAGACCGGTGAAGGGCTTCTGGTTTCTTCTGGTTGAGCAATGAGAACATTCTGAAAGGTAAAGTGAGACATGAGAGGGAAGGAAGACATACAACCTGATTGGAGGATGAAGAGCTGCAAGTGCCAGAAGCTAGGGACCTGTAACCCCTTCAGTACCGGACACTCCCCCCCCCCCCAGGCCAATTTTCAGCTTTCAGCGCTATCACACTTTGAATGACAATTGCGCGGTCATGCAACACTGGACCCAGATGACATTTTATCTTTTTTTTCACACAGATAGAGCTTTCTTTCAGTGATATTTAATCTCCTCTGGGGGATGGGGGGGGGGGGGGGGGGGGGGGATGGGGGGGGGATGGGGGGGGGGATGGGGGGGGGAGGGGATGGGGGGGGTTGTATATTTTTTTGCGCTATAAACAAAAAAAGACCAAAAATTTTGAAAATAAAAAAGTTTTTCTTTGTTTCCATTTAAATTTTGCAAACAGGTAATTCTTCTCCTTCACTGATGTGCGTTGATGAGGCTGCACTGATGGGCACTGATAGGCGGCACTGATGGGCACTGATAGGCGGCACTGATGGGCACTGATAGGCTGCACTGATGGGCACTGATAGGCTGCACTGATGGGCACTGATAGGCAACACTGATGGGCACTGATAGGCTGCACTGATGGGCACTGATAGGCAACACTGATGGGCACTGATAGGCAACACTGATGGGCACTGATAGGCAACACTGATGGGCACTGATAGGCTGCACTGATGGGCACTGATAGGCAACACTTATGGGCACTGATAGGCTGCACTGATGGGCACTGATAGGCTGCACTGATGGGCACTGATAGGCTGCACTGATGTGCACTGATAGGCTGCACTGATGGGCACTGATAGGGCAACACTGATGGGCACTGATAGGCTGCACTGATGGGCACTGATAGGCAACACTGATGGGACTGATAGGCTGCACTGATGGGCACTGATAGGCAACACTGATGGGCACTGATAGGGCTGCACTGATGGGCACTGATAAGGGCAACACTGATGGGCACTGATAGGCTGCACTGATGGGCACTGATAGGCAACACTGATGGGCACTGATAGGCTGCACTGATGGGCACTGATAGGCTGCACTGATGGGCACTGATAGGCTGCACTGATGGGCACTGATAGGCAACACTGATGGGCACTGATAGGCTGCACTGATGGGCACTGATAGGCAACACTGATGGGCACTGATAGGCTGCACTGATGGGCACTGATAGGCTGCACTGATGGGCACTGATAGGCAACACTGATGGGCACTGATAGGCTGCACTGATGGGCACTGATAGGCTGCACTGATAGGGCACTGATAGGCTGCAGTGATGGGCACTGATAGGCAACACTGATGGGCACTGATAGGCTGCACTGATGGGCACTGATAGGCTGCACTGATGGGCACTGATAGGCAACACACTGATGGGCACTGATAGGCTGCACTGATGGGCACTGATAGGCTGCACTGATGGGCACTGATAGGCAACACTGATGGGCACTGATAGGCTGCACTGATGGGCACTGATAGGCTGCACTGATAGGCTGCACTGATGGGCACTGATAGGCTGCACTGATGGGCACTGATAAGCTGCACTGATGGGCACTGATAGGCTGCACTGATTATCAGTGCAGATGTCTCCTTTGACAGTTGCCGGTCATCGGCCGCGCTCCCCCCACTCTGTGACAACGCGAGGAAAGTTCTGCTGACAACCAGCAAATGTATCTACACAGTGATTGGCCCTTTACTGTGTCATGTGATCAGCTGTGTCCTATGACGTCCTCCCAGAACTGGACGACCGCGCCGCCGCCGCCATTCGGCTATATAGTGCGGTGAGGAAGAAGATCCTTTCTGGCTGATCTCCTGCAGCCTCTTCACAGCCACTTCCTGTCTACATGCATTCCAATGAAGGCTGCGTCGCATTTCTCAGGCCGCCTTCAGATATCGCCGCGCAGGAAATGAGCGTTTACACGTGCAATTTTCAAAGCGCGATTCTCACTCCTTCCCATGCGTCGCTCCTAGGCCAGTCCGCTCCCTTCAATGGGCTGCCCCCGGTGCGTTTGTCACCCCAACGAAGCCCCCGCTCCTCTTTTTCGGCGACCAGCTTAGTGGGATTATTTTTAAAAACACCTGTTTTGCCGCAATCGCGCTTCTTTTGGAATGGCACCGTATGATCAAAACTGCATCAAAATGTGGCGAAAACGCATCAAAAGCGCAGCAACAACGCATCAAAAACTCAATACCTGCTTTTCTGTTTTGCAAGGTTTTTTTTTCCTTTTTTCTTGTTGCTAGGCAGATTTTAAACACAAAAACGCGGCAAAAACGTATAAAAAACGCGGCACAAACGCATCAAAAGCGCAGCAACAACGCATCAAAAACTCAATACTTGCTTTTCTGTTTTGCAGGGTTTTTTTTTTTTTTAATTTTTTCTTGTTGCTAGGCAGATTTAAAACACAAAACGCATCAAAAACGCGGCAAAAACGCATCAAAAACGCGGCACAAACGCATCAAAAGCGCAGCAACAACGCATCAAAAACTCAATACTTGCTTTTCTGTTTTGCAGGGTTTTTGTTTTTTTTTAAATTTTTTCTTTGTTGCTAGGCAGATTTAAAACACAAAACGCATCAAAAACGCAGCAAAAACGCATCAAAAACGCGGCACAAACGCATCATAAGCGCAGCAAAAACACTCCATGCTTTCCTGCAGCGTTTCCATTGAAGTCTATACAACCAAAAACGCAACACCTATGCAGGTTGCGTTCGAGCCGTCTCTGCGTTGCGTTTTTTTTTTATGCATTTTGTGGGGTGTTTTTTCGATTTTTAAAATTTTTTCTTGTTGCTAGGCAGATTCAAAAAAACACAAAACGCATCAAAAACGCGGCAAAAATGTTGTGTAGACTTCAATGGAAACGCTGCAGAAAAGCACGTATTGATTTTTGATGCGTTTGCCGCGTTTTTGATGCGTTTTGCATTTTAAATCTGCCTAGCAACAAGAAAAATTTTAAAAAAAAATGGAAAAAAATTCCCGCTAAACGCATCAAAAACGCAATGCAGAAACGGGTTGAACACAACCTGCATCGGTGATGCGTTTTTGGTTGTATAGACTTCAATGGAAACGCCGCAGAAAGCATGTATTGCGTTTTTCCTGCGCTTTTGATGCATTTTTGCTTCGTTTTTGATGCGTTTTGTGTTTTAAATCTGCCTAGCAACAAGAAAAATTTGTAAAAATTGTAAAAAAAAAAAAACCACAAAACGCATCAAAAACGCAGTGCAGAAACGTCTCGAACGCAACCTGCATAAGTGTTGTGTTTTTGATGCGTTTTGCAGGTTTTTTTTTCCATTTTTAAAATTTTTCTTGTTGCTAGGCAGATTTTAAACACAAAACGCATCAAAAAACACAACACCTATGCAGGTTGCGTTCGAGACGTTTCTGCATTGCGTTTTTGATGCGTTTTGTGGGGTTTTTTTTCACAATTTTTACAAATTTTCTTGTTGCTAGGCAGATTTAAAACACAAAACGCATCAAAAACGAAGCAGAAATGCATCAAAAACGCAGGAAAAACGCAATACATGCTTTCTGCGGCGTTTCCATTGAAGTCTATACAACCAAAAACGCATCACCGATGCAGGTTGTGTTCAACCCGTTTCCGCATTGCGTATTTGATGCGTTTTTTGTTTTTTTTTTTCAATTTTAAAATATTTTTCTTGTTGCTAGGCAGATTTAAAACGCTAAATGCAAAAACACAACACCTATGCAGGTTGCGTTCGAGACGTTTCTGCATTGCGTTTTTGATGCGTTTTGTGGGGGTTTTTTTCACAATTTTTACAAATTTTTCTTGTTGCTAGGCAGATTTAAAACACAAAACGCATCAAAAACGAAGCAGAAATGCATCAAAAGCGCAGGAAAAACGCAATACATGCTTTCTGCGGCGTTTCCATTGAAGTCTATACAACCAAAAACGCATCACCGATGCAGGTTGTGTTCAACCCGTTTCCGCATTGCGTTTTTGATGCGTTTTGTGGGTTTTTTTTTTTTCCAATTTTTAAATATTTTTCTTGTTGCTAGGCAGATTTAAAACGCTAAATGCATCACAAATGCATCAAAAACTCAATATATGCTTTTCTGCAGCATTTCCATTGAAGTCTATAGAACCAAAAACGCACAACACCTATGCAGGTTGCGTTGGAGCCGTTTCTGCATTGCGTTTTTGATGCGTTTTGCGAGTTTACTTTTCAATTTAAAAAAAATTTTCTTGTTGCTAGGCAGATTTAAACCACAAACGCATCAAAAATGTGGCAAAAACGCAGCAAAAGCTCAATATGTGCTTTTTTGCAGCGTTTCCATTGAAGTCTATAGAACCAAAAACGCAACACCTGTGCAGGTTGCGTTGGAGCCGTTTCTGCATTGCGTTTTTGGTGCGTTTTGCAGTTTTTTTTTTTAATTTTTTTTAAATTTTTCTTGTTGCTAGGCAGATTTAAACCACAAACGCATCAAAAATGTGGCAAAAAACGCAGCAAAAACTCAATACGTGCTTTTTTGCAGCGTTTCCATTGAAGTCTATAGAATCAAACACGCAACACCTATGCAGGTTGCGTTCGAGCCATTTCTGCATTGCGTTTTTTATGCGTTTTGTGTTTTCTTTTCCATTTTTTTTTAAATGTTTTCTTGCGTTTTTGATGCGTTTTGCGGGGTTTTTTTTTTCAATTTTTAAAAATGTTTCTTGTTGCTAGGTGAAATTAAAGCACAAAACGCATCAAAAGCGCAGCAAAAACTCAATACGCGCTTTTCTGCAGCGTTTCTATTGAAGTCTATAAACCAAAAACGCAACTTTTTGCGTTCAATAAAGTCCCCGCCCCTTTCCAGAAAACCCCCCGGGGTGAAAACACGGAGATGTCAGCCTGTCCCGTAGGAAATCGTGTTAAATGGCCTGTATTGCGTTTCTCCAAAACGCTGCTGAAAATGCGTTTTGCGTTTTTTGTCGCCTTTTTTGTTGCAGGGTTTTTTTTTTTTCTTGTTGCTAGGCAGATTTAAAACATAAAACCCATCAAAAACTCAATACGCGCTTTTCTGCAATGTTTCCATTGAAGTCTATAGAACCAAAAACACAACTTTTTTTGCGTTCAAAAAAGTCCCCGCCCCTTTCCAGAAAACGCAGCGGGTAAAAAAAACGCACAGATGTGAACCTGTCCCATAGGAAATCGTGCTGAATGGACTGTATTGCGTTGCTGCAAAATGCTGGTAAAAAGGCGTAGGTGTGAACCTGGGGTCAGGTGGGTTTCCCGATGGTGACAACAGTGGACCATGCCTGCGCAGTGCGTTGTTGAAACGGTCACTTGAACCCCGTGTGGCAGGGTGACAACACAGGAGTAAATTGGAAGGCAGGAACAGAGCGTTGTCACCCTGTAACAGGAAGTGCCTGGAAACCGACCTTTATTGCTTGTGACACATCAGTAAGGTACAGGGGCGGACTGACAACTCATGGGGCCCCCGGCAATAGGGGATCATGGGGCCCCTGTGTCCTTGCCCAAACTCAAAAAAGCCTATGAAAAAGGTACCGGGGGCATCTCATGGGGCCCCCTACTGACCCCGGGCCCTCGGGCAGTGCCTGAGTTTCCAAATGATCAGTCCTCCCCTGCGCCTGGCCCAGGGGCAAACTGACAACTCATGGGGCCCCCGGGCAATAAGGGATCATGGGGCCCCTGTGTCCTTGCCCAAACTCAAAAAAGCCTATGAAAAAGGTACCGGGGGCATCTCATGGGGCCCCCTACTGACCCCGGGCCCTCGGGCAGTGCCTGAGTTTCCAAATGGGGCCCAGGGGCAAACTGACAACTCATGGGGCCCCCGGGCAATAAGGGATCATGGGGCCCCTGTGTCCTTGCCCAAACTCAAAAAAGCCTATGAAAAAAGGTACCGGGGGCATCTCATGGGGCCCCCTACTGACCCCGGGCCCTCGGGCAGTGCCTGAGTTTCCAAATGATCAGTCCTCCCCTGCGCCTGGCCCAGGGGCAAACTGACAACTCATGGGGCCCCCGGGCAATAAGGGATCATGGGGCCCCTGTGTCCTTGCCTAAACTCAAAAAAGCCTATGAAAAAGGTACCGGGGGCATCTCATGGGGCCCCTACTGACCCCGGGCCCTCGGGCAGTGCCTGAGTTTCCAAATGGTCAGTCCGCCCCTGGATTCAAACCAATGACCCCAGTACCGCCAGGCCAGGGGCGGACTGACAACTCATGGGGCCCCCGGGAAATAGGGGATCATGGGGCCCCTGTGTCCTTTCCCAAACTCAGTAAAGCCTATGAAAAAAGTACCAGGGGCATCTCATGGGGCCTCCTACTGACCCCGGGCCCTCGGGCAGTGCCAAGTTTCCAAATGGTCAGTCCGCCCCTGCGCCTGGCCCAGTGCCAGAATTTGGTACATGAGCTTCTTTGGCACGTTTTGGGATCATACCGCGAGTTCCGGAGAATATTTCGTCCAGGTTAGCTAGATAGTTTTTGTTTGGTTAGGCAGAGGCTGAGTAGCAGCCCGGGGATGAGTCAGCCTGGGAGTGAGGCAGTGAGGTCACCTCAGGACAGGCTGGGAGGTTCTACAGGTCAGGGCTTCTGGAGATCTCCCACCCTTCCAGAAACTGGAGAACGTTCTGGACTAGGGGTGGAGGAGGCCCAGATCTGCATGTTTGATGGACCATGGCTAATCCCCTGGCATGGTGTCCAAGGCAACACTCAAATATGATAGAGCCTGGGGAGAGAGGGAAGTTGGGTGGAGGCTGGAGTGTGGCCCCGGGGACGGGAGCCTACCTACAGGTTGGTTGCCGGACGGGAGGATCTCCACTGCCTGAAGTCTCTTAGGGAGGACATCCTGAGCAGCCGGGAAGGAGCCAGCCCAGCGAAAGGCCTGAAAGCGGCCACCAACCCACCATGCCGACAGGACAGGACCGTATAAGTACTCCTACACCCCCTGGCCAGGGGAAGAGGGCGGTCGGGCGCAATGCTGCGTTTCCTGTTTTCCGGGCGGTCGGGCGCAATGCTGCGTTTCCTGTGCTCTCTCCAGCCGATATCTTGCTCTAGTCACTCCTGATGACCTATACTCTTCGCTATCTTCTCTACCGTTTGCTCCCCGATTATGCTTCTGCTTGATCCCTACCTGCTACTGGACCACCTCCTGGTTGGGCGATCCTGAGGACCACGACCTGGTCCTAACACGCAGCAGAGCCCATCTCCACCATCAGGAACACGGTTACTGCTTAGACCCCGGAACCTCAGCCGAGCCCGTGTCATCCACCAGGGTGACCTTCCCGTGTACTCATCCTCCTGGTCTCTCCACTTCTATAGCCAATGGCCTCCAAGCCTGACCTCTAACCACGACAGCTGGATCCCCCCCTAGTGTCAATATCAAAGTGGTAGTTTTTGGACAGAATGGGACAAACACATGGTAGGCTAATTTTCCACCCCCCCCCCCCCCCGCCCCACGCTTCATGGAGGACCTGGCCTAGACCCCTCAGCAATACAATGCAGAACCAGAATGCAGGTCCTCTATTGAATGCTGATGCCCGGCCATTTTGGTGGAAGATGAGAGAGGCCTGTAATTGGCATCATAGGTAGACCTCAACTATGAGAGACAAAATGAGGAAACAAATCCAGACAATCTCATTGGCTGATCTGGAAAGAATTTATTTGCAAATTATGGTGGAAAATCAGTATTTGGTGAATATGAAAAGTTCATGTCAATACTTTGTTATATATCCTTTGTTGGCAATGACAGAGGTCAGACGTTTCCTGGAAGTCTTCACAAGGTTGGCACACACTGTTGCTGGTAGGTTGGCCCATCCTCCATGCAGATCTCCTCCTCCATGCAGATCTCCTCTAGAGCAGTGATGTTTTGGGGCTGTCGCTGGGCAACACGGACTTTCAACTCCCTCCAAAGGTTTTCTATGGGGTTGAGATCTGGAGACTGACTAGGCCACTCCAGGACCTTCAAATGCTTCTTACGAAGCCACTCCTTCGTTGCCCCGTATGTTTGGGATCATTGTCATGTTGGAAGACCCAGCCACGTTTCATCTTCAATGCCCTTGCTGATGGAAGGAGGTTTGCACCCAAAATCTCACAATACATGGCCCCATTCATTCTGTCCTGTACATGGATCAGTCGTCCTGGTCCCTTTGCAGCCCCAAAGCATGATGTTGCCACCCCCATGCTTCACAGTAGGTATGGTGTTCTTTGGATGCAACTCAGCATTCTCTCTCCTCCAAACACGACGAGTTGTGTTTCTACCAAACAGTTCTATTTTGGTTTCATCTGACCATATGACATTCTCCCAATCCTCTTCTGGATCATCCAAATGCTCTCTAGCAAACTTCAGACGGGCCCCGGACATGTACTGGCTTAAACAGGGGGCCACGTCTGGCACTGCAGGATCTGAGTCCCTGGCGGCGTAGTGTGTTACTGATGGTAGCCTTTGTTACGTTGTTCCCAGCTCTCTGCAGGTCATTCACTAGGACCCCCCGTGTGGTCCTGGGATTTTTGCTCACCATTGTGATCATTTTGACCCCACGGGGTGAGATCTTGCGTGGAGCCCCAGATGGAGGGAGATTATCAGTGGTCTTGTATGTCTTCCATTTTCTAATTATTGCTCCCACAGTTGATTTGTTCACACCAAGCTGCTTGCCTATTGCAGATTCAGTCTTCCCAGCCTGGTGCAGGTCTACAATTTTTGTTTCTGGTGTCCTTCGAGAGCTCTTTGGTCTTCACCATAGTGGAGTTTGGAGTGTGACTGTTTGAGGTTGTGGACAGGTGTCTTTTATACTGATAACAAGTTCAAACAGGTGCCATTGATACAGGTAATGAGTGCAGGACAGAGGAGCCTCTTAAAGAAGAAGGTACAGGTCTGTGAGAGCCAGAAATCTTGCTTGTTTGTAGAAGACCAAATACTTATTTTCCACCATAATTTGCAAATAAATTCTTTCCAGATCAGCCAATGAGATTGTCTGGATTTGTTTTCTCATTTTGTCTCTCATAGTTGAGGTCTACCTATGATGCCAATTACAGGCCTCTCTCATCTCTGTAAGTGGGAGAACTTGTACCATTGGTGGTGACTAAATACTTTTTTGCCCCACTGTACATGGGGTGTCCAAATGTGATTTTTTTTTTTTTTTTATAAGCTCACCAGAGTTCAACTTTAAGCAAATTTGGCAAAAATTGGGAGTTTCTGGAAAATTTCCCCAATGGTGAAACCGATTGTTTAGCAGCAGAATCAACTTCAGATACGGCATACCACGGCCTACAAGCAACACGGGGAGAGAAAACACATTTAGCCTCCGTCTTTGCACTCACTCTGTCCAGGGGTGGACTGACCATTTGGAAACTCGGGTCAGGAGGGGGACCCATGAGATGCCCCTGGTACCTTTTTCATAGGCTTTTTTGAGTTTGGGCAAGGACACGGGGGCCCCACGATCCCCTATTGCCCGGGGGCCCCATGAGTTGTCAGTCCGCCCCTGGCAGTTGGGTCTATTGATGGACATTCATACAACCAGCAGTTGGGTCTATTAATGGACATTCATACAACATTCAAGAAGAGTTGGACCCAGTAGGGGGCCCCATGAGATCCCCTGGTACCTTTTTTCAGAGGCTTTTTTGAGTTTGGGCAAGGACAAAAGGGGGGCCCCAACGATCCCCTATTGCCCGGGGGCCCATGAGTTGTCAGTCCACCCCTGGCAGTTGGGTCTATTGATGGACATTCATACAACCAGCAGTTGGGTCTATTAATGGACATTCATGCAACATTCAAGAAGAGTTGGACCCAGTAGGGGGCCCCATGAGATACCCCTGGTACCTTTTTCATAGGCTTTTTGAGTTTGGGCAAGGACACGGGGGCCCCATGATCCCCTATTGCCCGGGGGCCCCATGAGTTGTCAGTCCGCCCCTGGCAGTTGGGTCTATTGATGGACATTCATACAACCAGCAGTTGGATCTATTAATGGACATTCATACAACATTCAAGAAGAGTTGGACCCAGTAGGGGGCCCCATGAGATGCCCCTGGTACCTTTTTCATAGGCTTTGTTGAGTTTGGGCAAGGACACGGGGGCCCCACGATCCCCTATTGCCCCGGGGGCCCCATGAGTTGTCAGTCTGCCCCTGTCCCCAACTATGCTTCTGCTTGAACCCTACCTGTTATATGTGCTACTGGACCACCTCTTGGTGGCGCGATATCCTGAGGACCACGACCTGGTACTAACTCGCAGCAAAGCCCATCTCCACCATCAGGAACACTGGTGAATACCGGTTACTGCTTAGACCCGGCACCTCAGCCCGGGGGCCCCATGAGTTGTCAGTCTGCCCCTGGCAGTTGGGTCTATTGATGGACATTCACACAACCAGCAGTTGGGTCTATTAATGGACATTCATACAACATTCAAGAAGAGTTGGACCCAGTACGGGGCCCCATGAGATCCCCTGGTACCTTTTTCAGAGGCTTTTTTGAGTTTGGGCAAGGACAAAGGTCCCCCCACGATCCCCTATTGCCCGGGGGCCCATGAGTTGTCAGTCCACCCCTGGCAGTTGGGTCTATTGATGGACATTCATACAACCAGCAGTTGGGTCTATTAATGGACATTCATGCAACATTCAAGAAGAGTTGGACCCAATAGGGGGCCACATGAGATACCCCTGGTACCTTTTTCATAGGCTTTGTTGAGTTTGGGCAAGGACACAGGGGGCCCACAATCCCCTATTGCCCGGGGGCCCCATGAGTTGTCAGTCCGCCCCTGGCCCTGTCCTCCTCTATTCTCCATATTCCTCCCCCAGACTTGGCTGTCTCATTTATTTTAACTTCACAATCTGCATTCCTCAGTCATCGTTCAGTTTTTTTTGGGGAAAGATCTACAGAGGGAACTATTTACTCCTAATTGTTCCGATTCCTGTAATTTGTGCTTGCCGTTTAAGGCAAATTTAGGTCAATTGTTTGTGTTTCCTGCCGGGGGTTGCGTTTTAAAACCTAATGAAGCCATTTTGTGTGTAACCTCGTCATTCCAAAAATCCACCACAATTAGTGAGAATGGAAGAGCAGAAGTGATTGCAAAGATCTGACAGATGATGAGACGGGTCTACTGCCTCATGGGCGGCGTCGTACCAAAGTCAACATTGTCTAAAGCAGAATTCCAAACAGCCTAAGAAACAATGTTCAACTTCATCCCCCCGTCATTTCACTAGAACTATTAAAAAAAACATTGCATAGGTACCCAGTTTTCACGTACAAAGTCACGGGAGCATGAGGACACCTACTGCCCCCTTGTAGGGGCAGATCAAGATGGCTGTACTGCAATACATGGCAAAAAATGTTGTGGACACTGACCATCACAGCTTGTTGGACTTCCCATTCTAAAACCATTACTATCAAAATGTCCCCCTTTGAGGCTTTAATAAGTCTCCACTCTTTTGGGAAGACTTTGCACAAGAATTTGGAGGGTGTCTGAGGGAATTGGGGCCCATTTGTGAGGTCAGGTACCGATGTTGGATGAGAAGACCCGGTTCACAATCCAATTCATCCCAAAGGTTTTCAGAAGGGTTGAGGTCAGGTCTCTGAGCTTGGATGGATGGGAAGACCTGGCTGATCTTCATTCCAAAGGTGTTCGGTAGGGCTGAAGTCAGGTCTCTGAGCTTGTTGGACGTTTAATTCCATAACCAAGGCTTGACATGGAGTTGGCCCCCTTTGGCTCCAAGGTTTTCCTCAAGGTTTCAGTGCAAATTCTTACAAGTGGTCAGCATAGCTCCCTAAAATCCTTCATTTGGAGGGGCCGTCCCCTTTTTTAAAAAAAAATCAAACAGCCACCATTCTTCTAGGAAGACTATCCACAGGAAATTTAATAATTTGTGCCCATTTGTGAGCTCAGTCAGGTGCTGATGTTGGTTGAGAAGACCTGACTCATTTCAATTCATCCCAAAGGTGGTCAATAGGGCTGAGGTCAGGGCTCTGAGCTTGTTGGACATTTAATTCCATAACAATGGCTTGATTTGGAGTTGGCCCCTTTTGGCTCCACTGTTTTGGGAAGGTTTTCCTCAAGGTTTCAGTGCAAATTCTTACAAGTGGTCAGCATAGCTCCCAACAATCCTTCATTTGGAGGGGGCTGTCCCTTTTTTTAAAAAAATCAAACATCCACCATTCTTCTAGGAAGTCTCCCCACAAGAAATTAATAATTTGTGCCCATTTTTGAGGTCAGGTACCGATGTTGGATGAGAAAACCTGGGTGATCTTCATTCCAAAGGTGTTCGGTAGGGCTGAGGTCAGTGCTCTGAGCTTGTTGGACATTTCATTCCAAAACCATGGCTATTAATTTGGAGGTGGCTCCTTTCCCATGTTGGATGAGAATACCTGGCTCACCATCATTCCAAAGGTGTTCAGGAAGGCTGAGGTTAGGGATCTGTGCAGGGACACTTGAGTTCCTCCATCCATCACACACAACCTTTTTGGGCATCCAATTCCAAAACCATGGACATTAATATGGTTTTGCCCCCCCTTTATGGCAATAACATCCTCCGCTCTTCTGGTAAGGCTTTCCAAATGATTGTGGAGGGTGTCTGCAGGTATTTGTGCCCATTTGTGAGGTCAGTCAGGTGCTGATGTTGGTTGAGAAGACCTGACTCATTTCAATTCATCCCAAAGGTGGTCAGTAGGGCTGAAGTCAGGTCACTGAGCTTGTTGGACATTTAATTCCATAACAATGGCTTGATATGGAGTTGGCCCCCTTTTGCCTCCACTGTTTTGGGAAGGTTTTCCTCAAGGTTTCAGTGCAAATTCTTACAAGTGGTCAGCATAGCTCCCAACAATCCTTCATTTGGAGGGGCTGTCCCTTTTTTTAAAAAATCAAACAGCCACCATTCTTCTAGGAAGACTCTCCACAAGAAATTAATAATTTGTGCCCATTTGTGAGATCAGGTACAGATGTTGGATGGGAAGACCCGGTTCACAATCCAATTCATCCCAAAGGTTTTCAGAAGGGTTGAGGTCAGGTCTCTGAGCTTGTTGGACATTTAATTCCAAAACCATGGCTTGATATGGAGTTGGCCCCTTTGCCTCCACTGTTTTGGAAAGGTTTTCCTCAGGTTTCAAGGTGTTCAGGAAGGCTGAGGTCAGGGATCTGTGCAGGACACTTGAGTTCCTCCATCACACACAAACTTTTTGGGCATAGCTCCCCAATCCTTCAATTGGAGGGGCTGTGCCCCCCTTTTTAAAAAAATCAAACAGCCACCGCTGCTTCTAAGAAGACTTTCCACAAGATTGTAATAAATTTGTGCCCATTTTGTGAGGTCAGGTGCTGATGTTGGATGAGAAGACCTGGCTGATCTTTTCCAAAGGTGGTCAGAAGGGTTGAGGTAGGGGCTGAGGTCATGGCTCTGATAGCTTGCTGGACATTTCAGGTTTCCAAAAAACCATGGCTATCCTTCATTTGGAGGGGTGGCTTTTTTCCATGCTTCTAGGAAGACTCTGAAATTAATACCTGTGGATCACTGATATGATGTGAAGACCCTGATCTTCAAAAGTGTTCAGGAAGGCTGAGGTCAGGGTTCTGTGCAGGACACTTGAGTTCCTCCATCATCACACACACAAACTTTTTGGGCATCCAATTCCAAAACCATGGACATTAATATAGTTTTAACCCCCCCCCTTTGTGGCAATAACATCCTCCGCTCTTCTGGGAAGGCTTTCCACATGATTGTGGAGGGTGTCTGCAGGTATTTGTGCCAATTTGTGAGGTCAGTCAGCTGCTGATGTTGGTTGAGAAGACCTGACTCATTTCAATTTATCCCGAAGGTGGTCAGTAGGGTTGAGGTCAGGGCTCTGTGCAGGATGCTGGAGTTCTTCCACTCATCACACATATGAACTTTTTGGGTGTCCCATTCCAAAACCATGGCCATTAATAAGGTGATAACATCCTCCACTCATCTGGGAAGGCTTTCCACATGATTATGGAGGGTGTCTGCGGGTATTTGTGCCCAATTGGGAGGTCAGGTGCTGATGCTGGATGAAAAGACCTGGTTTATCATCACTGGTCCAATTCATCCCAAAGGTGTTCAGCAGTGTTGAGCTCAGGGCTCTGAGCTTGTTGGAAATTTCATTCTAAAACCATGGCCATTAATATGGAGTTGGCTCCCTTTCCCATGTTGGATAAGAAGACCTGGCTCATCATCATTCCAAAGGTGTTCAGGAAGGTTCAGGGCTCTATGCAGGACACTTGAGTTCTTCCACTCATCACACATGAACTTTTTGGGCATTCAAATCCAAAACCATGGCCATTAATATGGTGTTGTCCCCCTTTGTGGCAATAACATCCTCCACTCTTCTGAAAAGGCTTTCCACATTATTTTGGAGGGTCTCTGTGGGTATTTTTTCCCATTTGTGAGGTCAGGTGCTGATGAGAAGACCTGGCTCACCATCCGTGTTCCAATTCATTCCAAAGGTTTTCAGTAAGGTTGAAGTCACGGCTCTGAGCTTGTTTGACATTTCATTCCAAAACTAGGACCATTAATATGGAGTTGGCCCATTCCCCATATTGGATGAGAAGACCTGACTCACCATCATTCCAAAGGTGTTCATTAGGGCTGAGGTCAGGGTTCTGAGCTTGTTGGACATTTCATTCCAAAACTAGGGCCATTAATATGGAGTTGGCCCCTTTTCCCATGTTGGAAGAGAAGACCTGACTCATCTTCATTCCAAAGGTGTTCAGTAGGGCTGAGGTCGGAGTTCTGAGCTTGTTGGACATTTCATTCCAAAACTAGGGCCATTAATATGGAGTTGGCCTATTCCCTATATTGGATGAGAAGACCTGGCTCACCATCAATCCAATGGTGTTCATTAGGGCTGAGGTCAGGGTTCTGAGCTTCCTGGACATTTCATTCCAAAACCATGGCTATTAATTTGGAGGTGGCTCCTTTCCCATGTTGGATGAGAAGACCTGGCTTACAATCAATCCAACGGTATTCAGGAAGGTTGAGGTCAGGGTTCTGTGCAGGACACTTGAGTTCCTCCACTTATCACACATACAAACGTTTTGGGCATCCAATTCCAAAACCATGGCCATTAATACGGTATTGTCCCCCTTTGTGGTGATAACATCCTCCACTCTTCTGGTAAGGCTTTCCACATTATTTTGGAGGGTCTCTGTGGGTATTTGTGCCCATTTGTGAGGTCAGGTGCTGATGTTGGTTTAGAAGACCTGGCTCACCATCTGTGTTCCAGTTCATTCCAAATGTTTTCAGTAGGGTTGAGGTCATGGCTCTGAGCTTGTTGGACATTTAATTTCAAAACCATAGCCTTTAATATGGAATTGGCCCCCTTTCCCATGTTGGATGAGAAGGCTTAGCTCACTGTAACAGAACCGGAACCCAGACCACACTTGTGTATTTTCCGTTATACTGCAGCTTCATCGTCCGAACACAAATCTCCGGACACCACCCGCTGATCATGCAGGAAATAAGACAGCACCAGACTCTTCTTAAGACAGGAAGTCAACTCCTTTATTCTTACACACACACAAGATATATACACAGGGTGGGGAAACACAACCAGGAACAGGAAACACATCATCAGCCCACCCCATCAGTGGGAAGGGCTACAGGAAACACATCATCAGCCCGCCCCATCCAACCAAGACACAGAACAATGGGATGTAGCACATGGCAAAGGACAATGGACAGCCACCTGGCAGAGAACAAAGGACAACACACCAATACACAATATACATTCCCATTCACATTCACGCCCTGTACCCTTCAACAGGCACAGGGTGTGTTAAACATAAGAATTTGGGAAGATGATACAGGGGTCCCCCCACCCCCAAAAGTCACTCCCGTCACACTCACCATTATTCCAAAGGTGTTCAGTAGGGTTGAGCTCATGGCTCTGAGCTTGTTGGACATTTCATTCCACAACTAAGACCATTAATATGGAGTTGGCCCCCTTTCCCACGTTGGATGAGAAGACTTAGCTCACTATCATTCCAAAGGTGTTGGGGAAAGGTTGAGGTTAGGGCTCTGTACAGGACACTGGAGTTCCTCCACACCAAACTGGTCATCCATGCCTTTACGGCTTTGTACACAGAGGACAGTCATGCGGGAACAGAAAAGGGTCTTCACCAAACTGTTACTGCAAGGTTGGAAGAGGCTTTCCACATGATTGTGGAAGGTGTCTGTGGGTATTTGTGCCCATTTTGAGGTCAGGTGCTGATGCTGGATGAGAAGACCTGGCTCACCATCCATGTTCCCATTAATTCCAAAGGTTTTTAGTAGGGTTGAGGTCAGGGCTCTGAGCTTGTTGGACATTTTATTTTAAAACCATAGCCATTAATATGGAGTTGGCCCCCTTTCCCATGTTGGATGAGAAGAAGGCCTGGCTCACCATCATTCCAAAGGTGTTCAGTAGGGTTGAGCTCATGGCTGAGCTTGTTGGACATTTCATTCCAAAACTAGGGCCAATAATATGGAGTTGGCCCCCTTTCCCATGTTGGAAGAGAAGACCTGACTCATCTTCATTCCAAAGGTGTTCAGCAGGGCTGAGGTCGGAGTTCTGAGCTTGTTGGACATCTCATTCCAAAACTAGGGCCATTAATATGGAGTTGGCCCCCTTTTCCACGATGGATGAGAAGACTTAGCTCACCATCATTCCAAAGGTGTTCGGTAAGGTTGAGGTTAGGGCTCTATACAGGACACTGGAGTTCCTCCACACCAAACTGGTCATCCATGCCGTTACGGCTTTGTACACAGAGGGCAGTCATGCGGGAACAGAAAAGGGTCTTCACCAAACTGTTACTGCAAGGTTGGAAGAGGCTTTCCACATGATTGTGGAAGGTGTCTGTGGGTATTTGTGCCCATTTTTGAGGTCAGGTGCTGATGAGAAGACCTGGCTCACCATCCTTGTTCCAATTCACTCCAAAGGTTTTCAGTAGGGTTGAGTTCATGGCTCTGAGCTTGTTGGACATTACATTCCAAAACCATAGCCATTAATGTGGAGTTGGCCCCCTTTCCCATGTTGGATGAGAAGACTTAGATCACCATTATTCCAAAGGTGTTCAGTAGGGTTGAGCTCATGGCTCTGAGCTTGTTGGACATTTTATTCCAAAACTAGGGCCATTAATATGGAGTTGGCCCCCTTTCCCATGTTGGAAGAGAAGACCTGACTCATCTTCATTCCAAAGGTGTTCAGTAGGGCTGAGGTCGGAGTTCTGAGCTTGTTGGACATCTCATTCCAAAACTAGGGCCATTAATATGGAGTTGGCCCCCTTTCCCATGTTGGATGAGAAGACTTAGCTCACCATCATTCCAAAGGTGTTCAGTAGGGTTGAGCTCAGGGCTCTGAGCTTGTTGGACATTTCCTTCCAAAACCATGGCCATTAATATGGAGTTGGCCCCCTTTCCCATGTTGGATGAGGAGACTTAGCTCACCATCATTTCAAAGGTGTTCAGTAGGGTTGAGCTCATGGCTCTGAGCTTGTTGGACGTTTCCTTCCAAAACCATGGCCATTAATATGGAGTTGGCCCCCTTTCCCATGTTGGATGAGGAGACTTAGCTCACCATCATTTCAAAGGTGTTCAGTAGGGTTGAGTTCAGGGCTCTGAGCTTGGGGACTTTTCCTTCCAAACCATGGCCATTAATATGGAGTTGGCCCCTTTCCCATGTTGGAGACTTAGCTCACCATCATTTCAAAGGTGTTCAGTAGGGTTGAGCTCAGGGCTCTGAGCTTGTTGGACTTTTCCTTCCAAAACCATGGCCATTAATATGGAGTTGGCCTCCTTTCCCATGTTGGATGAGCAGATGTGGCTCATCTTCATTCCAAAGGTGTTCAGTAGGGTTGAGTTCAGGGCTCTGTACAGGACACTGGAGTTCCTCTACACCAAACTGGTCATCCATGTCTTTATGACAGTCATGGGGGAACAGAAAACAGTCTTCACCAAACTGTTACCACAAGGTTGGAGGAGAGCAATTGTCTACAATGTTTCTATGATGTCGTATTGCCTGAACCCTTCTCTAGAGACACCTGAACTCCATTTTACATTTTATACATCAGTTGAATTTTTCGCAGTGTACATACAGTGCAGCCTTTTTTAAACCGCCTTTTTATGTTATCTGGATATTCATGTGCGTTGTTCTTTTTTTCTATGACACGTGTGAAGGAGTTGTGGCCCTTCTCGTGGGGAACAGCTTCAAAATTAACATCAATGCCAAAGTAACATCAAAGTAAAAAATATGAATAGTAACAAGTGCAAAAAAAAAGGTTCTTTCAGTTCAAATATATAAGTAAGTCTTAGAAGTCTCGCATCTCCTTTCAATAAATGGGAGAACTTAATCGGTAACACAAGAATCAAAGAGCTCGCTGGCAGAGTTCAGATCACATTCACATTTTAAAGCTGAACTCCAGCCTTCCCTTCAGTCTTGCAAAGTTGTGCCGGTTCCTCTCCTGGACTGGATTGGCTTTCTCTGATTTCACTGCATACGTGAGCTTCTCGCAATGTGCATTAGAAGCTGCAGCCAGTCAGGTGAACATCCTCCTCATTTCTTGGCTGGAGGACCTTCAGCATCATCTATCCCACGGGTGTCAAACTGGTGGCCCTCCAGCTGTTGCCAAACTACAAGTCCCATGAGGCATTGCAAGATTGACAGTTACAAGCATGACTCCCACAGGCAGAGGCATGATGGGACTTGTAGTTTCCAACAGCTCTCCCTGGCCTGCCTTTCATTCATTGGAGTTCAGTTCTTTCAATCATGGAGGCTCAGCACAACATGTGGAGGTTATGTAAATGCAGCCTACCTAGAAACGCCCACTTCTCGCTCGCCCACCCATCAAGGCTTTTTGATATTTGCATAACTCCTCCCGCTGCTTGCATTAGGCTCTTGAGAGGAGCAGTAAAGCAGGGTGCTGTGGAAGCTATGTAAGGCACCCAGCCAGTCCCTCCCACCAGCTACGATCTGCCCACATTGGCTTGAGAAACAGAGAGACTGTAAGGGAGTTCCTGTATGGCGACTGGCGCAATATCGCGCAAACAGGGGCGGACTGACAACTCATGGGGCCCCGGGCAATAGGGGATCATGGGGCCCCTGTGTCCTTGCCCAAACTCAAAAAAGCCTATGAAAAAGGTACCTGGGGCATCTCATGGGGCCCCCTACTGTCCCCGGGCCCTCGGGCTGTGCCCAAGTTTCCAAATGGTCAGTCCGCCCCTGCGAGCGAAAAGAAATGAGCATAGGCTCGCACATGCGCACAAGAATGTGCGCACATGGTAGCAGTTTCTGGCGCCAGATGGACTATTTAAAGGAGGCTCCTACTCTCTGTCAGTGCTGACTGGTCTTCAGCTAATTCCCTGTGTCCTACTGTATCCCATGTGTATCCGTTACTGGCCCGGCTTGCCATTGACCTGCTCTTGGATTCTGCTTCTGTTCATCGGTTTCTGATCCTGGCTTCCTCCTGACCACGTCCCTGTCTGATGTTCCGGTACCTCATCGCCTGCTCGTTGCTGACCCTGGCTATTACTTTGACTACTCTTCTGGCTTAAGTTTTGCTTTACAGTCCTGCCGAGTGCTTGTCCTGGCTATCCATTATATTTGCTCCAGTTGTCAAGGTTTGTTCCGGCCTCACGCTTATCAGAAGTTCCAGCAAGCCACGTACCCAGTTCTTGCAGTTCCAGTGGAGTGCCTCCTTAACCTCAGCTGGCAGTTCCGGCATCTCCTCTGTTCCTGACTGGATGCCCTGCTTGATTCTCCGAGGCTACACCACCAGCCGCAAGTTCTACAATCAATACCAACAGGCACTAGTGGCTGGTGGTGTAGCCTCGGTGAATCAAGCAGGGCATCCAGTCAGGAACAGAGGAGATGCCGGAATAGCCAGGCCCCACTGAAGGTGGAACAGATGGTGCTGAGGGACAGGAGAAACACGAGTGCCTGTGGGTATTGATTGTAGAACTTGCGGCTGGTGGTGTAGTCTCACTGAATCAAGCAGGGCATCCAGTGAGGAACAGAGAAGATGCCAGAACGGCCAGGCCCCACTGAAGGTGGAACAGATGGTGCTGAGGGACAGGAGAAACACGAGTGCCTGCAGGTATTGATTGTAGAACTTGCGGCTGGTGGTGCAGCCTCGGTGAATTCAGCAGGGCATCCAGTCAGGAACAGGGGAGATGCCGGAGGAACAGATGGTGCTGAGGGACAGGAGAAACACAAGTGCCTGCAGGCACTCGTGTTTCTCCTGTCCCTCAGCACCATCTGTTCCACCTTCAGTGAGGCCTGGCCGTTCCGGCATCTCCTCTGTTCCTGACTGGATGCCCTGCTTGATTCACAGAGGCTACACCATCAGCCGCAAGTTCTACAATCAATTCCCACAGACACTCGTGTTTCTCCTATCCCTCAGCACCATCTCTTCCACCTTCAGTGGGACCTGGCCGTTCCGGCATCTCCTCTGTTCCTGACTGAATGCCTTGCTTGATTCACCGAGGCTACACCACCAGCCGCAAGTTCTACAATCAATACCCGCAGGCACTTGTGTTTCTCCTGTCCCTCAGCACCATCTGTTCCAACTTCAATGGGGCCTGGCCGTTCCGGCATCTCCTCTGTTCCTGACTGGATGCCCTGCTTGATTCACCGAGGCTACACCACCAGCCGCAAGTTTTACAATCAATACCCGCAGGCACTTGCGGCTGATGGTGTAGCCTTGGTGAATCAAGCAGGGCATCCAGTGAGGAACAGAGGAGATGCCGGAACGGCCAGGCCCCACTGAACGTGGAACAGATGGTGCTGAGGGACAGGAGAAAAATGAGTGACTGTGGGTATTGATTGTAGAACTTGAGGCTGGTGGTGCAGCCTCGGTGAATCTAGCAGGGCATCCGGTCAGGAACAGAGGAGATGCCGGAGGAACAGATGGTGCTGAGGGACAGGAGAGACACAAGTGCCTGCAGGCACTCATGTTTCTCCTGTCCCTTCAGCACCATCAGTTCCACCTTCATTGAGGCTTGGCCGTTTCGGCATCTCCTCTGTTCCTGACTGGATGCCCTGCTTGATTCACCGAGGCTGCACCACCAGCCGCACGTTCTACAATCAATACCCACAGACATTTGTGCTTCTCCTGTCCCTCAGCACCATCTGTTCCACCTTCAATGGGGCCTGGCCGTTCCGGCATCTCCTCTGTTCCTGACCGGATGCCCTGCTTGATTCACCGAGGCTACACCACCAGCCACAAGTTCTACAATCAATACCCACAGGCACTCGTGTTTCTCCTGTTCCTCAGCACCATCTGCTCCACCTTCAGTGGGACCTGGCCATTCCGGCATCTCCTCTGTTCCTGACTGGATGCCCTGCTTGATTCACCGAGGTTACACCACCAGCCGCAAGTTCTACAATCAATACCCACAGGCACTCGTGTTTCTCCTGTCCCTCAGCACCATCTGTTCCACCTCCAGTGGAACCTGGCCATTCCGGCATCTCCTCTGTTCCTGACTGGAAGCTCTGCTGGATTCACCGAGGCTACACCACCAGTGGCAAGTTCTACAATCAATACCCGCAGGCACTCATGTTTCTCCTGTCCCTCAGCACCATCTGTTCCACCTTCAGTGGGGCCTGGCCGTTCTGGCATCTCCTCTGTTCCTCACTGGATGCCCTGCTTGATTCACCGAGGCTACACCACCAGCCGCAAGTTCTACAATCAATACCCACAGGCACTTGTGCTTCTCCTGTCCCTCAGCACCATCTGTTCCACCTTCAGTGGGGCCTGGGTTGGAGATACAAGAGAGTCCAACCTCGTTAATTCAAACTTCTATCAGGTACGTGACAGAGACCCAGCGATGACATCATCGGGTCTAAAAGAAGGTATGCAATGAGAATGGAAAGGTTTTATTTAAGTATGTCATTAGAATGTCGATGAGGGGGGGAAAAAGGAGGAACCAGGGAAGGCAATATATAATCCAATTAAGCTTCAGCCTCAAATAACTGGGAGATATTGCCGTAAAACACAGAAATTTGGTATAACAATCCGTGCCTCTTTGATCAGCGATGATAATTAACAGAGGACTTTCTAATTAAAATCGCATTGTTTGATTCCTAATGAGCAATAAAAGAAAAGGAAGAAAATTGGATTTCTATATATGCCTAAAAGTCCTTTTTATAGATCGAAATGAAGAATGATTTCACTTAACTTCGGCCTCATTTACAAAATCATATCATATGTGGGAGTTTTTACTGGGGCCCATCTAGACTTAAATATGGAAAACAAATATTCACAAGGACTTTTATATAGCAAAAAAAAGAGAAATATATATAAACCGGTATTATAACTTTGACTTCAGGGTGAAGAGCCACATGAAAGGCTTCCAACGTCAACTCATACCAAGGATAGGCCTCCGGGCGGTCTTCTGGCTTGCCCAGCGGCTGACACCGGAGGGATCCTTTCTTCCCCCCAGAATCCAAAAGGTGAAAGCCACACACCCTACCATGTCTTTTATTCAATCCTCCAAAAAGCTTTATTGCTACTTGAGATGTGGTGGTCCACGAAGATCCGAGGTCCACAGAAGGGGCTGGAGTGCAATTTCTGGTAGAACTTGGAATGTCCACTGGAAAAGAAAAGAGGGAGGTTGGAGAGCCCTTCTGGTGTAGTTAGTTGGTTGAAAAATGATGGCAGTTGGCACAAAAGGTTCATTAAAAAGAAAAGAAAAATAACTGTGGAGGCTATGGGGTGGAAGAATGCAACCTTCCAAATACACAGGTGGAGAAAATCTGGTTGGGTAGGTCACTCAAGTGGGGGGTTCCAGTCCCGGAGAGCTGCCCATTGTGATATGTCTAAGGAAAGGTCATCTGGTCTAATGAACATCGAGTTTTGTCTTGTGGCTACAAATTGTACTGATGTTTAGGAGATTGGGATGATGTCATAAAAGGTGTTCTACGCATCCAGCCAGATCTTGTGATATCCTCAGCCTTCCCAACATCAGTGCATCACCGTGAACCGTGAGGAAGTGGCAATTTGTAGTCACGAAACACGTTTTTTGGTGTACTAAACAAATGCTCGATAAACCAGATGACTCCAACCTATCCTTAGACATAGCACTACGGGTGCCTCTGCCGATCGGACTTCCAACAGGCTCTTTTCTAAACCGATTTCCAACACCCACCTGAGAAAGTTGCCAAATTATTGCTACTTGGATACATTCACAAAACCAAGCCAAGGAAGGCGGGAGAGTCCTTATAGTGTAGTTAATTGGCCCAAAATTGATAAAACTTGGCTCAAAAGGTTCATTAAAAGGAAAAGAAAACAGAAAAATAAGTTTCATCTGCTGAGGCTATGGGGTGGAAGCACGCAACCTTCCAAATACGTAGGTGGAGAAAATCCTGTCTTCACGCAAGATTCGGTAGGTCGCTGTCAATGCCGTAGGGGTCCCAATCCTGGATCCTGGTTTAATGAACTTCAAGATTCTCAATTTCACAAAAAAAGAGACATTTCGTGGCTACGAATTTCCACTTTCTCTGTTGGGGTGATGTATCGATGTTAGGAAGGTTGCAGAGATGTCGCAGGAAGGCTTCTGGATCTGAAGACATCATCGCAATCTCCCCAACATCAGTGCATCAACCAGATTGGCAATTTGTAGCCACAAAACACGTGAAACAAAGAAACATGATGTTCATCAAACCAGATGACTCCAACCTATCCTTAGATGTATCACAAAGGGTGCCTCTGCCGATTGGTGAACTTTTTTGGTTCACTAAACCAGATGACCTATCCTTGGACATATCATGACAGTGTGCCTCTCCCTGTTGGACCACCAGTGGGTTTTTTTTTCTAAACCTTTGGTAGGTTACCAATTTCGCACACCAACCTGAGATCTCTGTTGATGGCCTTATGCTTGGCGGAGACTCCCGTTGGCTACAAATTGCCACTACCTCTGACATGAAGCAAAGAAACATGATGTTCATCAAACCAGATGACTCCAACCTATCCTTAGATGTATCACAAAGGGTGCCTCTGCCGATTGGACTACCGGTGAGCTTTTTTCGAAACCTTTTTGTAAGTTACCGACTTCACACATCCACCTCCAGACCTCCGTCAGTGGTCCAGGAGGAAGAGACAGATGAGAGAGATCAGAATTGAGGAATTGGCAATTTGTAGCCTCAGCCAATTGGACTACCGGTGAGCTTTTTTTGAATCCTTTTGTAAGTTACCCACTTCACACATCCACCTCCAGACCTCCGTCAGTGGTCCAGGAGGCAGAGACAGATGAGAGAGATCTGAATTGAGGAATTGGAATTTGTAGCTACAAAACACTTTTTTGGTGAACTTTTTTGGTTCACTAAACCAGATGACCTATCCTTGGACGTATCATGACAGTGTGCCTCTCCCTGTTGGACCACCAGTGGGGTTTTTTCGAAACCTTTGGTAGGTTACCAATTTCGCACACCAACCTGAGATCTCTGTTGATGGCCTTATGCTTGGCGGAGACTCCTGTTGGCTACAAATTGCCACTACCCCTGACATGAAGCAAAGAAACATGATGTTCATCAAACCAGATGACTCCAACCTATCCTTAGATGTATCACAAAGGGTGCCTCTGCCGATTGGACTACCGGTGAGCTTTTTTCGAAACCTTTTTGTAAGTTAATAACTTCACACATCCACCTCCAGACCTCTGTCAGTGGTCCAGGAGGCAGAGTCAGATGAGAGAGATCAGATTTGAGGAATTGGCAATTTGTAGCCTCTGCCGGTTGGACTACCGGTGAGCTTTTTCGAAATCTTTTTTAAGTTGCCAACTTCACGCATCAACCTCCAGATCTCCATCGATGGTCCAGGAGGCAGAGACGGCCGTTGTCTAAGTGTAGGTTGGAGTCATCTGGTTTAATGAACATCAAGTTTCCTTCCTCAGTTTTGGGTAATGTACTGATGTTATCATGATGTCATAAGAAGGCTTCTATACATCCAGGCGGATCTTATGACATCATCACAATCAGTACATCACCCCGAACCGAGGAAGTGTCGATTTGTAGCCACAAAATATGTTTTTTTTTAATGGAATAAAGAAACTTGATGTTCGTTAAACCATATGACTCTGACCTATCCTTGGATGTATCATAACAGTGCGCCTCTCCCTGTTGGACCACCAGTGGGTTTTTTTTCTAAACCTTTGGTACGTTACCAATTTTGCACACCAACCTGAGATCTCTGTTGATGGTCCGATCGGCGGAGGCTACTGTTGTGATATTTCTAGAGATGGGTTGGATATATCTGGCTTAATGAACATCAAAATTCTTAATTTCACCAAAAAACATGTTTTATGGCTACGAATTGCCACTTTCTCAGTTTGGAGTGAGGTACTGATGTTAGGGAGGTTGTGATGATGTCTACACATCCAGCCAGATCTTATGACATCATCACAATCTCCCTAACATCCAGTACATCATCTTGAACTGAAGAGGTGGCAATTTGTAGACACTTTTTTGGTGAACTAAAGAAGCTTGATGTTCATTAAATCAGATGACCTATCCTTGGACGTATCATAACAGTGCGCCTCTCCCTGTTGGACCACCAGTGGGCTTTTTTCTAAACCTTTGATACATTACCAATTTCGCACACCAACCTGTTGATGGTCCGTTTGGTGGAGGCTCCTGTTGGCTACGAATTGCCACTACCTCATTTTGGGAGTGATATACGGATGATAGGGAGGTTGTGATGATGTCATAAGAAGGCTTCTACACATCCAGCCAGATCTTATGACATCATCACAATCTCCCTAACATCCAGTACATCATCTTGAACTGAGGAGGTGGCAATTTGTAGCCACAAAACACTTTTTTGGTGAACTAAAGAAGCTTGATGTTCATTAAATCAGATGACCTATCCTTGGACGTATCATGACAGTGCGCCTCTCCCTGTTGGACCACCAGTGGGTTTTTTACTAAACCTTTGGTATGTTACCAATTTTGCAGCACCAACCTGAGATCTCTGTTGATGGTCCAATTGGCGGAGGCTCCTGTTGGCTACGAATTGCCACTACCTCAGTTTGGGAGTGATATACTGATGATAGGGAGGTTGTGATGATGTCATAAGAAGGCTTCTACACATCCAGCCAGATCTTATGACATCATCACAATCTCCCTAACACCAGTACATCATCTTGAACTGAAGAGGTGGCAATTCGTAGCCACTTTTTTTGGTGAACTAAAGAATCTAGATGTTCATGAAACCAGATGACCTATCCTTGAACGTATCATACCAGTGCGCCTCTCCCTGTTGGACCACCAGTGGGTTTTTTTCTAATCCTTTGGTACATTACCAATTTCGCACACCAATCTGTTCATGGTCCGATTGGCGGAGGCTCCTGTTGGCTACGAATTGCCACTGTAGCCACAAAACACTTTTTGAATGTAGATGTTCACTAAACCAGATGACCTATCCTTGGACGTATCATAACAGTGCGCCTCTCCCTGTTGGACCACCAGTGGGTTTTTTGCTAAACCTTTTGAACGTTATCGATTCCACAGCGCCAATCTGAGATCTTGACGGTCTGATTCTTGGCAGAGACTCCCGTTGGCTACGAATTGCCAATACCTCAGTTTGGGGTGATGTACCGATGTTAGGGAGATTGTGATGACCTCATAAGAAGGCTTCTACACATCCAACCGATGATGTACAGGGGGGACCTCTAATGTTTTGGGGGGATCTCTGACATGAGGTGGAGACTTTGATGTGATGGGGGGGCATTTGACATGAAGGTTGGACTCTAATGTGAAGGGGGAGGGGGGCTCTGATGCGATGGGGGGAGCTGTGACATGAATGGAGGACTCTGATGTAAAGGGGGCTTTGATGTGATGGGGAACCTCTAATGGGAAGCGGGGGCTTCTGATAATTTCGTCAAGGTGGCTGTGTGCATCATTTCAGGATCAGGTTCCCCACTGATGAGTAACATTTATGTTTTTTCACATTCTAGACCGAGGTGCCTCCAGATTTTGTATAGTTTTAAAGGGGTGCTCCAACTAAAAAAAAGGTTGATAAACACTTATCCTGGGTCACCAGACACTTCCTGGACTGAGATGTTGGCTCAGAGATGACACCATCATGTAAATCTGGGTGTCTGTGCAGTTCTGGGCCGTGTTCACAAATGTCTGACACAGATCAGCCCCCTGCTGCTGCCTCTCATCTTATGACTTGCTACAAAGTTACATTCAATCACGGGGGGGGGGGGGGGGGGGAGACTGAGGAAATGACTCCTCCTCCTTCTACAAAGTTACAATGTAGAGTCTGATGACTGGGGGAGGGGAGACTGAGGAAATGACTCCTCCTCCTTCTACAAAGTTACAATGTACAGTCTGATGACTGGGGGAGGGGAGACTGAGGAAATGACTCCTCCTCCTTCTATAAAGTTACAATGTACAGTCTGATCACTGGGGGAGGAGACTGAGGAAATGACTCCTCCTCCTTCTACAAAGTTACAATGTACAGTCTGATCACTGGGGGAGGGGAGACTGAGGAAATACCTCCTCCTCCTTCTATAAAGTTACAATGTACAGTCTGATCACTGGGGGAGGAGACTGAGGAAATGACTCCTCCTCCTTCTACAAAGTTACAATGTACAGTCTGATCACTGGGGGAGGGGAGACTGAGGAAATACCTCCTCCTCCTTCTACAAAGTTACAATGTACAGTCTGATCACTGGGGGAGGAGACTGAGGAAATGACTCCTCCTCCTTCTACAAAGTTACAATGTACAGTCTGATCACTGGGGGAGGGGAGACTAAGGAAATGACTCCTCCTCCTTCTACAAAGTTACAATGTACAGTCTGATCACTGGGGGAGGAGACTGAGGAAATGATTCCTCCTCCTTCTATAAAGTTACAATGTACAGTCTGATCACTGGGGGAGGAGACTGAGGAAATTACTCCTCCTCCTACAAAGTTACAATGTACAGTCTGATCACTGGGGGGAGGGGAGACTGAGGAAATGACTCCTCCTCCTTCTACAAAGTTACAATGTACAGTCTGATCACTGGGGGAGGGGTGACTGAGGAAATGACTCCTCCTCCTTCTACAAAGTTACAATGTACAGTCTGATCACGGGGGGAGGGGAGACTGAGGAAATGACTCCTCCTCCTTCTACAAAGTTCCAATGTACAGTCTGATCACTGGGGGAGGGGAGACTGAGGAAATGCCTCCTCCTCCTTCTACAAAGTTACAATGTACAGTCTGATCACTGGGGGAGGGGAGACTGAGGAAATGACTCCTCCTCCTTCTACAAAGTTACAATGTACAGTCTGATCACTGGGGAAGGGGAGACTGAGGAAATGCCTCCTCCTCCTTCTACAAAGTTACAATGTACAGTCTGATCACTGGGGGAGGGGAGACTGAGGAAATGACTCCTCCTCCTTCTACAAAGTTACAATGTACAGTCTGATCACTGGGGGGGAGGAGACTGAGGAAATGACTCCTCCCCCTTCTACAAAGTTACAATGTACAGTCTGATCACTGGGGGAGGGGGACTGAGGAAATGACTCCTCCTCCTTCTACAAAGTTACAATGTACAGTCTGATCACTGGGGGAGGGGACTGAGGAAATGACTCCTCCTCCTTCTACAAAGTTACAATGTACGGTCTGATCACTGGGGGAGGGGGAGACTGAGGAAATGACTCCTCCTCCTTCTACAAAGTTACAATGTACGGTCTGATCACTGGGGGGAGACTGAGGAAATGACTCCTCCTCCTTCTACAAAGTTACAATATACGGTCTGTTCACTGGGGGAGGGGAGACTGAGGAAATGACTCCTCCTCCTTCTACAAAGTTACAATGTACAGTCTGATCACTGGGGGGGGGAGACTGAGGAAATGACTCCTCCTCCTTCTACAAAGTTACAATGTACAGTCTGATCACTGGGGGAGGGGAGACTGAGGAAATGACTCCTCCTCCTTCTACAAAGTTACAATGTACAGTCTGATCACTGGGGGGAGGAGACTGAGGAAATGACTCCTCCTCCTTCTACAAAGTTACAATGTACAGTCTGATCACTGGGGGAGGGGAGACTGAGGAAATGACTCCTCCTCCTTCTACAAAGTTACAATGTACAGTCTGATCACTGGGGGAGGAGACTGAGGAAATGACTCCTCCTCCTTCTACAAAGTTACAATGTACAGTCTGATCACTGGGGGAGGGGAGACTGAGGAAATGACTCCTCCTCCTTCTACAAAGTTACAATGTACAGTCTGATCACTGGGGGAGGGGAGACTGAGGAAATGACTCCTCCTCCTTCTACAAAGTTACAATGTACAGTCTGATCACTGGGGGAGGGGAGACTGAGGAAATGACTCCTCCTCCTTCTACAAAGTTACAATGTACAGTCTGATCACTGGGGGAGGGGACTGAGGAAATGACTCCTCCTCCTTCTACAAAGTTACAATGTACAGTCTGATCACTGGGGGAGGAGACTGAGGAAATGACTCCTCCTCCTTCTACAAAGTTACAATGTACAGTCTGATCACTGGGGGAGGGGAGACTGAGGAAATGACTCCTCCTCCTTCTACAAAGTTACAATGTACAGTCTGATCACTGGGGGAGGAGACTGAGGAAATGACTCCTCCTCCTTCTACAAAGTTACAATGTACAGTCTGATCACTGGGGGAGGGGAGACTGAGGAAATGACTCCTCCTCCTTCTACAAAGTTACAATGTACAGTCTGATCACTGGGGGAGGGGAAACTGAGGAAATGACTCCTCCTCCTTCTACAAAGTTACAATGTACAGTCTGATCACTGGGGGGAGGGAGACTGAGGAAATGACTCCTCCTCCTTCTACAAAGTTACAATGTACAGTCTGATCACTGGGGGAGGGGAGACTGAGGAAATTACTCCTCCTCCTTCTACAAAGTTACAATGTACAGTCTGATCACTGGGAGAGGGGAGGAGACTGAGGAAATGACTCCTCCTCCTTCTACAAAGTTACAATGTACAGTCTGATCACTGGGGGAGGGGAGACTGAGGAAATGACTCCTCCTCCTTCTACAAAGTTACAATGTACAGTCTGATCACTGGGGGAGGAGACTGAGGAAATGACTCCTCCTCCTCTTCTACAAAGTTACAATGTACAGTCTGATCACTGGGGGAGGGGAGAATGAGGAAATGACTTGTTGTCGCAAGTCGCGGCGTGGAATTTATTTATGCAGATTTGTAACGTCACTGGCGGGTCGGCTGCAATCACACAAACTGAACCATTTGGAAACTTGGGCACTGCCCGAGGGCCCGGGGTCAGTAGGGGGCCCCATGAGATGCCCCTGGTACCTTTTTCATAGGCTTTTTTGAGTTTGGGCAAGGACACAGGGGCCCCATGATCCCCTATTGCCGGGGGCTCACTGATCCCCTATTGCCTGGGGGCCCCATGATCCCCTATTGCCCGGGGGCCCACTGATCCCCTATTGCCTGGGGGCCCCATGATCCCCTATTGCCCGGGGGCCCCATGAGTTGTCAGCCCGCCCCTGGCTCCATCGTTTCTGCGGACAGAAGGATTTCACTTTCGCTTCAAATAAAGAAAGGCGCGCGCCGGACCGACCAGAAGACGTTTTCACGAGACGCTGAACATGAAGTTTTAGACCATAAAGGCGGTTTTTACGTCTTCTATAAAATGGCAGCTTTGGCCTCTAGTAAGGAATTAAGTCATTACCGAATCTCCGCGCGTTTTTCTCCCTCTAACCGCAAAGGGTCACGGCGAGTGCCGTTCTCTTCACAAGTCACTTTAAACGAGACGCGATTTGTCCCAATCATCTTCAGGCGGATTTCTGCTCTCACTGATGGAGGAAAGCCGCTGCACCAAACCACTTCAAAACACGAGGCTCCTTCCAAGAAATCGGATCCCCGCCATGATTGCCGGCAGTCGACGAGCTGCGGAGGGGGAGGGTGGAAGGGGCGCGTTGGGAACATTTCATCGTCTGCTATCTGTTGGTCTACTATGGCCTCAGGAAGGAGCCTGAAATGTTCGGGAGGCTGAGGCGTCAAATATATTTACATATTTAATTAATAATATACGGGTGAACCTCGAAAAATGAGAATCTGGTGCAAAAGTTCATTTATTTCAGTCATGCAACTTCACAGTCACGGGAAAGACTGCTGACCTGACACCATCACTGACACCCTCCATAAGGAGGGAAAGACTGCTGACCTGACACCATCACTGACACCCTCCATAAGGAGGGAAAGCCTCAAAAGGGAATTGCAGAAGAAGTTGGATGTTCCCAAAGTGCTTATCAAAGCATATTAATAGAATGTTATGTGGGAGAAAAAGGTGCACAAGCAGCAGGGATGACCGCAGCTTGGAGAGGATGGTCAGGAAAAGGACATTCAAAAGTGTTGGGGACTTTCACAAGGAGTGGACTGAGGCTGGAGTCAGTGTATCAAGAGCCACCACACACAGACGGATCCTGGACATGGGCTTCAAATGTCGTATTCCTCTTGTCAAGCCGCTCCTGAACAACAAACAACGTCAGAAGCGTCTTACCTGGGCTAAAGAAAAACAGACCTGGTCTGCTGCTCAGTGGTCCAAAGTCCTCTTTTCTGATGGGAGCAACTTTTGCATCTCATTTGGAAACCAAGGACCCCGAGTATGGAGGAAGAATGGAGAGGCCCAAGGACCCCGAGTATGGAGGAAGAATGGAGAGGCCCAAGGACCCCGAGTATGGAGGAAGAATGGAGAGGCCCACGGACCCCGAGTATGGAGGAAGAATGGAGAGGCCCAAGGACCCCGAGTATGGAGGAAGAATGGAGAGGCACAAGGACCCCGAGTATGGAGGAAGAATGGAGAGGCACAAGGACCCAGAGTATGGAGGAAGAATGGAGAGGCACAAGGACCCAGAGTATGGAGGAAGAATGGAGAGGCCCAAGGACCCCGAGTATGGAGGAAGAATGGAGAGGCCCAAGGACCCCGAGTATGGAGGAAGAATGGAGAGGCCCAAGGACCCCGAGTATGGAGGAAGAATGGAAAGGCACAAGGACCCCGAGTATGGAGGAAGAATGGAGAGGCCCAAGGACCCCGAGTATGGAGGAAGAATGGAGAGGCCCAAGGACCCCGAGTACGGAGGAAGAATGGAGAGGCACAAGGACCCCGAGTATGGAGGAAGAATGGAGAGGCACAAGGACCCCGAGTATGGAGGAAGAATGGAGAGGCACAAGGACCCCGAGTATGGAGGAAGAATGGAGAGGCCCAAGGACCCCGAGTATGGAGGAAGAATGGAGAGGCACAAGGACCCAGAGTATGGAGGAAGAATGGAGAGGCACAAGGACCCCGAGTATGGAGGAAGAATGGAGAGGCACAAGGACCCCGAGTGTGGAGGAAGAATGGAGAGGCACAAGGACCCCGAGTATGGAGGAAGAATGGAGAGGCCCAAGGACCCCGAGTATGGAGGAAGAATGGAGAGGCACAAGGACCCCGAGTATGGAGGAAGAATGGAGAGGCACAAGGACCCCGAGTATGGAGGAAGAATGGAGAGGCACAAGGACCCCGAGTATGGAGGAAGAATGGAGAGGCACAAGGACCCCGAGTATGGAGGAAGAATGGAGAGGCCCAAGGACCCCGAGTATGGAGGAAGAATGGAGAGGCACAAGGACCCCGAGTATGGAGGAAGAATGGAGAGGCACAAGGACCCCGAGTATGGAGGAAGAATGGAGAGGCCCAAGGACCCCGAGTATGGAGGAAGAATGGAGAGGCACAAGGACCCCGAGTATGGAGGAAGAATGGAGAGGCCCGAGGACACCGAGTATGGAGGAAGAACGGAGAGGCACAAGGACCCCGAGTATGGAGGAAGAATGGAGAGGCACAAGGACCCCGAGTATGGAGGAAGAATGGAGAGGCCCGAGGACACCGAGTATGGAGGAAGAACGGAGAGGCACAAGGACCCCGAGTATGGAGGAAGAATGGAGAGGCACAAGGACCCCCAGTATGGAGGAAGAATGGAGAGGCCCAAGGACCCCGAGTATGGAGGAAGAATGGAGAGACACACACTGCAAGATGATTGAAGTCCAGTGTGAAGTTTCCACAGTCTGTGTTGATTTGGGGAGCCATGTCATCTGCTGGTGTTGGCCCACTGTGCTTCATTAAGTCCAGGGTCACCGCAGCCGTCTACCAGGAGATTTTGGAGCACTTCATGCTTCCTTCCACAGATGAGCTTTATGGGGATGCTGACTTCATTTTCCAGCAGAACTTGGCTCCGCCCACACTGCCAAAAGCACCAAAGCCTGGTTCAATGACCGTGGGATTACTGTGCTTGATTGGCCAGCAAACTCGCTTGACCTGAACCCCATAGAGAATCTATGGGGCATTGCCAAGAGAAAGATGAGAGACATGAGACCGAACAATGCAGAAGAGCTGAAGGCCGCTATTGAAGCATCCTGGTCTTCCATAACACCTCAGCAGTGCCACAGGCTGATAGCTTCCATGCCACGCCGCATTGAGGCAGTAATTGCTGCAAAAGGGGCCCAAACCAAGTACTGAGTACATATGCATGCTTCTACTTTTCAGAGGTCCGATATGTACAATCCGTGTTTTATTGATTGCATGGAATATTCTCATTTTCTGAGATTGTGGATTTGGGGTTTTCATGAGCTGTAAGCCATAATCATCACAATGATGACAAATCACGGCTGGAACTATCTTGCTTTGCATGGAATGAGTCTCATATATTAGTTTCACCTTTTAAGTTGCGGCACTGAAATCAATCAACTTTTGCACCATATTCTCATTTTTCGAGTTTCCTCTGTATAATATCATTTTAATTTTTTTTTTCTTTTCTTTTTATGAGTTGCCATATCCCATATTTTACTCCCGTTCTTCATTGGGTTTTCCGGGATCTTTGGAGTTGTGTGCTTTTGTTGGTGCAGAGGCTGCGGGTGCAGGATGAGCAAACTATGGAAGATTTAGTTCTAGGGCTTAGAGTAAGGGTTGGGTAATAGACATTCCGTTTTACGGGTGAGGTTTATGGGGGTGAAGTAAAAAATAAATGGAAAAATTGTAAGAGAAGATAAAAAATGCTTGTGTGCTTTGCCATCCATGACTTTGATCTTCATTGTCTTGAAGGTCAGGTACTAATGCTGGATAGGAAGACCTGCTCACAATTGGCATTCCAATTCCTTCCCAAAGGTGTTCAGCAGGGTTGAAGTCAGGCTTCTGACTTCAGATGTCTGACTTCAGGCTTCTGACTTCTGACGTCAGAGCTCTGTGCTGGACACTCATGTTCCTCCAAAAGCAGGACACTCGTGTTCCTCCAAAACCTCAAACCTACTGAACACAGAGCTCCGACCTCAACCCGAGTTTTGGAAAAAGTTTGGTATAAGATCTCCTCCCAAATGAGTTCCGTGGGGTTATGGGCAGTTACTGATGTTGAATAAGAAGACCTTATATCAAAAGTAGGGTTGAATTCAGAGCTCTGTGCAGGACACTCGTGTTCCTCCAAAAGTTTAAACCTACTGAACACCTTTGGGAGGAGAAGACCTCTCAAAGGTGTTCCGTGGAGTTATGGGCAGTTACTGATGATGAATAAGTAGACGTTATACTAAACGTAGGGTTGAGGTCAGAGCTCTGTGCAGGACACTCGTGTTCCTCTAAAAGCTCAAACCTACTGAACACCTTTGGGAGAAGACCTCCTCTCAAAGGTGTTCCGTGGAATTATGGGCAGTTACTGATGATGAATATGTAGACCTTATACCAAAAGTAGGGTTGAGGTCAGAGCTCTGTGCAGAACACTCATGATCCTCCAAAAGCTCAAACCTACTGAACACCTTTGGGAGGAGAAGACCTCTCAAAGGTGTTCCGTGGTGTTATGGGCAGTTACTGATGTTGAATAAGTAGACCTTATGCCAAAAGTAGGGTTGAGGTCAATGCTCTGTGCAGGACACTCCTGTTCCTCCACAACCTCAAACCTCCTGAACACCTTTTGAATGAGAAGACCTCATCCCAAAGGTGTTCCGTGGGGTTATGGGCAGTTACTGATGTTGAATAAGTAGACCTTATACCAAAAGTAGGGTTGAGGTCAGAGCTCTGTGTAGGACACTTGTGTTCCTCCAAAAGCTCAAACCTACTGAACACCTTTGGGAGGAGAAGACCTCCTCTCAAAGGTGTTCCGTGGTGTTATGGGCAATTACTTATGTTGAATAAGTAGACCTTATACCAAAAGTCTTCCAAAAGTAGGATTGAGGCCAGGGCTATGTGCAGGACACTCAAGTTGCTCCACACCAAACTGGACAAGCCATGTCTTTATGGAGCTAGGTCTGTTCTTCTGTGAAGGCTTCCCAGAAGATTTTGGGGGGTGTCTGTGGTAATTTGTGCCCATTTGTGAGATCAGGTACTGATTCTGGCTGAGAAGGCCTGGCTCACATTCAACATTCCAATTCACCCCAAAGGTATTAATTAAGGTTGAGGTCAGAGTTGCAGGCTTGCTGGACATCCCAATACAAAACCGTTCCCATTAGCATGAAGTTACCTCCCCCCATTGTCATTAATATAGAGTTGCCCACTTCCCCACCCCCCATGAGAAGATCTCCTCTCAAAGGTGTTCCGTGGAGTTATGTTGAATATGTAGACCTTATACCAAAAGTAGGGTTGAGGTCAGTGCTCTGTGCAGGACACTCCTGTTCCTCCACAACCTCAAACCTCCTGAACACCTTTGGAATGAGAAGACCTCATCCCAAAGGTGTTCCGTGGGGTTATGGGCAGTTACTGATGTTGAATAAGTAGACCTTATACCAAAAGTCTTCTAAAAGCAGGGTTGAGGTCAGAACTCTGTGCAGGACACTTGTGTTCCTCTAAAACCTCCAACCTACTGAACACCTTTGGAATGAGAAGACCTCCTTCCAAAGATGTTCCGTGAGGTTATGCACAGTTACTGATATTGTATAAGAAGATCTTATTCCAAAAGTAGGGTTGAGGTCAGAACTCTGTGAACACTTGTGTTCTTCCAAAGCCTCAAACCTACTGAACACCTTTGGGATGAGAAGAACTCATCCCAAAGGTGTTCTGTGAGGTTATGGGCAGTTGCTGATGTTGGGTAAGAAGACCTTTTACCAAAAGTCCTCCAAAAGTAGGACTGAGGTCAGGGCTATGTGCAGGACACTTGAGTTGCTCCACACTAAACTGGACAAACCATGTGGAGCTGGCTCCACTCTTCTGGGAAGACTTCCCAGAAGATTTTTGGGAGTTTCTGTGGTAATTTGTGCCCATTTGTAAGATCAGGTACTGATGTTGGGTGAGAAGACCTGGTTCATAATCCAATTCATCCCAAAGGTTTTCAGTAGGGTTGAGGTCAGGTCTCTGAGCTTGTTGGACATTTAATTCCATAACCATGGCTTGATATGGAGTTGGCCCCCTTTGGCTCCAAGGTTTTCCTCAAGGTTTCAGTGCAAATTCTTACAAGTGGTCAGCATAGCTCCCAACAATCCTTCATTTGGAGGGGCCGTCCCTTTTTTAAAAAAACAAACAGCCACCATTCTTCTAGGAAGTCTCTCCACAAGAAAGTAATAATTTGTGCCCATTTGTGAGGTCAGGTACTGATGTTGGATGAGAAGACCTGGCTGATCTTCATTTCAAAGGTGTTCAGGAAGGCTGAGGTCAGGGCTCTGAGCAGGACACTTGAGTTCCTCCACTCATCACACACACAAACTTTTTGGGCATCCAATTTCAAAACCATGGACATTAATATGGTTCCCGCCCCCACCCCCCCTTTGTGGCAATAACCTCCTCCGCTCTTCTGGGAAGGCTTTCCACATGATTGTGGAGGGTGTCTGCGGGTATTTGTGCCCATTTGTGAGGTCAGTCAGGTGCTGTTGTTGGTTGAGAAGACCTGACTCATTTCAATTCATCCCGAAGGTGGTCAGTAGGGTTGAGGTCAGGTCACTGAGCTTGTTGGACATTTAATTCCATAACCAGGGCTTGATATGGAGTTGGTCCCCTTTGGCTCCACTGTTTTGGGAAGGTTTTCACAAGGTTTCGGTGCAAATTCTTACAAGTGGTCAGCATAGCTCCCAACAATCCTTCATTTGGAGGGCTGTCCCTTTTTTAAAAAATCAAACAGCCACCATTCTTCTAGGAAGACTCTCCACAAGAAATTAATAATTTGTGCCCATTTGTGAGGTCAGTTACCGATGTTGGATGAGAAGACCCGGTTCACAATCCAATTCATCCCAAAGGTTTTCAATACCAGAACAGTCAAGAATTGTAGTTGAGGAACAGGCCAGAATCAGGTCTCAAAGCCAGGTTGTATCAAAATGTCCCCCTTTGCGGCTATAACAAGTCTCCACTCTTTTGGGAAGGCTTTGCACAAGAATTTGGAGGGTGTCTGAGGGAATTGGGGCCCATTTGTGAGGTCAGGTACCGATGTTGGATGAGAAGACTCGGTTCACAATCCAATTCATCCCAAAGGTTTTCAGAAGGGTTGAGGTCAGGTCTCTGAGCTTGGATGGATGGAAAGACCTGGCTGATCTTCATCCCAAAGGTGTTCGGTAGGGTTAAGGTCAGGTCTCTGAGCTTGTTGGACATTTAATTCCATAACCAAGGCTTGATATGGAGTTGGCCCCCTTTGCCTCCACTGTTTTGGCAAGGTTTTCCACAAGGTTTCAGTGAAAATTCTTACAACTGGTCAGCATAGCTCCCAACAATCCTTCATTTGGAGGGGTTGTCCCTTTTTTAAAAAATCAAACAGCCACCATTCTTCTAGGAAGACTCTCCACAAGAAATTAATAATTTGTGCCCATTTGTGAGGTCAGTTACCGATGTTGGATGAGAGAGACCCGGTTCACAATCCAATTCATCCCAAAGGTTTTCAATACCAGAAACAGTCAAGAATTGGCCAGAATCAGGTCTCAAAGCCAGGTTGTATGTTTAAGACGGATGGGGCTACCCCAAGACACGTCTGCACTCAATTTATTCATTGCCATATATATGTCCCAGGTCCAGAGCTCAGATAGTTTGATGTTAGGGACCATACTTTGCAAAATAGGGAGCACAGTCATGCTGGAACAGAAAAGGGTCTTCACCACAAGGTTGGAAAAGCACAGTTGTCTTTGCATGCCGTATTGTTGACGGGAACCTTTACAGGTGAGACCTGAACTCATAATTTGGTAATATAATGTATCACTTCAAGTAAATTAATGAGGTCATTTGTTGATAATCCATTCCTTTTTATATAATTAAAGCTAAGACCTGTTTTCCCTCCTCTGCATATAAAAAAAAAAAATGGTTTACAAGTGCCGTTCCTATAAAAAATAAAAACTTTCTGCAGTTGGACTTCACGACACGCATTTAGAAACTGCAACGGAATAAAAAACACTTAATCATTTAACAGCCACCCTTACGTTTTCTAAACAGCTGGCTCACAATAAACAGATTGGTAAATTAAGATTTAATAGATTGGTAAATGAAGGCAATAAAACCGGAGTGATGAAAATCCCAATAAAGAAACCACACAACTCACAGGCCACTCTTATTAAAAAAAAAAAAAAAAAGCCGAGGGGGGTTCTGGGTTGTGTTACCGAGAGCTTAAAAGAAAAAGTCCTGGATTTAACGCGAGGGAGCAAAATGGGGGCTCCACACCACGTAACCGTCCACGGCCATTCTCAGCTTCATTAAACTCCGACCGTTTTCACCGTCACCTGAACTTTGCGAAAGCTAAATTACGTGACCCTCTTGTCTACTCTGAGTTTATGTTTTTCTTTGGTTTCTGTTACATTTTTGTCACCAAAATAATATTCTGAACATAATTTGGGGGCATGATTGCTCAACAAAAAAACAAAACAGCTCGAACTAAAGTTGCATTGTCCTCAAGTGCGTCTTTCTTCCTGAAGGCACGCCACATGGACAGCTTGGGTGCTGGTCATCAGTCCTCAGTCCATCGGTATGTATGTACGTATATATGTTCAGTTGCAAGAAAAAGTATGTGAACCCCTTGGGATTACGTGGAGTTTTGCATGAATTGGGCATAAAATGTGCTCTGAACGTCATCTAAGTCACAACAGTAGAAGAACACAGTCTGCTGAACATAATACTACACAAACATTAGATGTTGCCATGGTTTAATTGCACATAACATGTAAACATTCACAGTGCAGGGAGGAAAAAGTATGTGAACCCCTTGGGATTACGTGGAGTTTTGCATGAATTGGGCATAAAATGTGCTCTGAACATCATCTAAGTCACAACAATAGAAGAACACAGTCTGCTGAACATAATACTACACAAACATTAGATGTTGCCATGGTTTAATTGCACATAACATGTAAACATTCACAGTGCAGGGAGGAAAAAGTATGTGAACCTTTGGACTTAATAACTGGTTGACCCTCCTTTGGCAGCAATAACCTCAATCAAACGTTTCCTGTAGTTGCAGATCAGACCTGCACAATGATCTGGAGTCATTTTGGACCACTCCTCTTCACAAAACTGTTTCAGTGTAGAAATATTCTTGGGATGTCTGGTGTGAATCGCTCTCTCTTAAGGTCATGCCACAGCATTTCAATGGGGTTGAGGTCAGGACTCTGACTGGGCCACTCCAGAAGGCGTATTCTGTGCTGTTGCAGCCATTGTTTTGTTGAATGACTTGTATGCTTTGGGTCATTGTCCTGTTGCATCACCCATCCTCTGCGGAGCTTCAGTTGGCGGACAGATGGTCGTACGTTTTCTGCAAAATGTCTTGATAAACTCTGGAATTCATTTTCCCATCAATGACAACAATCCGTCCAGGCCCTGAGGCAGCAAAGCAGCCCCAAACCATGATGCTCCCTCCGCCATGTTTCACAGTGGGGATGAGGTTTTGATGTTGGTGTGCTGTGCCTTTTTTTCTCCACACATAGTGTTGTGTGTGTTCTTCCCAAACAACTCAATCTTGGTTTCATCTGTCCACAGTATATTTTGCCAGTAGTGCTGTGGACACATCCAGGTGCTCTTTTGCAAACTTCAAACGTGCTGCAATATTCTTTTTGGACAGCAATGGCTTCCTCCGTGGTGTCCTCCCATGTACTCCATTCTTGTTTAATGTTTTCCTTATTGTAGATGTGTCAACAAAAATGTTAGCATGTGCCAGAGATTTCTGTAGGTCTTTAGCTGACACTCTGGGATTCTTCTTTACCTCATGCAGCATTCTGCGCTGTGCTCTTGCAGTCATTTTTACAGGATGACCACGCCTAGGGAGAGTAGCAACAGTGCTAAACTTTCTCCATTTGTAGAGAGTCTGTCTTACCGTGGACACATGAACATCAAGGCTCAAGGAGATACTTTTGTAACCCTTTCCAGCTTCATGCAAGTCAACAATTCTTGATCGTAGGTCTTCTGAGAGCTCTTTTCTGCGAGGCATGGTTCACATCAGACAGTGCTTCTTGAAACCAGTAAACCCAAAACAGGTGTGTGTATTTTTAAGGGCAGGACAGCTGTCAGCAACACATCCAATATCATCCCACTGATTGGAGTCAAGGTTGGCTCACTCCTGGCTCCAATTAGCTCTGGGAGAAGTCATTAAGCTAGGGCTCGGCAACTTTTTTCGGCTCCCTGCCGCATGTGAATCTTTTACATTTCCTGTGCAACTGCCCACCATGGCAATAGGGTCTAATGCTCTTTTGTGTAGATATTCTGTTCGGGCGCCCGCTGTGCAAACATTGGCTGTCAGGATGTAGGCGGGGCAGCCCGGATGTAGGCGGGGCAGCGTGCACGAACTCCTCTCCTCCACAGTTCCTGAAGACCAGAACGGCCACGTAACCCAGCGAGGGAACGCGCGGATAAAGGTAAGTGAATTCACACTGTATATGAATTGTATATGTATTATATATATGAATTATATAGGGGGGATGAATATACTATATGAATTATACAGGGGGGATGAATATACTATGAATTACACATATGAGGGATATTACTACTGCATGTTTAAATGAATTTTGGGGGATGAATTACAAAATATGAAAATGACTAAATGAATTTATAAAATTACAAAGGGGGGATCTACATTACTTAGGGGGATGAATTTATAGGGGGGATGAAAATATATGGGGATGAATTACTATAGGGGGGATGAATTTAATGGGGGATGAATTAATTTTACTTACGGGGGAAATTACTATATGGGGGATGAATTACTATAGGGGGATGAATTACTATATTTTCATATACTACGGGGGATAATTACAATAGGGGGGATGAATTACTATACATGAATTACTATGGGGGATGAATTACTATGGGGGATATATATATATGGGGGATGAATTACTATACACTATTTTCAGTTTTTAAAAATGTTTCTCTCAAAATAAATTTCAATCATGGTTTTGGCGAGATTTGGCTCAGTCGAAAAAAATTGCCCACCATGACCTAAGGCTATTATTGTGATTATGACTATACACTGTGGCCCTGAAACCCTTTGCTTACTGGGCCCTTAAACCCCCTTCATGACCAGAGCGTTTTTTGCAATATATGCAGTGTCGGAATTTTTTTAAATGTTGCAATGGTTTTGCGGCTCCCATTTTTTTGAACATATCGGAAAAGTCAATTCCAACTCTTTATGTTTAAAGGTTGCAGACCCTAGGGCCTCACATACTTTTTCCTCCCTGCAATGTGAATTTTACATGTTATGTGCATTTTTAAACCATGGCAACATCTAATGTTTGTGTAGTATTATGTTCAGCAGACTGTGTTCTTCTATTGTTTGACTTAGATGACGTTCAGAAAGCACATTTTATGCCCAATTTTTCAAACTCCACGTAATAAAAATGGGTTCAACATGCAACTGTATATGTATGTGTATATGTATATGTATATATATATATATATATATTGCATACACATGCATTTTATATATACAAAATGTTGAAAAATGCATTTTTAAAATTACAAAATATATGAAAAATGTTTTTAAAAATACAAATCTACATTTTTGGAATGCATTTATAAATATATGTAAAAATATATGTTGAATTGACTTTTTTATATGTTAATGTTAAAAAAAATCTGAAGAATATATTTAAAAAAAATATTTTTCATATATTTTGTAATAAAAACACATTTCAACATGCAATATATATATATATTTATTGAAATATATTGTGAAATATATTGAATATGGCTAAAATTGTAGCTTTTCAAATATATGTCAATATATTTGGGAAGAATATTTTCAAAATATGTTTCAAATATATTTTTTTCCCATGTGGGAGATTAGGCTTAGAATGGGGGTGGGAGCAGGTTTGGAGGTTTGGAGTTCGGTTTTGGGTGGAATTCCACTTTAATATTTACACAGCAATTCAAAATATGAACACCAAAAACCATCACCAAAATGAAAACTAGAACCTCCACGGTCTTCAGAATCAGATAAAAAGTGTTTCTTCTTTTAAACTCTGGGGTGGGTATTGAGGAGCACCTAGTAAAAAAAAAAAGTTAAAGGTCTTTTTGAAACCTTTAATTGGTTAAGAGCATGGAATACAACCGACGCGTTTCGAGGAATGGCCTCCCCTTCACTCAGAGCTTGAGCGGCGGATGTTATTAGAACCAGGATGAGATGCAATAGGAGACATATGTCTGCCGTATCTGATGACCACCGGCTGGATTTGTTCCCATCGAGCCCACCATCGGTTGACCGGCCATGCTTCTCGTATTTTGGCTCAAGTGTAGAAATTCGTTTGTCGCTGATTATTTTTACTACACGCGCAGATTTATTGACACGACTGTCTGCATGCTTCTTTTTTTTTTTTTTTTTTTTTTTTTTCCGGTATTGTCGCGGTAAACAGATTCTATCTCCCGATATGTAAAATAAACGGAAAGGCGCAGTCAGATGTTTCGTGGTTGATGTGGTTCCAACTCTACAAACACACAGCAAAACCTCAGCCGACTGCAATAAACAAACACGGCTCGCTGTACATAAAATCACAAATCCCACAAATCTACTAATACCCGGAGACGGGAACATCCGTATTGTTCGATTTGAACTTGCGTTCGAGCTGCTTTTTTAACAAGCGTGCCAAAGATTTGGCTTTTTACCGTTTCCATGGATTGTGCAGGCTCAGATATCCAGAGGTTTCCACCGAAATAAATGTACGCAATCATTGCTGGTTGCAGGATTTTTATTTTGTGTAATTGAAGTCAGAGGATGCAAATTACATTTGATATCATTATTTCCTGGCGGTCAAAGAACTTCTAAAGGGACCCAGTCACCAGAACGTTCCTTTGTGATGTCAGCAGTGGATCTCAACCAGTCGGCCTACTGACGGGCTACTGCTCCCCACATCCTGGGCCTCCAGCAGATCCTCTAACCTTCCCCATTGCCTCCCAGCTCCCATATTGCCCCCAAGCTCCCATAATGCTGCCCAACCTCCAATGGAGGTCCAACATGCCTCTCAACCTCCCACAGTGCCTCCAGGCTCCCTGGTAGCTTTTAGCCCCCCACAGTGCCCCCCAACCTCCCATAATGCCACCTTCCCCACTCCCATAGTGGTCTATTGTGCCCTTCAGCCTCTCATAGTGCCAACCAACCTCCCAGAGTGGTCCATTGTTACTCTCAAGTTTGACAGTGCCTCCAGGATCTCTGAGAGCCCTAAGCTCCCATAGTGCCCAAAGACTCCCTGAGAATCCTCCTCCACACCTCCACAGTGACACCCAACCTCCCCCCACCTTCCCCAACTCCCACAGTGACACCCAACCTCTGTTACTCCAAGCTTTGGAATGCCACTAAGCTCCCTTGGCCAAAGACCCCACTCCCATAGTGGTCTATTGTGCCCATAGTTCAACCTCTCATAGTGCCAACCAACCTCCCAGAGTGGTCCACTGTTACTCTCAAGCTTTGACAGTGCCTCCAGGATCTCTGAGAGCCCTAAGCTCCCATAGTGCCCAAAGACTCCCTGAGTATCCTCTACCTCCACAGTGTCCCCCAAACTCCCACAGTGACACCCAAAACCTCCAATAGTGGTCCACTGTTCCTTTCACCTTCTCACAGTGTCTCCAGGATCCCTAAGAGCCTTAGGCCCCCATAGTGCCCCCCCCAGCCTCCTATAATGATGTCCAACCATCCATAGAGGTCCACTGTGCCCCTCAACCTCTAACAGTAAACCCAGGCTCTCTGAGATCCCTCAGCCTCCACAGTGTCCCCCAACCTCCCACAGTGCCCCCCAACTCACAAAATGCCACCTTACCCACTCCCATAGTGGTCTGTTGTGCCCTTCAACCTCTCATAGTGCCACCCAACCTCCCAGAGTGGTCCACTGTTACTCTCAAGTTTTGACAGTGCCTCCAGGATCTCTGAGAGCCCTAAGCTCCCATATTGGCCAAAGACTCCCTGAGAATCCTCTACCTCCACAGTGTCCCCCAAACTCCCACAGAACCCCCCAACCTCACAAAATGCCACCTTACCCACTCCCATAGTGGTCTATTGTGCCCTTCAACCTCTCATAGTGCCAACCAACCTCCCAGAGTGGTCCACTGTTACTCTCAAGTTTAACAGTGCCTCCAGGATCTCTGAGAGCCCTAAGCTCCCATAGTGCCCAAAGACTCCCTGAGTATCCTCCACCACCACAGTGTCCCCTCAACCCCCCACAGTGACACCAAACCTCCCATAGTGGTCCACTGTTCCTTTCATCTTCTCACAGTGTCTTCAGGATCCCTGAGAGCCTTAAGCCTCCATAGTGCCCCCCCCAACCTCCTATAATGATGTCCAACCACCCATAGAGGTCCACTGTGCATCTCAACCTCTAACAGTGAACCCAGGCTCTCTGAGAGCCCTCAGCCTCTACAGTGTCCCCCAACCTCAAAAGATGCACAGTACCACCCAACCACCCAGAGTGGTCCACTGTTACTCTCCAACTTTGACAGTGCCTCCAGAATCTCTGAGAGCCCTAAGTCTCCATAGTGCTCCCCCAACTTATTATAATACTGCCCAACCTCCCATAGAGTCACTGTGCGTCTCAACTCCCCTTAGTGACCCCAAACTCCTTGAGAGCTCTCACCCCATGCAGAGCACCCCAACCTACCACAGTAACACCCAACCTCCCAGAGTGGTCCACTATTGTACGCAGAATGGTGAAATCACATTAGTAGACTATTTAGAGACTCCCACCTGGAAGAACTAGGTGAGTTAGAAGAAGCCTGCAGAAGTCCGTTTTTGGTCCCTTCAGCAGAGGCACCTATTGTCATGTGTCTACGGATGGATCAGAGTCACCTGGTTTACTGAACATCAAACTGCTTCACATTTTGGTGAAATAGAGCAATTCGATGTTGAGTTAGCCTAGATGACCCCGATCCATCCCTAGACACATGACAATGGGCATCCCACTGGGCCACTGATGGGCTTCTGTAGACCTCTTCTAACTCACCTACTTTAGCACCCACCTGAGAACCCCTTAGAGGATCCAGGATTGGGACCCCCATGGCAATGATTGATTTTTATACTTCTAGATGGAGACTCAGTATTCTCCACCTGCGCCTATGGAAGGCTTCGTGTTTCTGTCCTACTGCATTACCACAACCTCATCAGATTGAAGTCATTTTCTTTTTCATCCTATTCTTAAACATTGAGGCAATCAATATATTTGAGTCCCTAAAAGAGCTCTTCCTGTTTTCCTTTCTGGAGGACACTCCGAGTCGGCCCATGGGTCTTTCAAAAGCTTCTTGCAGCAAAACCCCTCGATCGCCATGGACCGCCACATCCTTAATGCCATACGGAAGAACTTTTTGGGAAACTATCGATAGGTCCTGAATACAGTAAGTAAAAAAAAAAATAAATAAAAATGGAGCGATTGTTGGTGTGGCCCCGCTCCTTCTTCGATATGCAGCTGTGAGTCCCATTTCTCTTGGCAGTAGGTCAAGAAGAGCGCAGGAACCTGGAGGAAACACCTGCAAAATACTTAGAATTCCTTCTGTATAATCCCCTCCCGGGCTCTGAGAAAGGTAAGAAAGAAAAGGACGGGTCCAGCCTCACTAAGCCCAGCATTCAGACATCAATCAGTTGGTGCTTCTTCGTTATCCCCAATTTTCTGCTCTACAGGCGGCTCAGATTTCATCCAGGACAGGACAGTAATTCAGCCAAGGAGCCGGTACAGTACAAGGAGTGCGCTCAACCCCCGGACACCTTCATTTCCTGAGTCTTGTAGAACAAAAGTGCAGGTAGGGACTTAAGGCCGAACTCCGGGCTCAAAAACTTTCATTTCAGTAGTCACAAAAAGTATTAGTCAGGGGCGGACTGACAACTCATGGGGCCCCGGGCAATAGGGGATCATGGGGCCCCTGTGTCCTTTTTTTTGTCCCAAACTCAAAAAAAACCTATGAAAAATGTACCAGGGGCATCTCATGGGGCTCCCTACTGACCCCGGGCCCTCGGGCAGTGCCCGAGTTTCCAAATGGTCAGTCGGCCCCTGTGCCTGGCCCAGTGCCAGAATTTGGTACATAAACTTCTTTGGCACGTTTTGGGATCATACCGCGAGTTCCGGAGAATATTTTGTCCAGGTTAGCTAGATAGTTTTTGTATGGTTAGGCAGAGGCTGAGTAGCAGCCTGGGGATGAGTCAGCCTGGGAGTGAGGCAGTGAGGTCACCTCAGGACAGGCTGGGAGGTTCTACAGGTCAGGGCTTCTGGAGATCTCCCACCCTTCCAGAAACTGGAGAACGTTCTGGACTAGAGGTGGAGGAGGGTAGGAGGCCCAGATCTGCATGTTTGATGGACCATGGCTAATCCCCTGGCAGGAGGCTGGACATGGTGTCCAAGGCAACACTAAAATATGATAGAGCCTGGGGAGAGAGAGGGAAGTTGGGTGGAGCCTGGGGAGGGGGGCCCCGGGGAGGCAGTGCCCGAGTTTCCAAATGGTCAGTCCGCCCCTGGTATTAATCCTTTGTAAAAGTAGCTGTGACATCATCACTGTGCTGTACATAGCCTGAGAACAGAGGAGACCGGCAAGCTCCATATACTACAAAAAACTCCGGGAGGGGGGCAAGACAAGAACAGTCACCCTGTACAAGGAGAGAGAGAGAAGAGCTGTGGGTGGGGCTCATCAGGCTCCACCCACCACATAAAACTACAGGAAAGGGTGGAGACAAGACCAAGCACCCTGCACAAAGAGAGAGAGAGCAGTAGTGAGCGGTCTTTATCACAGGAAGTCTCACACTGGACTAATGCACAGATCTGGAGCACTTAGCCAGGGCTCTTTTTTCAGCAGGAGGAACATGGAGGAACGCAGTTCCAGCACCTCCATTACTGAATGTATGGGGTGTGTTCAAGGGTGGACTGACAACTCATGGGGCCCCCGCAGGGCAATAGGGGATTATGGGGGCCCCTGTGTCCTTGCCCAAACTCAAAAAAGCCTATGAAAAAGGCACCAGGGGCATCTCATGAGGCCCTCTACTGACCCCGGGCCCTGAGGCAGTGCCCGAGTTTCCAAATGGGCAGTTCCAGCACCTCCATTACTGAATGTATGGGGTGTGTTCAAGGGTGGACTGACAACTCATGGGGCCCCCCGGGCAATAGGGGATTATGGGGCCCCTGTGTCCTTGCCCAAACTCAAAAAAGCCTATGAAAAAAGGCACCAGGGGCATCTCATGAGGCCCTCTACTGACCCCGGGCCCTGAGGCAGTGCCCGAGTTTCCAAATGGGCAGTTCCAGCACCTCCATTACTGAATGTATGGGGTGTGTCAAGGGTGGACTGACAACTCATGGGGCCCCCGGGCAATAGGGTGATTATGGGGCCCCTGTGTCCTTGCCCAAACTCAAAAAAGCCTATGAAAAAGGCACCAGGGGCATCTCATGAGGCCCTCTACTGACCCCGGGCCCTGAGGCAGTGCCCGAGTTTCCAAATGGGCAGTTCCAGCACCTCCATTACTGAATGTATGGGGGGGTGTGTTCAAGGGTGGACTGACAACTCATGGGGCCCCCGGGCAATAGGGGGATTATGGGGCCCCTGTGTCCTTGCCCAAACTCAAAAAAGCCTATGAAAAAGGCACCAGGGGCATCTCATGAGGCCCTCTACTGACCCCGGGCCCTGAGGCAGTGCCCGAGTTTCCAAATGGGCAGTTCCAGCACCTCCATTACTGAATGTATGGGGTGTGTTCAAGGGTGGACTGACAACTCATGGGGCCCCCGGGCAATAGGGGATTATGGGGCCCCTGTGTCCTTGCCCAAACTCAAAAGCCTATGAAAAAGGCACCAGGGGCATCTCATGAGGCCCTCTACTGACCCCGGGCCCTGAGGCAGTGCCCGAGTTTCCAAATGGGCAGTTCCAGCACCTCCATTACTGAATGTATGGGGTGTGTTCAAGGGTGGACTGACAACTCATGGGGCCCCCGGGCAATTAGGGGATTATGGGGCCCCTGTGTCCTTGCCCCAAACTCAAAAAAGCCTATGAAAAAGGCACCAGGGGCATCTCATGAGGCCCTCTACTGACCCCGGGCCCTGAGGCAGTGCCCGAGTTTCCAAATGGGCAGTTCCAGCACCTCCATTACTGAATGTATGGGGTGTGTTCAAGGGTGGACTGACAACTCATGGGGCCCCCGGGCAATAGGGGATTATGGGGCCCCTGTGTCCTTGCCCAAACTCAAAAAAGCCTATGAAAAAGGCACCAGGGGCATCTCATGAGGCCCTCTACTGACCCCGGGCCCTGAGGCAGTGCCCGAGTTTCCAAATGGGCAGTTCCAGCACCTCCATTACTGAATGTATGGGGGTGTGTTCAAGGGTGGACTGACAACTCATGGGGCCCCCGGGCAATTAGGGGATTATGGGGCCCCTGTGTCCTTGCCCAAACTCAAAAAAGCCTATGAAAAAGGCACCAGGGGCATCTCATGAGGCCCTCTACTGACCCCGGGCCCTGAGGCAGTGCCCGAGTTTCCAAATGGGCAGTTCCAGCACCTCCATTACTGAATGTATGGGGTGTGTTCAAGGGTGGACTGACAACTCATGGGGCCCCCGGGCAATAGGGGATTATGGGGCCCCTGTGTCCTTGCCCAAACTCAAAAAAGCCTATGAAAAAGGCACCAGGGGCATCTCATGAGGCCCTCTACTGACCCCGGGCCCTGAGGCAGTGCCCGAGTTTCCAAATGGTCAGTCCGCCCCTGGGCCAATCAAGACAGCCAAAGATTGGCATCTGAAAAAAGCCGGGGAGAAGGTGCAAGAGCCAAAGAGGGACCTCACGGGCATTGGACTTTTGGAGGTAAATATTTTTTTTTTTACTTTAATTCTTCTTGAACCCTTTCCTACTCTAGAGAGCCTTTCCGGCTTCTAGAGGAGTATTATATTGTTTACGCGACTGGATAAAAATGGCAGACCGCACTATTCATCTCCTTCCACGGCCCCATGTAGGGACATCGGATCCCTTACGCGATGATCCCCCCCACCAATCCCCTTCACTTACTTATCAGAAGTAACAATTTGTCTTTGCCCGCCAGCAAAAGTTCATCTCCGTTTGTACGTAAAGATAAATCCAGCTCTGTTTAGATAATCTTCAGCAGTCGGATTATCTCTGCTAATTATTTCAAAGGTTTCGAAACACAGAGGAAATATTTACTGCGAAGAAGAGGGCGAGCGATTATGGCGTAAACCCCAGGCTTTCCAGAGAAGGGGATTGAATACAAACTCCGTTCTATAAGGAGGGGGGCCGTTTAATGGCTCTAGACAGGCTGTTTGGGGGGATAATGGATGAGGACCTTCAGACTTGACTCTGTTCCTTGCACTTAAGTGTCTGTGTCCTGATGGTCTCGTCTGTCTTGGTGCATCGTACATTCACTCAGAACTTTCACAA
>CATNWA010008447.1:910000-1122500 GCA_951230385.1 Staurois parvus
AAGCTGCTCCAGAAAAATGAAGAACCCCAAGCAGGGGCGGACTGACCATTTGGAAACTCAGGCACTGCCCGAGGGCCCGGGGTACCTTTTTCATAGGCTTTTTTTTTTAGTTTGGGCAAGGACACAGGGACCCCATGATCCCCTATTGCCCGGGGGCCCCATGAGTTGTCAGTCCACCCCTGACCCCAAACGAAAAGAGGAGAGGCTGAATTAAATCCAGTAGATAGCAGTAAGGCCACCACACCAATGGATTGAGAGTCCTTACTAGAAGATAAACAAGGTATGAAAGCCAACACTTTGCTTGATCTTCTAGTAATTACCAACTCTTGGCTCTTCCCAAATTCTGGACTGTCCCCATTACTGCTATCTACTGGAATCCAAAACCATGGGCATGAACAAGAAGTCGGCCAAGGTTTGTGAGGGCAGGTACTAATGTTGGATGAGGAGACTTGGCACACAATTTGTGTTTTTTATCCCAAAAGTGTTCAGTAGGGTTGAGGTCAAAGCTCTCTGTAGGACACTCGAGTTTCTTCACCTCAAACCATGTCTTTTTGGAGCGGGGTATCTCATTCCAAAGCATGGCCTTAAATATGGAGTTTACTCCTCCCCCATGGCCATTAATATGGAGCTGCAACAGTTTTGGGTCAAGGGATACTCCAAAATGATCAGTAGCAGCAACCAAAGAACAAGCTTCTCTCCAGGCTCTCAATAGTAGCTTCTCTGGAGGTAGCTGGGGATATCAGTATGTCTAAGCCATAGACCATGAGTGCAGTTTTACGCTTTTTTGCAACTGTCTGTCCCCCAGTAGGATTCTTAGCAGGGGCGGACTGACAACTCATGGGGCCCCCGGGCAATAGAGGATCATGGGGCCCCTGTGTCCTTCCCCAAACTCAAAAAAGCCTATGAAAAAGGTACCAGGGGCATCTCATGGGGCCCCCTACTGACCCCAGGCCCTCGGGCAGTGCCCGAGTTTCCAAATGGTCAGTCCGCCTCTGGTCTTCACCAAACTGTTACCACAAGGTTGGAAGAATGCAACTGTCTACAGTGTCTTTGTAAGAGGTCAGGAAATTATGTTGGATGAGAAAACTTGGCTCATCGGTGATCTGATTCACCCCAAAGGTGATCTGTAAGAGTTTGTGGGCACCTGACCATAACACTCAAAGCACACCCAAAAAAGCCTATAAAAGGTACCAGGGGCATCTCATGGGGCCCCCTACTGACCCCGGGCCCAAGTTTCCAAATGGTCAGTCCACCCTGATTCTTAGTCACAGTGCCCTAGGAGTTGTCTGCCACCCACAGACAGGTTCTTAAAGAGAGAAATTACCAAATCCTCCAGACCCGGACTCAGAAGCAGCACCCTTAGCGGGTATCCATTTGGTGCAGCTGATGCTGAGGCCCAAATGGTAGTTTCTTGTCTTTGTGATCCATCTCCTAGGGAGCAACAGCCCCCCCGGAGTACTGGAACCCTCACTGACGAAGAAAGAACAGTCCGCTCGGGGCTCCTATTAATTACCTTCCCAGTCACCTTCTGGATGCTCCCTTCCAGGATTGGCCAGGGCATGATAAATATTCAGCTCATCATTTGAATCTGCCTCCCTATGCTCCAGAAGCTTCTTCCAGAGGAAGGGAGAGTCAAACTCTCAACCTCAAATCCTGAGCAGACCAAACCAATCAACCACCACTCAGCCTAGATAGGAAGGCGCAACGTATAATATCATAGAATTGGGGAACCCTGGTGAAGGACAACTGGATCTTCGAATAGGAATTGGGTTTGTGAGGACAAACTGTTGCTTGTATCACTATAAATAAAGTTGCATAAACCTATAATTAAAAAAAAATGATAAAAACGTGTAGCGCCCACCTAAGTGTAGGCCGGCCGGTAAGTAAATTAGGTTCAGCTCCTCTTTAATCGGTGGAGCGGGGGGTTGATTGTTTAGGGCTGCTCAGTGTCCAACAGACTGCTGCTCTGATTACTTCCCCCTGTAATATAGAAGATTCTAGAATTGGAGTGGGAGGAAGAACAGAGTGATCAGTCTGAATATTTATGGGACTTCAGCCAATCTCTGGGGAGGTGTGTCCAGTAGGTGGTTGGAGAGCCCATCAATAGTCTGACTACGGAGGCAGCAAGAGAGAGTTCCTGGGTCCAGTCCCGCTGAACGAGACCCCTGTGCAGGAGCTCGGCCACTAGTTCAGGATTGCTAGAAGGTGCCACTAGGAAGACACTGAGGTCCCAGCTAAGCCTTAGCTGGGGGGGGGAAGGCCTATTCGCAAGCCTAGGTCCTAGTGCCCAATAGGTGGTTGGAGAACCCATCAATAGTCTGATGCCTGAGGCAGCAAGAGAGAGTTCCTGGGTCCAGTCCTGCTGAAAGAGGCCCCCAGTTCAGGATTGCTAGAAGGTGCCACTAGGAAGACATTTAGGTCCCAGCTAAGCCTTAGCTGGGGGGGGAAGGCCTATTCGCAAGCCTAGGTCCTAGTGCCCAGTAGGTGGTTGGAGAACCCATCAATAGTCTGATGCCTGAGGCAGCAAGAGAGAGTTCCTGGGTCCAGTCCTGCTGAAAGAGACCCTGTGCAGGAGGCCCCAGTTCAGGATTTCTAGAAGGTGCCACTAGGAAGACATTGAGGTCCCAGCTAAGCCATAGCTGGGGGGGGAAGGCCTATTCGAAAGCCTAAATCCACCAGCAACAACAGGTTTCTCAGCAACAACAACCCCCCAGCAACAATAGACTCCCCACAATAAAATATCCCTCAGTCAAAAATAGAAAACCCAGCAACAATAGACCCCACCAACGACAACAGATCTCCTAGCAGCCAGCATCAATAGACCCACCAACAGCCAGCATCAAAAGTCCCACCAGCAGCCAGCAGCAATAGTCCCTCCTTCAACAGTAGATCCCTCCCAGCAACAACTGACCCCCAGCATCTTAATAACCCTCCAGTAACAATAGATCCATCACTAGCAACAATGGAACTCCCAGCAATGCCAGACCCCCCAGCAACATCAGACTCCCCACAACAAAATACTCCTCAGCAACAATGGACATCCCATAAACCCCAGACCCCCCAGCAATCATCAGACCTCCCCACAACAAAAATACTTCCTCAGCAACAAGTGGACCTCCCCAGCAACCCCAGACCCCCAGCAACATCAGACTCCCCACAACAAAATACTTCACTCAGCAACAATTGACCTCCCCAGCAACACCAGACCCCTCAGCAACATCAGACTCCCCACAACAAAATACTTCCTCAGCAACAATAGACCTCCCCAGCAACACCAGACCCCTCAGCAACATCAGACTCCCCACAACAAAATACCTCCTTGGCAACAATAGATCCACCACAGCAAAAATAAATCCTCACCAGCAACAACAGATCTCCTAGCAGCCAGCGTAGACTTACCAGCAGCCAAGAACCATATACCGCCTCCCTCAACAGTAGATCTTTCCCAGCAGCAATTGACCCTCCCCCAACATAAGACCCCCTTCAGAAACTATAGATCCACCACCAACAACAATAGCCCCCCCAGCATCAAAAGACCCCGCAGCAACAATAGACTCCCCACAACAAAATACCTCCTCAACAACTATATCTCCACCCAGGGGCGGGCTGACCATTTGGAAGCTCAGGCACTGCCCGAGGGCCCGGGGTCAGTAGGGGGCCCCATGAGAAGCCCCTGGTACCTTTTTCATCTGCTTTTTTGAGTTTGGCCAAGGACACAGGGACCCCATGATCCCCTATTACCTGGGGGCCCCGTGAGTTGTCAGTCCACCCCAGAAACAATAGACCCCCACTAGCAACAACAGATCTGCCAGCAGCCTGCATCAATAGACCCACAAACAGCTAGCATCAATCAGCAGACGGGAACAACAGCCTCCCTCAACAGTAGATCCACCATCAGCAACAATAGACCTCCCCAGCAACAAAAGAACCCCCAGCAGTCAACATTCACAGACCCTCCCTCAACAGTAGATCCACCATCAGCAACAATAGACCTCCCCAGCAACAAAAGAACCCCCAGCAGTCAACATTCACAGACCCTCCCTCAACAGTAGATCCACCATCAGCAACAATAGACCTACCCAGCAACAAAAGAACCCCAGCAGTCAGCATTCACAGACCCTCCAGCACACCACAGCACCCATTGCCATTGGATATATTGAATGCTGGATGTACTGGAACGGCGTTCCCCCCTCGTTCTGCTGATTACGGTTAAAAAAAAAATCGGTTTCGATGCTCAGCCCTGCTGGTGTTAGAGATCCTAAGATCTGTATATCCATCTGGACTCACGTTGTCTGTTTTCAATATCCCGAGATTATGGACACGCGGACTTTCGGAGGCTGATTTTGTAAACAATGCGCATTCTCCCCCCGTCCAAGGAAGCGTGCCTCAGCAGAAGAAGTGCGCGTTGAGCGCTCACGTCCAACAAAGGAGTCAGGCAAACAGTGTCAACCAGGCGAGGCTGATGAAAAAAAAATCTGCGTCGGTCGAATTTTTCTTTCTGTTTGAAAACAATGGTTCCAATAAACATGGAAATCCCGCTAAGAGAGGAGATAATGAGACGTTATGAGTTGGGATTACGCTTTCCTTCAGCTCAAAGCCAATCAGTCCCGGAGGAGGCGGTTCGGCGACTGCCTAGAAGGGAGTCTAATCGCGTTTGACACACACAACGGGCCCGTTCTCTCGCAAGCGTGGGTCGGATCGAATTAACCGGCCCCACCGGCAGTCTGAAAGTAATAAAGTCCTTTCAGTACATAAGCCCCGTGTAAGCACAGGGACCCAGGCTTAGGGTAGGAGCAGAGCCGGCGGATAGAACAATGTGCTGCTCTGTGCCGCCGGCAACACAGCGTCCTTGTGACGGCCCAGACTGGGGGTTTTATTGAGTTTATGTTGTTTTGAGCATTTTTTTTGTATGAACTTTCCATTGGTGAACTCCCGAGATAAGCAAATATCATCTAAATCCATTGGTCAAGTGACTTCTTCTTCTTGAACCTTGGTGAGCTTTGTGTATTTTTTCTAGATCTGCGCACGGTAATCCAGTGGGAGACTTCCTGGAATCAAGACTGCTCACTGCTGCTCTCTCTCATTGTGCAGGGGGACTGGTCTTGATCCACCCCCTCCTTCTATAGTGGGTGGAGCCTGCAGACCAGGTCAGAAGACTCCTGCTCTGTTCCATCATACCTTGACTAACAGGTCAGAAGACTTCTGATCTGTTCCATCATACCTTGACTAAGAGGTCAGAAGACTCCTGGTCTGTTCCATCATACCTTGACTAACAGGTCAGAAGACTCCTGATCTGTTCCATCATACCTTGACTAAGAGGTCAGAAGACTCCTGATCTGTTCCATCATACCTTGACTAACAGGTCAGAAGACTCCTGGTCTGTTCCATCATACCTTGACTAACAGGTCAGAAGACTCCTGGTCTGTTCCATCATACCTTGACTAACAGGTCAGAAGACTCCTGGTCTGTTCCAACATGCCTTGGCTAACAGGTCAGAAGACTCCTGGTCTGTTCCATCATACCTTGACTAACAGGTCAGAAGACTCCTGGTCTGTTCCATCATACCTTGACTAACAGGTCAGAAGACTCCTGGTCTGTTCCATCATACCTTGACTAACAGGTCAGAAGACTCCTGGTCTGTTCCATCATACCTTGACTAACAGGTCAGAAGACTCCTGGTCTGTTCCATCATACCTTGAGTAACAGGATCAGAAGACTCCTGGTCTGTTCCATCATACCTTGGCTAACAGGTCAGAAGACTCCTGGTCTGTCCATCATACCTTGACTAACAGGTCAGAAGACTCCTGGTCTGTTCCATCATACCTTGACTAACAGGTCAGAAGACTCCTGGTCTGTTCCATCATACCTTGACTAACAGGACAGAAGACTTTTGGTCTATCCCACCCACCATGGCATTATATCTTGACTGAGAGGCCAGGAGACTTCTGGTTTGTAGCATCCACCATGACATCATGTCTTGACTAACAGTCCACGGGACTCCTAGTCTGTCCTATCCCACCATGACATAATAGCTTGATGAAAGACAGATCAGTAGACTTTTGGTTTGTCTCACCCACCATGGCATTACATCTTGACTGAGAGGCCAGGAGACTCTTCTTTTTTGTCCTGTACACCATGACATCATACCTTGACTGACAGGCCAGGATAATCCTTGCTTGTCCCGCCCATCATGACCTCATTTCTTGGTTGGCAGGCCAGGAGATTACTGGTCTGTCCCACACACCATGACATCATATCTTGACTGATGGGTCAGAAGACTCTTGGTCTGTTCCAACTACCATGACATCATATCTTGACTGATGGGTCAGAAGACTCTTGGTCTGTTCCAACTACCATGACATCACATCTTGACTGCGGAGGTCAGGAGACTTCTGGCCTCTCCCACCCACCATAACATCATATCTCAAAATGACAGGCCAAGGGACACCTGATCTGTCCTGCCACTCATGGCACAATACCTTGACTGACAGGCCAGGAGACCTCTGGCCTTTCCCACCACCATGACATCCTATCTTAACTGAAAGGCCAGCAGAATCCTTGTCTGTCCCACAAACTCCTGGTCTGTCCTGTCCACCATAACATCATATCTTGCAGACAAGCCATAAGACTTCTGGTCTGTTGCACCCACCATGACATCATATCTTGACTGCCAGGCCAGGAGAATCCTGATTTGTCTTACGTACCATGACAATATACATTGACTGACACACCAGGAGACTTCTGACCTGTCCTGCCCACTATTATATCATATTTTGTCTGGAAGGCCATGAGACCTCTGGTCTGTCCCACCCACCAAGGCATCATATCTTGACTGACAGGCAAGGAGAACCCTAGTTTGTCTTGCTCACTATGACATTATATCTTGACTGAAACCAGGAGACTTCTGGTGTGTGCTGCCCACCATGACATACCTTGACTGTCAGGCCAGGAAACTTCCGACCTGTCCTGTACACCATTATATCATATCTTGGCTGAAGGCCAGGAGAGACTCCTGGTTTGTCTTGCCCACCATGACATCATATCTTGACTGAGACCAGGAGATTTCTGGTGTGTGCTGCTGACCATGACATACCTTGACTGTCAGGCCAGGAGACTTCTGGCCTGTCTTGATCCACCATTATATCATATCTTGGCTGGAAGGCCAGGAGACTTCTGGTCTGTCCCACCCACCATGACATCATGTTTTAACTGACAGGCCAGAAGACTCCTGGTTTGTCTTGCCCACCATGACATCATAACTTGAATGACAGACCAGGAGACTTCTGGACTGTCCTGCCCACCATGACATCATACCTAGACAGACACCCAGATGACTCCTGGCCTGTCACACGCATGCACTTCTGCTTGGTCAAAACCCTGCCCACAGACCCACCAACATTCACCTCCATGGAATACACTATTTCCGATTGGGCGTGATGGGGATTGTGTATGGTACAGCAGTGCCGGAACAGTAAAAGGAAGTGACATTTGCACTTCATCGATCCTACTCACTGTGCCCCAGGCATACTGTAGCTGCATTCTCTTATCGATGATGTCACACAACGCATTTATATGGACATTTACACTAAAACTATGAAAGTTAAAAAGTAACATGCTAATTTTATATGAGAAAAAAGGGAAAAGAATGAATGGGGGCATTTTGAAACTCTCCTGGAGTTCAGCAATGGTAGAACCTCGTTCAATATACCGTATTATGCCGGCGTATAAGACGACTGGGCGTATAAGACGACCCCCCTACTTTTCCTGCTAAAATGTAGTGTTTGGGGCTATACTCGCCGTATAAGACTACCCCCCTCTTCCAATGCACACCAGTGGGAGGAATAGTGCCCCACCATCATTGATGTCAGTGGGGGAATAGTGCCCCATCATTGGTGTCAGTGGGAGGAATAGTGCCCCATCATTGGTATCAGTGGGAGGAATAGTGCCCCATCATTGGTGTCAGTGGGGGGAATAGTGCCCCATCATTGGTGTCAGTGGGAGGAATAGTGCCCCATCATTGGTGTCAGTGGGGGAATAGTGCTCCATCATTGGTATCAGTGGGAGGAATAGTGCCTCATCATTGATGTCAGTGGGAGGAATAGTGCCCCATCATTGTGTCAGTGGGAGGAATAGTGCCCCATCATTGGTGTCATGGGAGGAATAGTGCCCCATCATTGATGTCAGTGGGAGGAATAGTGCCCCATCATTGGTGTCAGTGGCAGGAATGGTGTCCCATCATTGGTGTCAGTGAGGGGTGGAATAGTGCCCCATCATTGGTGTCAGTGGGGGGTGGAATAGTGCCCCATCGTTGGTGTCAGTGGGGGGGGGAATAGTGCCCCATCGTTGGTGTGTCATGTGTGGGGGGGGGAGGAATAGTGCCCCATCGTTGGTGTCAGTGGGGGGGGGAGGAATAGTGTCCCATCATTGGTGTCATGGGAGGAATAGTGCCCCATCATTGGTGTCAGTGGGGGGAGGAATAGTGCCCCATCATAGGTGTCAGTGGGAGGAATAGTGCCCCATCGTTGGTTGAATGGTATCAGTGGGAGGAATAGTGCCCCATCATTGGTATCAGTGACACCAATGATGGGGCACTATTCCTCCCACTGAGACTTGCTGACCCTGTTCTCGTATGGTGCTGCTGCAGCCAGCATATGTGGTTGCAGCAGCACCTCTACTAACAGAACACTTACCTGCTGCTGCTCCGGCACTCAATTTTCGCGTGGGGCCGCTCGGCTCCGCCCCCTCGCCGGTGATTGGCCGCCTGTGTGCCTTTCCTGAGCTACAGTTCTGGCGGCCAATCACCGGTGAGGAGGCGGAGCCGAGCAGCCGCACGAACATCCAGTGGCCGAACTGAAGGAGACGCCGCGCTTTCCTGGACCGGATCGTCGTGGGACTGGATCCAGGTAAGAGACATCAGCCCCTGCAAACCCCTGTACTTAATGCCGCAGCCCCCCTAACATGTGTACCGGCGTATAAGACGACCCCCCGACTTTTGAGAAGATTTTCAAGGGTCAAAAAGTCATCTTATACGCCGGCAAATACGGTATGTATTTGTGTGAGTCTACAGACCATGTATAGGAAATACGAGTTTACAGACACAATCCAGAAACATACGAATATGGATCTCAGGTCAAGGGCAAAGAAGGAAGGCATTAACCAGGCACAAGTATAAGAAAACATATTTGCACACTGGAATGGACGAGGACTAAGTGTATTTAAACTCAACCACAATCCAGCCAAAAAAAGAATGTTATGGATTGCAGAGATAGGGAATGATTACGTGGCACAACCAATGACTAGACATGGAGGAAGGCAAGGGGGGATTTTTTTCTTCTTTAAAGACAACCAAGAACGTTGCAAAAATTAAAAACTTCCAACTCTTCTAGTCCAATGGGGAAGAGTCCCCACCAACAACGGCAACAGGTTCCGTAGTCATTGGCTACTATCACAGTCAGTAGAACGCTCCAAAGAAGGAAAGGGGACTGTTCACGAAATGAAAGCCTTGGAATTGTTTATTGAGTTTTCTAACACACAGACTAATCACCCAAGATACGTGCCGGCTAACGTCTTTCACTTTGCCAAGAACATACTCATCTAGGCCAATGTTACCCCAGTTTCAAGGTCAGGGGTCAGACTTGGAGGCCAGTAGGTATAGCAGTAGAGAAGCTCCCACCGACCAGCTGGTTAAATACACAAACAGGTCCCCCTGGTGGATGTTGCAGGCTCACCTGAGATGCGGGGCCTATGTATTCATCAGGACTCCTGATGGTGTTGAAGGGTTTTGTTGCATATTAGTACCAGGTTGCTGTCCTCAGGATCACCCCACCAAGAGGTGAGCATTCCGGGGTCCAGTAGTAGACATAGCAGGTTGGGATCATGCAGACGTCAGTAAACAAAGCCAAAGATCGGTCACAAGTGGTTGGGATCAAGTGGAAGCATGGTCACGGAACAAGCTAAAGGTCAGTAATGAGCGGTAGTGGAGATAAGGAACGTTGAAGGTACACAAAGGAGCAAGATATCGCACAATAATCTTGCAAATAGGAAGTGCAAAGGCATGGCGTAAATAGGAAGTTCATGGGAGGAGGGAGGAGTTCAAGGTTCACAAGAGACCTGGTACAAGACAAGATTATCCAAGGGTTCAGACAGGATGCTGTCCAGCATCTCAGGTAACTCAAGGAGTGCTACTGCTGGACGCAGCAGAAGTCATAGGTTTAGATCCCGGTCCTGACACCCAGTATGGATGGGTGGAATGAATATGGAAATCAGCAAAGTGATTATGGAATCAGCAAACGCAGTACATTTACTAATATTCAGTAAGAAAAACCAAGTAGAAGGTCTAAGGGTCCAATTTTATAAAAATCACATAGCTGTTCTTCGAGCAAAACGTTATGTGTATTAATTCCGTGTGAAGTAACCAGCATTTACTCACTCATAGTTCAACCAATCCGTTTCAGGATTCTTCTCACAATGAATAAAGCTGTGGGTGTTGGGCGGATGGGGAAAAATCAAATATTCTTTGGTTCCCTGTGAACATTTATGTTGGACAAATGGTACAAATGCAAATATTTGTTTTTGCCAGACTATTGGCTCATCCACGAATGGAAAACCAATGTTGTTGTTTGAAATTTTTTTTACGGTATTTTCTCTTAAGATCGAATGGTCTTAGGAAATTTATTTTCTGATGGAATATTCTTGGGGTCATAATCCAGAGGTAGAAACCATAGCACCCAAGGAAGGACCAGCTATCTGACACACCTGGACGTTTCAGATACCGGTGATGCCCATAGCGCTTATAGAGCTTAAAGTTTTGACTTGATTGAAGATTTTGATGTTTCTGGAAAAGAAAGTACTTTTTTTACAGAGTCACTTTAAAGGTGTCCTACCTACAATCCCTTTCACGTCATCCCCTCTAACTAATCATTGGCTTAAAATCCCAACATGCTCTCCATATCTGTGGTCATCTGGCATGCCGGTGTCCAAGTATTCTCTTCTTCCTATAGCAGAGTCAGAGGGTCCTTCTTCAGGTCTCCATATCACTGCCTGGTGGTTGTGGACACTTCATATTGCCTATGGGTTGACCATGGCGGGCTCCAGAAAACTGTACAATGTGGTGGGTCACCAGTATCATGTCACTCCCTGGGTGATCTGGATACTTCATATTGATTGTGAGATGACCATGTTGGGCTCCAGAAAATTGCCACAGTGAGCTGGATTACCAGTCTTTACTCCCCGGAAGCAGTGCTAGTGAAGGACACTTGGTGAAGACTCAATACAAATTCAGATGCCTACAACAGGTCAATCCAAGACACCATATCTGTAAACCCTTCCCCGGATGTACTTCTTAGAACCTCGTAGATGGGAGGAAGGTACAACTTTGCCCGGAGATGGGGTTCGGGAAGTACATCACACAGTTGGTTTAGATCAGCCTTTCTCAACCTTTTTAACACAGAAGAACCCTTGAAATAACTTTTCAGTCTCAGGAAACCCCTCCTCAATATATCTACAACTCATGATACATTAGTGTGATAATCATTGGGAAGAATTACCCCCTTACAGATAGCTAAAAAGATCATTGGTGTCAGTGGAAACTTATCTGAAAGGCAGAAATTGCCCATTGTTCCAGGAACCCATAGCAACCCTTGGAGGAACCCTAGTTGAGTAAGAATGCTTTTTACACTTGTGGTCATTGGGGACAAATGCCCCCTTACAGATTATGAAAAAGATCATTGGTGTCAGTTGGAACTTATCTAAGAGGCAGAAATTGCCCATAGTTCAAGGAACCCATAGGAACCCTTGGAGGAACCCTAGTTAGGTAAGAATGCTTCTTACACTTGTGGTCATTGGGGACAAATGCCCCCTTACACATAACGAAAAAGATAATTTTTGTCAGTTGGAACTTATCTGAGAGGCAGAAACTGGCCATTTCTCAAAAAACCCATAGCAACTCCTGGAGAACCCTTAGAGTTCCATGGAACCCTGGTTGATTAAGAATGCTTTATTTACTTGTGGTCATTGGGAAGAATTGTCCCCTTACAACTAACAAAAAAGATCATTGGTGTCAGTTGGAACTTATCTGAGAGGCAGAAACTGCCCATTGTTCAAGGAACCCATAGCAACCCTTGGAGGAACCCTAGTTGGGTACGAATGCTTCTTTTACTTGTGGTCATTGGGGAGAAATGCCCCTTTACACATAATAGAAAAGATCATTGGTGTCAGTTGGAACTTATCTGAGAGGCAAAAATTGCCCATTGTTCAAGGAACCCATAGCAAACTCCTGGAGAACCCCTAGGGTTTCATGGAACCTTGGTTGATTAGGAATGCTTCATTTACTTGTGGTCATTGGGAAGAATTGTCCCCTTAGAAATAACAAAAAAGATCATTGGTGTCAGTTGGAACTTATCTGAGAGGCAGAAATTGCCCATTGTTCAAGGAACCCATAGCAACCCTTAGAGGAACCCTAACTGGGTACAAATGTTTCTTACGCTTGTGGTCATTGGGAGAGAAATGCCCCTTTACACATAAAGAAAAAGATCATTGGTGTCAGTTGGAATTTATCTGAGAGGCAGAAATTGCCATAGTTCAAGGAACCCATAGCAACTCCTGGAGAACCCCTAGGATTCCATGGAACCCTGGTTGATTAAGAATGCTTCATTTACTTGTGGTCATTGGGAAGAATTGTCAAATTGCTCATTGTTCAAGGAACTCATAGCATTCCATGGAGGAACCCTAGTTGGGTAAGAATGCTTCTTCCACTTGTGGTCATTGGGGAGAAATGCCTCCTTACAGATAATTAGAGATGAGCGAATCAAAGTAGCCGAAGTGGAATTCGAGTCGAATATCGGAAAATTTTTTGAAAAATAGCCTAATTCGGACGACGCGCGAATCGAATCGAAATTTTTCCGAAAATGGCGGCTGACATGTGCGGCGACGGAGCGGGGATGTCTGGGAAGGCGCGCAGACAAGGCGCGCTGACCCATAATGCATTCCTCAACGACATGTGATCGCATCAGCCAATCAGCAGCCAGCCAGCTAGCACTGTGTAATGGTCGAGCTATAAATAGCGGCCATTTTGGAATTCTTCATTTGCCTGCAGTCATTGAACAGAGGCAGACCGCTCTGTACTAGGGACAGGGACAGAGTTAGGGCCACAGAAACGATAATTGGGGACAGAGAAAAGTTACTTAGGGACAGAGAACCATTACTCAGGGACACAGAATTGTTAATTAGGGCCACAGAATCGTTACTTAGGGACAAAGAAACGCTAGTTAGGGCCACAGAATTCATACTCAGGACAGACAGAATTGTTACTGAGTGCCAGAGAATTGTTACTTAGGGCCACAGAAACGTTATTAGGGCCACAGAATTGTTACTCAGGGACAGACACAGAATTGTTACTGAGTGCCAGAGAATTGTTACTTAGGGCCACAGAAACTTTAGTTAGGGCCACAGAATTGTTACTCAGGGACAGACACAGAATTGTTACTGAGGGCCACAGAACTGTTACTTAGGGCCACAGAATTGTTACTCGCACAGACACAGAATTGTTACTCGCACACTCGCACAGACACAGAATTGTTACTGAGGGCCACAGAACTGTTACTTGGGGCCACAGAAACGTTAATCAGGGACACAGAATTGTTACTGAGGGCCACAGAACTGTTACTTAGGGCCACAGAATTGTTACTCGCACAGACACAGAATTGTTACTCGCACAGACACAGAATTTTTACTGAGGGCCACAGAACTGTTACTTAGGGCCACAGAATTGTTACTCGCACAGACACAGAATTGTTACTCGCACAGACACAGAATTGTTACTCGCACAGACACAGAACTGTTACTGAGGGCCACAGAAACGTTAATCAGGGACACAGAATTGTTACTGAGGGCCACAGAACTGTTAGGGCCACAGAATTGTTACTCGCACAGACACAGAATTGTTACTGAGGGCCACAGAACTGTTACTTGGGGCCACAGAAACGTTAATCAGGGCCACAGAACTGTTACTTAGGGCCACAGAATTGTTACTCGCACAGACACAGAATTGTTACTGAGGGCCACAGAACTGTTACTTAGGGCCACAGAATTGTTACTCGCACAGACACAGAATTGTTACACAGGGACACAGAACTGTTACTGAGGGCCACAGAACCGTTACTTAGGGCCACAGAATTGTTACTCGCACAGACACAGAATTCTTACTTGCACAGACACAGAATTGTTACTCAGGGACACAGAACTGTTACTTAGGGCCACAGAACTGTTAGTTAGGGCCACAGAATTGTTACTCGCACAGACACAGAATGTTACTCGCACAGACACAGAATTGTTACTGAGGGCCACAGAACTGTTACTTGGGGCCACAGAAACGTTAATCAGGGACACAGAATTGTTACTGAGGGCCACAGAACTGTTACTTAGGGCCACAGAATTGTTACTCGCACAGACACAGAATTGTTACTCAGGGACACAGAATTGTTTCAGGGACACATAATCGTTTAATTAAAGAGTATGTCAGACAACATGCAGAGGAGTGGCAGAGGAGGCAATGTTTTAGGAGCGAGCAGACGTGGCAGCAGAGGAAGGGGTCGAGGCAGCACTATTCGCAGCCAGAGGCCAGTGCTCCCCGGTGTCATCCAGCGGTCGTGTCTCCACCGACAACCCTGCCGTCATCGATTGGTTGGCTCGGTCGTCTTCCTCTTCCCAGGTCACCTCTGACACCTACAGCCAACGGTCGGTGGGTACGTCAGACACAACCGTTAGTTGGCATGGCCCGGGACCAAGCCCACTGAAATCACGTGTCCTCTACCTGCCCCTGTCCTTTGGTGTTCCCTCACCAAGCGAAGTATCGCATGCTGTGGGCTCAGCCCCACTGTACAGTGAGGAAGAGCTAACAGAGGGCGGTCAGGAACGGGGGGAGACATCCGCCTTTTCAGCAGCCAGGCGAAGAAGTAGTGGCGAGGAGAGTGGCTCGGTAGCCGGTCTAGAGACAGGTCTGTCTCCTGACCCAGACGCAGCCGAGGGGGCTAGTAGTGAGGCGGAGACCCTACTTGATGATGAGGAGGTTGATCGCACTTGGCAGCCTCGTCGTCATCAGGCTATTGCTTCCGCATCATCAGGAGAAGAGGGTGGCAGCTTGGCAGTGAGCGAAACAGTCGGTGGGTTGCCCAGGAGACAGCAGCAGGGTCGCAGCAGTGTCAGTGGAAGCAGTGTCAGTGGAGCCAAACGGCCACGGAGTAGAGCACCAGCTCCACTGCAGCCTACCACCACGGCCAGTAGTGGTGCCGGTGTGCACGGAGGAAGCAGCAGTCAGCCAGTGAGGATTATCGGGGGCAAAGTTTCCTACTCGGCGGTGTGGCAATTTTTCGTCAAGCCGCCCGAGGAAGTAAACGTAGCCGTATGTCGACTATGTGGCCAGAAAGTCAAGCGTGGCCAGGGGGCCCATGTTGGGACTACAGCGTTGCGTCAGCATATGCAGCGTCGCCATTCGGTGGCCTGGGAAAACCGTGATAAAGATACGGCGGTTCTGCCTGCCCCAGCCCCCGCTCCATCACCCGCTCCGTTACTTGCTCCGTCACCCGACGTCAATCGCCCCTCTATCAGCCAGTCAAGGCTCCAACACCTCTGCTGAGGGGAGTTGTCGCTCGTTGGCATCTTCCGCTCGTTCAGATGCTCCTTCTCCTGCTACTCCTCTTTCACGGATTCCGTCAGCAGTCTTTCTTGGAATCCGTTTCCAAGAGACAACAGTTTGCGAGCACGCACCCGACGGTGCAAAAGCTGAACGTCCTCCTGTCCAAGTTGCTGGTGCTGCAGTCCCTCCCTTTCCAAGTGGTGGACTCAGCACCTTTCAGAGAAATGATGGCTTGTGCCGCGCCGCGGTGGAGAGTGCCAAGCCGTCATTTCTTCGCCAAAAAGGCAGTGCCAGCCCTGCATTCACATGTAGAAGACATGGTGGGCCAGTCTTTGAGCATGTCGGTCTCTGCCAAAGTGCACGGCAGCGCCGACGTGTGGAGCTGTAACTACGGTCAGGGACAGTACATGTCATTTACGGCCCACTGGGTGAACGTGGTGCCGGCACAGCCGCACCAGCAACTTGGACAGGTCACGCCGCTTTTGCCTCCACGTTTGCACGTCCTTGGTCCACAAAAGATGTCCGCCTCTACCACCCTCTTCTTCCGCCGTGTCCTCAGCCGCCACCCCCCGTGCCAAGTCCCATTACCCGACCGGCATATCACATGTGCAGGGCGCAACGGTGTCACGCTGTGCTGCACCTGGTATGCCTTGGCGAACGTAGTCACACAGGGGAGGAACTTCTGAGTGTAATGAACAGAGAAATCGACAGATGGCTGTCTCCACGCAAACTGAAAATCGGAACCATGTTGACCGACAACGGAAAGAACATGGTGTCTGCTCTGCGTCAAGGAAGGTTGTGCCATGCGCCATGCATGGCTCACGTGTTCAAATCTGGTTGTCAAGCGGTTCCTAAAATCCACCATCCCACTGCAAGACATCCTTAAAATGTCACGTAAACTTTGCATGCATTTCAGCCATTCCTACACCGCAAAGCACACCCTCCTTGAGCTGCAGCGGCAGAACGGAATTCCACATCATCGCCTGATCTGCGACGTTGCAACAAGGTGGAATTCAACCCTACACATGTTAGACCGCCTTTACGAACAGCGAAAGGCCATCACCGATTTCCTGATGTTACAAGCGGATAAAGGTACTCCCCTGTGTAACTTCGATGTCAGCCATTGGCAGCTCATGCGTGACACCTGCCGCTTGCTCAGGCCCTTTGAGGAGGCCACGCTATTCGTGAGTTGGCAGGACTATGGGATGAACGACGTCATTCCTCTGTTGCACCTCCTGGAACAAATGCTGTTAACAATGGCTGGTCAGGGTGCGGTAGACGTGGCGCACAGATCTCAACGCCACATGACCCCTGTGGGGGCAGGACAGGAAGAAGAGGAGGAGGTAGAGGAGGACATTTGTGCTCAGGAATTATTGAGTGAAATGGGTGGTTTTTCCACTCAGCGGACAGGAGTGGAGGAGCAGGAGCATCTGGTAGAGGAGGAGGAGGAGGAGACAGAGGACCCAGACGCACCGTGGCAGTATGCTGTGGAGATGAGGCAGGGAGTCCCTCGCTTTCCTTGGCACAAATGGCCCATAGCATGCTCGCTTGCTTGCGTAGCGACAGCCGAATAATAACCATCAGACAGAGGGATGACTTTTGGCTGTCCACCTTGTTGGACCCTCGCTACCGTTCAAAAATGGTGGCCTTTTTCACACACCTGCTGAGAGGGAGGCCAAAATAACGTACTATAAAAACCACCTATGTAGTCAGTTGGTCTCTGCCTTTGTGCGCCAACGTCCATCCTCAGACACTGTGGGCCCTGTGCGCTCGCGTTCCGCTGCCATGGCAGCAGGGGAGGGGTGGGGTGGTAGGAGCAGTGGCAGCTCCACCAGCAGCGGCTGCCTCAGTCTGCAGTCGATGATGATGAGTAGCTTTCTTCACCAGCGCAGTGAGGAAACTACTAACCAGCCGCAGCAGCAGCAGCAGCAGCATCAGGTGGACCTGGAGCAGGACCTCAAACAACAGGCTTGGGCCTACTTGGACAGCACCCTGCCAACCGAGGTAGACAATCCCCTTGACTACTGGGCAACGAAACTTGACCTTTGGCCCCAACTAGCTGAATTTGCCCTTGAAAGGCTGTCATGCCCGGCCAGTAGCGTGGCATCGGAGCGCGTGTTTAGTGCGGCAAGAGGTATTGTAACTCCGCGGAGGACACGACTGTCCACCCAAAGTGTGGAGAGACTCACGTTTGTGAAAATGAATCAGGCGTGGATTAGTCTGGATTTCAAACCACCAGTTCCTGACACAACTGACTAAATCCGCCATGAATCATGCCTCAAACATGTGCCACTTTGAGGTCTCCTCACACTGCTGGTGTGTAGAATTTTTTGACATAGGGTGCTGGCAGATTACGGGCCTCACATAGCTGCTGCCAGGCCCCTAATCTGCCATGGGCCCCTATACCGCCTCCTCATGCTGCTGCCAGGTCCAGAGTCTCTCATGGGTCCCTGTACGGCCTCCCATTGCTGCTGTCTCCATCGCCACACTCTGCCATGTGCCACTTTCAGGTCTCCTCACACACTGCTGGTGTGTTGAATTTTTTGACATAGGGTGCTGGCAGATTACGGGCCTCCTATAGCTGCTGCCAGGCCCCTAATCTGCCATGGGCCCCTATACCGCCTCCTCATGCTGCTGCCAGGTCCACAGTCTCTCATGGGTCCCTGTACGGCCTCCCATTGCTGCTGTCTCCATCGCCACACTCTGCCATGTGCCACTTTCAGGTCTCCTCACACACTGCTGGTGTGTTCCATTTTTTGTCATAGGGTGCTGGCAGATTACGGGCCTCCCATTGCTGCTGCCAGGCCTGTAATCTGCCATGGGCCCCCGTACCGCCTGGTCACGCTGCTGCTGGGTCCACAGTGTGACATGGGTCCTTGTACCGCCTCCCATTGCTCCCACTGCATGTGCCACTTTCAGGTCTCCTCACACTCCTGCTGGTTTTCCATTTTGTCATAGGTTGCTGTATGGCCTCCCATTGCTGCTGCCTCCACCGCCACACTGTGGCTCCAAACACTGGTTTTGGCCCCGTGACTGCCCAAATGAGTGAAGTGTGCGGTGATTCTAAGATCGACGGCACTCATCTGCATGTCATACTGACTGACAGTATTATTTCTCTTCCCCAGCAGACTCCAAGGGCATTTAAATTAAAGGTACAGTGTTCTGCACTAATATTAAGTCTCTCTGAAGCCTAGAAACACCCTTTTTTAAGTTAAATTCACAGCAAATTTATTCGACTCGAATCGAATATTGTCCACGAATTCGCTGAATCAGTCGAATTGAATTTTTCATTTCTTCGCTCATCTCTACAGATAATGAAAAAGATCATTGGTGTCAGTTGGAACTTATCTGAGAGGCAGAAACTGACAATTGTTCAAGGAACCCATAGCAACCCTTGGAGGAACCCTAGTTGGGTAAGAATGCTTCTTCCACTTGTGGTCATTGGGGAGAAATGCCCCCTTACAGATAAAGAAAAAGATCATTGGTGTCAGTTGAAATTTATCTGAGAGGCAGAAATTGCTCATTGTTCAAGGAACCCATAGCAACTCCTGAAGAACCCCTAGGATTCCATGGAACCCTGGTTGATTAAGAATGCTTCATTTACTTGTGGTCATTGGGAAGAATTGTCCCCTTACAAATAACAAAAAAGATCATTGGTGTCAGCTGGAACTTATCTGAGAGACAGAAATTGCCCATTGTTCAAGGAACCCATAGCAACCCTTGGAGAAACCCTAGGGTTCCATGGAACCCTGTTTTTGAGTAAAAATGCTTCATTTACTTGTGGTCATTGTGAAGAACTGGCCCCTTACAGATAATAAAAAAGATCAAAAGATCATTGGTGTCAGTTGGAACTTATCTTAGAGGCAGAAACTACCCATTGTTCAAGGAACCCATAACAACCCTTGGAGGAACCCTAGTTGGGTACGAATGCTTCTTATGCTTGTGGTCATTAGGGAGAAATGCCCCTTTACACATACAGAAAAGATCATTGGTGTCAGTTGGGACTTATCTGAGAGGCAGAAATTGCCCATTGTTCAAGGAACCTATAGCAACTCCTGGAGAAACCCTAGGGTTCCATGGAACCCTTTTTTTGAGTAAAAATGCTTCCTTTACTTGTGGTCATTGTGAAGAACTGGCCCCTTACAAATAACAAAAAAGATCATTGGTGTCAGTTGGAACTTATCTGAGAGGCAGAAATTGCCCATTGTTCAAGGAACCCATAGCAACCCTTAGAGGAACCCTGTTTTTGGTAAAAATGTTTCCTTACGCTTGTGGTCATTGGGAGAAATGCCCCCTTACACATAACAAAAAAGATCATTGGTGTCAGTTGGAACTTATCTGAGAGGCAGAAATTGCCCATTGTTCAAGGAACCCATAGCAACCTTCCTGTTTTTGAGTAAAAATGCTTCCTACTTGGGTTCCATTGTGAACTGGCCCCTTACAGATTAAGATCATGTGTCAGTTGGAACTTATCTGAGAGGGTGCCCATTGTTCAAGGAACCCAACCCTTAGAGGAACCCCTTACAAATGTTTCTTACGCTTGTGGTCATTAACAGATAAAAAAAGATCATTGGTGTCAGTTGGAACTTATCTGAGAGGCAGAAATTGCCCATAGTTCAAGGAACCCATAGCAACTCCTGGAGAAACCCTAGGGTTCCATGGAACCCTGGTTGATTAAGAATGCTTCATTTACTTGTGGTCATTGGGAAGAACTGGCCCCTTACAAATAAAAAAAAAGATCATTGGTGTCAGCTGGAACTTATTTGAGATGCAGAAATTGCCCATTGTTCAAGGAACCCATAGCAACCCTTGGAGGAACCCTAGGGTTCCATGGAACCCTGTTTTTGAGTAAAAATGCTTCATTTACTTGTGGTCATTGTGAAGAACTGGCCCCTTACAGATAAAAAAAGATCAAAGGATCATTGGTGTCAGTTGGAACTTATCTTAGAGGCAGAAACTACCCATTGTTCAAGGAACCCATAGCAACCCTTGGAGGAACCCTAGTTGGGTACGAATGCTTCTTATGCTTGTGGTCATTAGGGAGAAATGCCCCTTTACACATAACAGAAAAGATCATTGGTGTCAGTTGGAACTTATCTGAGAGGCAGAAATTGCCCATTGTTCAAGGAACTCATAGCATCCCATGGAGGAACCCTAGCTGGGTACAAATGCTTCTTCCACTTGTGGTCATTGGGGAGAAATGCCCCCTTACAGATAACAAAAAAGATGATTGGTGTCAGCTGGAACTTATTTGAGAGACAGAAATTGACCATAATTCAAGGAACCCATATCAACTCCTGGAGAAACCCTAGGGTTCCATGGAACCCTGGTTGATTAAGAATGCTTCATTTACTTGTGGTCATTGGGAAGAACTGGCCCCTTACAAATAACAAAAAAGATCATTGGTGTCAGTTGGAACTTATCTGAGAGGCAGAAATTGCCCATTGTTCAAGGAACCCATAGCAACCCTTGGAGGAACCCTAGTTGGGTACGAATGCTTCTTTTGCTTGTGGTCATTGGGGGGAAATGCCCCCTTACAGATAATGAAAAAAGATGATTGGTGTCAGTTGGAACTTATTTGAGAGACAGAAATTGCCCATAGTTCAAGGAACCTATAGCAACTCCTGGAGAAACCCTAGGGTTCCATGGAACCCTGGTTGATTAAGAATGCTTCATTTACTTGTTCACATTGGGAAGAATTGTCCCCTTACAAATAACAAAAAAGATTATTGGTGTCAGCTGGAACTTATTTGAGATGCAGAAATTGCCCATTGTTCAAGGAACCCATAGCAACCCTTGGAGAAACCCTAGGGTTCCATGGAACCCTGTTTTTGAGTAAAAATGCTTCCTTTACTTGCAGTCATTGTGAAGAACTGGTCCCTTACAGATAACGAAAAAGATCAAAAGATGATTGGTGTCAGTTGGAACTTATCTTAGAGGCAGAAATTGCCCGTTTTTCAAGGAACCCATAGCAACCCTTGGAGGAACACTGTTTTTGAGTAAAAATGCTTCCTTTACTTGTGGTCATTGTGAAGAACTGGCCCCTTACAGATAACAAAAAAGATCATTGGTGTCAGTTGGAACTTATCTGAGAGGCAGAAATTGCCCATTGTTCAAGAAACCCATAGCAACCCTTAGAGGAACCCTAACTGGGTACAAATGTTTCTTACGCATGTGGTCATTGGGGAGAAATGCCCCTTTACACATAACAGAAAAGATCATTGGTGTCAGTTGGAACTTATCTGAGAGGCAGAAATTGCCCATTGTTCAAGCAACCCATAGCAACTCCTGGAGAAACCCTAGGGTTCCATGGAACCCTGGTTGATTAAGAATGCTTCATTTACTTGTGGTCATTGGGAAGAATTGTCCCCTTACAAATAACAAAAAAGATTATTGGTGTCAGCTGGAACTTATTTGAGATGCAGAAATTGCCCATTGTTCAAGGAACCCATAGCAACCCTTGGAGAAACCCTAGGGTTCCATGGAACCCTGTTTTTGAGTAAAAATGCTTCCTTTACTTGTGGTCATTGTGAAGAACTGGCCCCTTACAGATAATAAAAAAGATCAAAAGATCATTGGTGTCAGTTGGAACGTATCTTAGAGGCAGAAACTACCCATTGTTCAAGGAACCCATAGCAACCCTTGGAGGAACCCTAGTTGGGTACGAATGCTTCTTATGCTTGCGGTCATTAGGGAGAAATGCCCCTTTACACATAACAGAAAAGATCATTGGTGTCAGTTGGGACTTATCTGAGAGGCAGAAATTGCCCATTGTTCAAGGAACCCATAGCAACTCCTGGAGAAACCCTAGGGTTCCATGGAACCCTGTTTTTGAGTAAAAATGCTTCCTTTACTTGTAGTCATTGTGAAGAACTGGCCCCTTACAAATAACAAAAAAGATCATTGGTGTCAGTTGGAACTTATCTGAGAGGCAGAAATTGCCCATTGTTTAAGGAACCCATAGGAACCCTTGGAGGAACCCTAGTTTGGGTACGAATGCTTCTTATGCTTGTGGTCATTGGGGAGAAATGCCCCCTTACAGATAATGAAAAAGATGATTGGTGTCAGATGGAACTTATTTGAGAGACAGAAATTGCCCATAGTTCAAGGAACCCATAGCAACCCTTGGAGGAACCCTAGGGTTCCATGGAACCCTGGTTGAGAAGCCCTGGTTTAGAGATATGCTGTCCTAGGCTGTCCTATTACAGGCATCTGATCTATCTTTAAAGCTGAGCTATATAGTTCAAATTCTGGTGACTACCTTTAGGCATAGAAAATGATTGGATGCATTCCATGGAAATGATTCATCATTATACATCTGTAGCAACTTAACAATATTTTCTCTATTAAAGAAAACCATGGAAATCCGAAGTCCCAGTCATCACATTATTGTGGAAACATACGGGTTAATGGATTAGACATAAAAAGTATTTGGGCCTTTTTTTTTTTTTGTTGTTTAGGAAGGGGCACATTTGGGTAATCGGGGAGGGAGAGAGGTACACTGTTCTAAAACAAACACCAAAAAATACCAAGAAAATGAAAATATAAACAAGGAGCCAGTAAGATAAACAGTGGAAACATTTCCTAGGTAAACAGATACTGGAGAGTTTTAAATATAATATTTCCTACCAACCATTCGCTCTCCGTAAGTAAGGCCATCTGTTGTATGTGCTGTAGGCCTTGTCAGGATCACCAGACTTCACATGGAAAAGCCCCAGGTCACTGGCTCCGACTGATCCACTTCATGATTTCATTCTACCAACGTTTTAGCCTGGGAAGCTGAAGCCTCTCCAAACACGCTAATCCAGATTTCTGTATTGCGGCCAGCTGATTTTGTTCCTAAAATGTTACGCCGTGTCAACTTTTACTGTTTTCATCAGCAGACGTTAAGATTTTCTTTCTTCCTCTTTCTTAAATGCCGGTGTATTAAAAGCATAAATCACGTCCTGGTTACGTAACGGGAGTCTGGCACATATCACCTGTGGTTTGTTGGGTTATGGCCGTTCATCAGAGGGAAAGCCTTCTTCAGGTAGTGATAACACTGTATGAGATTCTTCTCCAGATGCTCAAGCTTCCCAGATTGGTCTCAAAGCTCTTGGGCCGTACTCTGCTCTTCATGTGCCCAAGTCTATTGGTTTCCTCAACCGTGGACAAGATCTCACTTCACTTCATGTAGCTAAGCTCATCTCTAGGGCTTCTCCAGATTGTCATTAACAAGGCATCAACTAGGACTTTTGTAGGACATTTCCCTAGTGTAGATTCAGCTTGCCATTGACAGGATATTCCTATGGATTTATGGAGAGAGTCTGACACCAACCAACACCACCCCCTCCACCCAAGAGAGCCTTCCACTACCACCACCCTCCTATACACCAGTCACCCCAACCCCTATCCCACCCCCCGCGAGAGAGAGAAAGACAAGGTTACGTAACGGGAGTCTGGCACATATCACCTGTGGTTTACTGGGTTATGGCCGTTCATCAGAGGGAAAGCCTTCTTTAGGTAGTGATAACACTGTATGAGATTCTTCTCCAGATGCTCAAGCTTAAGCTTCCCTAGATTGGTCTCAAAGCTCTTGGGCCGTACTCTGCTCTTCATGTGCCCAAGTCTATTGGTTTCCTCAACCGTGGACAAGATCTCACTTCACTTCATGTAGCTAAGCTCATCCCTAGGGCTTCTCCAGATTGTCATTAACAAGGCATCAACTAGGACTTTTGTAGGACATTTCTCTGGTGTAGATTCAGCTTGCCATTGACAGGATATTCCTATGGATTTATGGAGAGAGTCTGACACCAACCAACACCACCCTCCACCCAAGAGAGCCTTCCACTACAACCACCCTCTATACACCAGTCCCCCCAACCCCTATCCCACCCCCCAGTGAGAGACAGAAAGACAAGGTTACGTAACGGGAGTCTGGCACATATCACCTGTGGTTTATTGGGTTATGGCCGTTCATCAGAGGGAAAGCCTTCTTTAGGTAGTGATAACACTGTATGAGATTCTTCTCCAGATGCTCAAGCTTCAGCTTCCCAGATTGGTCTCAAAGCTCTTGGGCCGTACTCTGCTCTTCATGTGCCCAAGTCTATTGGTTTCCTCAACCGTGGACAAGATCTCACTTCATTCATGTAGCTAAGCTCATCCCTAGGGCTTCTCCAGATTGTCATTAACAAGGCATCAACTAGGACTTTTGTAGGACATTTCTCTAGTGTAGATTCAGCTTGCCATTGACAGGATATCCCTATGGATTTATGGAGAGAGTCTGACACCAACCAACACCCCCCCCCCTCCACCCAAGAGAGCTTTCCTCTACCACCACCCTCCATACACCAGTCACCCCCAACCCCCATCCCACCCCCCAGTGAGAGAGAGAAAGACAAGGTTACGTAACGGGAGTCTGGCACATATCACCTGTGGTTTATTGGGTTATGGCCGTTCATCAGAGGGAAAGCCTTCTTTAGGTAGCGATAACACTGTATGAGATTCTTCTCCAGATGCTCAAGCTTCAGCTTCCCAGATTGGTCTCAAAGCTCTTGGGCCGTACTCTGCTCTTCATGTGCCCAAGTCTATTGGTTTCCTCAACCGTGGACAAGATCTCACTTCACTTCATGTAGCTAAGCTCATCCCTAGGGCTTCTCCAGATTGTCATTAACAAGGCATCAACTAGGACTTTTGTAGGACATTTCCCTAGTGTAGATTCAGCTTGCCATTGACAGGATATCCCTATGGATTTATGGAGAGAGTCTGACAACAACCATCACCCCCCCCCCCCCCCCCAAGAGAGCCTTCCACTACCACCACCCTCCATACACCAGCCACCATCCCACCCCCCAGCAAGAGAGAAAGACACTCACCTTCACAGCTCCAGACATCCCCTGGAATAAGAGTCAGGCTCTGCATACAACGCTAGGAGCCTGCAGCCTCTCTTGGATCCCACCCGGTCCCCATGGCGCGTGTGTCCCTTCTTCTGTCTCTTCTTCCAGGGGGCAGTGCTGCCCCTTTGAAAAATGCTGCCCTAGACAAATGCCTTGTTTGCCTTGTGGTAAATACATCCCTGGATGAGCTGATGGAGGAAATAAATGGCAGTTTACTAGGTAGAAGCAGGATAGGCTTCTTTAAAGAGAAAGGTTTTCAGGGATCGTCTAAAGGTGGATAGATTAGAAGATAGCCGGACAGATTGGGGTACGGAGTTCCATAGGATTGGAAAAGTCCTGGAGGCGAGCATGGGAGGAAGTGACAGGGGAACTAGAGAGCAGAAGATCTTGGGAGAATAAGAATTATCTTCTAGTTTAAGCTGCAGCTCCCCAGATCGGTCTCAAAGCTCTTGGGCTGTACTCAGCACTTGATGTGCCCAACTACACTACATTGCCAAAAGTATAAGGACGCCGGCCTTTACACACACATGAATGTTAATGGCCTCCCAGTCTTACTCCGTAGGGTTCAATATTGAGTTGGCCCCGCCATTTCCACGCACATGACCTTTAACGGCCTCCCAGTCTTAGTCCGTAGGGTTCAATATTGAGTTGGCCCCGCCATTTCCACGCACATGACCTTTAACGGCCTCCCAGTCTTAGTCCGTAGGGTTCAATATTGAGTTGGCCCCGCCCTTTGCAGCTATAACAGATTCAACTCTTCTGGGAAGGCTGTCCACAAGGTTTAGGAGGGTGTCTATGGGAAGGTTGGACCATTCTTCCAGAAGCACATTTGTCAGGTCAGGCACTGATGTCGGGGGAGGAGGCCTGGCTCGCAGTCTCCGCTCGAATTCATCCCAAAGGTGTTCTATGGGGTTTAGGTCAGGACTCTGTGCAGGCCAGTCAAGTAACTCCACCCCAAACTCGCTTCATCCCTTGAAACTCATTAACTGTATGTTCTGATGAAAAGGGTTCATCCCTTAAAAACGCAATGCTCTGATGGAGAGGGTTTATCCCTTGAAAACCATTAGCTGTATGTTCTGACTAAGAGGGTTTGTCCCTTGAAACCAATTAGTCGTTTGTTCTGATGAAGAGGGTTAGTCCCTTGAAACTCATTAGCCCTATGCTTTGATGATGGAGGGTCAGTCCCTTGAAAAACCATTAGCCCTATGCTCTGATGAAGAGGGTTCGTGCCTTAAAACTCATTAGCCCTATGATCCGATGAAGAGGGTTCATCCCTTGAAACTTGTTAACCCTATGTTCAGATGAAGAGGACTCGCCCCATGAAATGCGTTAGCCCTATGTTCCGATGAAGAGGATTCATCCCTTGAAACTCATTAGCCCTATGTTCTGATGAAGAGGATTCGTCCCTTGAAACCCATTAGCCCTATGTTCCGATGAAGAGGGTTAGTCCCTTAAAACTCATTAGCCCTATGTTCTGATAAAGAGGGTCCCTTGAAACCCCCTTGATGAAACTGAAACGCGTAAGCCCTATGTTCCGATGAAGATTACTCATTAGCCCTATGCTCTGATGATGTAGGCAGGGGCGGACTGACCATTTGGAAACTCGGGCACTGCCCGAGGGCCCGGGGTCAGTAGGGGGCCCCATGAGATGCCCCTGGTACCTTTTTCATAGGTTTTTTTGAGTTTGGGCAAAGACACAGGGGCCCCATGATCCCCTATTGCCTGGGGGCCCCATGAGTTTTCAGTCCGTCCCTGGATGTAGGGTTAGTCCCTTGAAACCCATTAGCCCTATGCTCTGATGAAGAGGGTTCGTCCCGTGAAACACGTTAGCCCTATGTTCCGATGAAGAGGACTCGTCCCGTGAAACACGTAAGCCCTATGTTCTGATGAAGAGGGGTCATCCCTTGAAACTCATTAGCCCTATGTTCCGATGAAGAGGGGTCTTCCCTTGAAACTCATTAGCCCTATGTTCCGATGAAGAGGGTTCGTCCCGTGAAACTCATTAACCCTATGTTCTGATGAAGAGGACTCGTCCCATGAAACGCGTAAGCCCTATGTTCTGATGATGAAGAGGGGTCATCCCTTGAAACTCATTAGCCCTATGTTCCGATGAAGAGGGGTCTTCCCTTGAAACTCATTAGCCCTATGTTCCGATGAAGAGGGTCATCCCTTGAAACTCATTAGCCCTATGTTCCGATGAAGAGGGTTAGTCCCTTGAAACGCATTAGCCCTATGCTCTGATGATGGAGGGTTGGTCCCTTGAAACGCATTAGCCCTATGCTCTGATGATGGAGGGTTGGTCCCTTGAAACGCATTAGCTGGCGAATCTCACCGCTGCCTGGGTTGGGTGGATACCTATCGCTACAAGAGATACCCTGCCACTTGGGTCTGGCCTACATCGCTGTTTCATCCTTTGGCTACTATATTGAGCATGTACTTATACATTTTCCTTTTTTAATAAAGTTTCATCTGGTAATCCACTAGGCCTTTGCACCCTTTTCTTTTTTCTATATATCGGTCTCCTCGACATGCATTTCATCTGTATATTCAGCTGTTTGGCTGGAGTTCAGCTATAAGAAGAATGAACCATGAAATGAAGATCAGGAATCTTTCTAACGATACGAAGGAAGGAATCCTGGCGTCCTACCTTAAGCTACTTCAATTATGTGTATTTGAAAACCTTTCGAATGAAAATGTCTGTGTACTTTACCAAAGTTAAAATAACATATAATGAGCGTTACCGTTGACGTGCGTTGTGTTCAAAATGCTTTTACCTCCGCTGTAATGACAGCCGTGAGAATTTCTACGTAAACCTAAACGACTGAGAAAAAAGAATCAAATAACTTTTGCATCCGGGTTCTATGAAACCCCTTTGAGTTGGCGGACGCATTGGCAGGTAATACGCTAAGATACAGCTACAATCAGTGCCTGGACAACGTAGCGCCCATAGCGCCCAAGGTGAAATGGCCCTTTATATAAGGTGCAAACCACACTACATTGCCAAAAGTTTTGGGCCGCCGGCCTTTCCACGCACATGACCTTTAATGGCCCCCCAGTCTTAATCCGTAGGGTTCAATATTGGTCGGCTGGCCTTCCCAAGCACATGACCTTCAATGGCTCTCCGTCTTAGTCCATAGGGTTCAATATTGGTCGGCTGGCCTTCACGCACATGACCTTTAATGGCCCCCCAGTCTTAGTCCATAGGGTTCAATATTGGTTCGGCTGGCCTTTCCACGTACATGACCTTTAATGGCCCCCCAGTCTTAGTCCGTAGGGTTCAATATTGGGCGGCCGGCCTTTCCACGCACATGACCTTTAATGGCCCCCCAGTCTTAGTCCGTGAGGTTCAATATTGGTCAGCTGGCCTTCCCACACACATGATCTTTGATGGCCTCCCAGTCTTAGTCCGTAGGGTTCAATATTGGTTCGGCTGGCCTTTCCACGTACATGACCTTTAATGGCCCCCCAGTCTTAGTCCGTAGGGTTCAATATTGGGCGGCCGGCCTTTCCACGCACATGACCTTTAATGGCCCCCCAGTCTTAGTCCGTGAGGTTCAATATTGGTCAGCTGGCCTTCCCACACACATGATCTTTGATGGCCTCCCAGTCTTAGTCCGTAGGATTCAATATTGGCCGGCTGGCCTTCCCACGCACATGATCTTTGATGGCCCCCCAGTCTTCGTCCGTAGGGTTCAATATTGGGCGGCCGGCCTTTCCACGCACATGACCTTTAATGGCCCCCCAGTCTTAGTCCGTAGGGTTCAATATTGAGTTGGCCCCGCCCTTTCCACACACATGTCCTTTAATGGCCCCCAGTCTTACTCCGTCAAGAAGAAGCTGGCTAAGAAGGTAGTAGCCGGAGGAGCCAAGAAAGGCAGCAAGACATTCCTGACCTGATTGTTCACCAGTCTCCTTGGGACCACATCTACTGCTGCAGGTTTTCCTATCAACATCTGCTGGCACTCGTGTTCCTCTGTTCCACTCCCAGTGGGGCCTGGGCTGGAGATAAAAGAGTGCTCGACCTCATCATTTCAGTCTCCTCTCAGGTACTTGACACCACCTGGCACGCTGGGTCTCGAGGCTTCTTTTTTTTTTTTCCGTAGATCATAGAGTGGGAAGGTCCTTCTTTTGGCGCCTATGTTGCTACCTGGTAATATAGAAAATTCCTGTTGGCTCCATTCATTAATGGGTTCTCACAGGGTCCTTAAGTCTTCTGTGGTGGTATCATGTGGTGAAATAATGGCAAGGGGCTGTGACAAGGCTGGTCAATGGAGGGCCTAGGCCAGGAAACTCAAGCTGCGGTGGAACTACAAGGCCTATGAGGCATTGAAAGACTCTGACAGCCACAAGTAGGGCTCCAAGAGGCAGAGTCATGATGGCACTTGCAGATCCACAGCAACTAGAGGGCTGTTGTTTTCCTACCCCAGGCCAAGACTGTGAATCATTGGTCTTTGCTGCAGAAAGAGGCAACATGGTTGGTCCAACGTCAGCAGATTTAGGTAAGTTAAAAGGGAATGAGTGGGAAGGGAAAGGGGGATGAGGGTGCAGTTTTGCTTGGACATTGGATTTAAATCTGCAGCTTTGATTAATAATAATACTTGGTGGCCCTTCCATAAAGGTCCTTGTTCAAGCACGTCCTGTTATGGGGGAAAGGGTCTCTTTTTATCTTTCGCATGTGTTGTCTCCCTGTCACATTTGCCCCCATTGTAGACTACTGAACTGATGCATATTGCAAAGGTATGGTCCACAATATTTTATTGGAGCACATGGACAGAAAGTCCCGAAAGAGTCTTGAAGAGATAATGACTGAGATGCACAAAAAACTATGAAAAAGGGTGAAAACAGTATTTTATGAAAAAAAACAAACAAACATGGCCATTGTCTATGACACCTAGTGCTCTAAATGAATAAATGTCACCTAGATCTACATTATTAGAGGGTTCTAGCATGCTTCTGTGTGTGCAGTGCATGCTGGGCTTGCTCATAAGAAAGCTTAGCAGTATCTCTACAGACCAGGGGTGGACTGACCATTTGGAAACTCAGGCACTGCCCGAGGGCCCGGGGTCAGTAGGGGGCCCCATGAGATGCCTCTGGTACCTTTTTCATAGGCTTTTTTGAGTTTGGGCAAGGACACAAGGGCCCCATGATCCCCTATTGCCAGGGGGCCCCATGAGTTGTCAGTCCGCCCCGCTACAGACTGGAGGTTTACATGGCAAGGTCCAAATTGACAATGACCGCTATGCTGCCCTGCGCCCCTTAACCCCCACCCTAACCACAAAAAACACAGCGACACAATTACTGGAGTAAAATTTTCCAGAGCGGCCGTTTATCAACAACCAAATATAACAAACATTCCTTAAAACAGAAACCTGATTAATAATACAGGAACAATCAAAATAAGGTTGCCGATCTTTGGAGGCACTAAGTATCAAACATCCATCTGCAAACCTACTTACGTGGTCCCCAGCCACACAACACCAGCTTGGGGACAAACCCAACTCTCTGCAGATGCCTCTCCGTTCAACTTACCAGTTAACCCACCAATAACTGGCATTCCATAGGGGACTCCATACCTTAGATGGGTCCCTAATATGATAACCCCATGAGATTTTTAAGATGCCTCCAAAGACCCCAACCGCCATGCCATCATGACCAAGCAATGAAACCCGATCCAGTACAAACGGGAACTTTCTTCTTGAACGTCTTTTCTCCGAATGCCTGGATTATGCTGTCCTGTCTGGAAGACCTCCTTGGAAGACACAGTGAAACCATGAACAACACTTGATCTAAATGAACCCTATCCTTCCTGATTCCCCTGTTTTCCCATCGTGCTGGCCCTTCGCTTAGTTATTTATTTATTTTTTTGCATCTGGCTATAGTTGACCTCTACAGGAGTGGAGGAGGGACGCATGTCCATCCTCTTAGCCATTAGGCTGCGTGTTTGATATTATGACCATTTGTGACTCCATACCTTAGATGGGTCCCTAATATGATAACCCCATGAGATTTTTAAGATGCCTCCAAAGACCCCAACCGCCATGCCATCATGACCAAGCCAATCCAGTACAAGGGGGAACTTTCTTCTTGAACGGCTTTTCTCTGGATGCCTGGAATATGCTGTCCTGTCTGGAAGACCCCCTTGGAAGACACGGTGAAATCATGAACAACTCTTGATCTAAAAGACCCCTATCCTTCCTGATTCCCCTGTTTTCCCATCGTGCTGTCCCTTCGCTTAGTTATTATTTATTTTTTTGCATCTGGCTATAGTTGACCTCTACAGGAGTGGAGGAGGGACGCATGTCCATCCTCTGAACCATTAGGCTGAGTGTGTGATATTATGACCATTTGTGACTCCATACTTTAGATGGGTCCCTAATATGACAATCCCATGAGATTTTTAAGATGCCTCCAAAGACCCCAACCGCCATGCCATCATGACCAAGCAATGAAACCCGATCCAGTACAAACGGGAACTTTCTTGAACGTCTTTTCTCCTGATGTCTGGAATATGCTGTCCTGTCTGGAAGACCCCCTTGGAAGACACGGTGAAATCATGAACAACTCTTGATCTAAAAGACCCCTATCCTTCCTGATTCCCCTGTTTTCCCATCGTGCTGTCCCTTCGCTTAGTTATTATTTATTTTTTTGCATCTGGCTATTGTTGACCTCTACAGGAGTGGAGGAGAGACGCACGTCCATCCTCTTAGCCATTAGGCTGCGTGTGTGATATTATGACCATTTGTGACTCCATACCTTAAATGGGTCCTTAATATGATAATCCCATGAGATTTTTAAGATGCCTCCAAAGACCCCAACCGCCATGCCATCATCATCATGCCATGAAACCCAATCCATTAGGCTGCTGCGTGTGTGATATTATGACCATTTGTGTTGGAATGACTTGCCGGTTAAACATTTATTTGATGTGTTTTGGTCTCCACAGAATGGGAAGAAGCTTAGCCTTGCTCTTTGTCTAGTGATACTACATCTGAGGACGTATAAAAGATAAAAAACCCAGCCTGTTCCCCGTCTATGATAATGGTCCACCCAGAGGTCACCTTACATTAGACGGAAGCCGGCGTGCTCATGAAAATTATTCATTGCTCTCTATTAATATTCATAAAACGATATTCTTTAGACCCACATCACAGCTGTGTTTGCCAAACACTTTTTTTTTTTTTTTTTTTTTTGCTCGAAGTCATCGCCTTCATTAAAACAGGTTTAATTATTGATTTGTCATTTAAAATACATTTACGCTTTGTACAAACAGAGTGGCTGTGGGAAGCAAAATCCTAAACCTCCAACAGGCGAGACGATGGCCCAGGGTAGAGAGAGACTTCTTACTAAGGCACGTGGTGGGAAGTAACTTCGGGACACGAGCTAAATGCGGGTTGGATATAGGAGTAAGTGCAATGTTCAAACTGATGGAGAATAATGGGGGATCCATGGGAATAGTTCACTTGTGGGAAGTAACTTCGGGACACAAGCTAAATGCGGGTTGGATATGGATCAATGTTCAAACTGAGGAGAATAATGGGAGATCAATGGGAATAGTTCACTTGTGGGAAGTAACTTCGGGACACGAGCTAAACGGGTTGGATATGAGAGTTCAATCAAATGATGGAGAATAATGGGGATCGATGCAAGTTCACTTGTTGCATACCTACACCATCTTGAAAATACTATGAAAAACCAATACATGGAAGGAGAGATGGGGATATTTGTGGCATATGAGTAAAACCATGAAAGGATATCCTATGGCTTTACTGGAGAACACTGGGAAAGTACTCTTTAGTTACTCAATGTCCACCTAATGTGACCCAACATGGGAAAAACTTCCCATGGCCGATGGAGAGAGGGCTCCCCCTGCGGCTAAGTTCCAGACTCCCCTGAAGGTGGGACAGCAGGAGTCAGGCCCAGAGTAGCACAGGTCGCCTGTGGGAGTTCTTGTTTGGTGGTCCACCCCGGAGCACGGCTAATGCGCTGAGATGGGGCCTGAAGGCAGGGGCGCCTGTGCGAGGTATGCAGGTCTTCCAGAGAACAGAGGATCACAGGATAACCAGTTTGAGCCAAAGTCGGGTGCCAGGTGAGGATCGGAGCAGACGTAGTCAAAAGGGATAGCCGAGGTCATACACAGAGATCAGGAGAGAAGATCCGTTGGGGTTAAACAGAGCAGACAGGTCCAGGAGCAAGCCGAGTCGTTAACAGGAAATCACAAGTCAGGATAGCAAGGGAACGAAGGTACTAGGGAGCCAGAGATCGACCAGTATCTGAGAGTAGTGCAGGGCTTCCTTATAAAGGCCGTTTGGCGCCAAATTTGAGGTGATGTGAACTTCTGCAGCCATGCAAGGTACTGGCAGGGGTGCCAGGTCTCCTAACACCTCTGCCGAGGACAGAGCCCTGACATAAGCCTACCTATGGTTTTCTTAGGACTTACCCCTATATTGGAAAGATATTTGGAACCCATAACTGGAGAACAGTGGGAAAGCTCTCTTCAGTTACCCAATGTCCACTTAATGTGACCCAACTCCTGTCCCAATGCTTTATTATAATGAAGGCACAATATGCACGCCATCAAAATTGTGTAAAACAGGTCAACTTAATGAGCCTACCAGTTGTTTTCCTAATCTTACCCCTATATTGGAGAGAGATCTGGGACCCGTTACTGGAGAACAGTGAGAAAGTACTCTTTGGTTACTCAATGCCCACCTAATGTGACCCAACTGCTGTCCCAATGCTATATTATAATGAGGGCACATTATAAGTCATCAAAATTTTGTAAATGGGTAACTTGAGGAGCCTACCTGTGGTCTTCTTAAATTGTTTTGCAAATGTATTGGAGAGATATGTGGGACCCGTTACTGGAGAACAGTGTGAAAGCATTATTTAGTTACCCAATGCCCACTTGTGACCCAACTGCTGGATTATAATGAGGGCACATACGCTATCAAAATGGTTTAAAACGGGTAAAATTGATGGGTCCACCTGTAGATTTCTTAAGACTTACCCCTTGTGGGAACTAGCACCAGGGATAGAGCTTTTGAAGAACACAGTCACTCACTTCCAGGGGCGGACTGACCATTTGGAAACTCAGGCACTGCCCGAGGGCCCGGGGTCAGTAGGGAGCCCCATGTGATGTCCTTGGTACCTTTTTCATAGGCTTTTTTGAGTTTGGGCAAGGACACAGGGGCCCCATGATCCCTTATTGCCCAGGGGCCCCATGAGTTGTCAGTCCGCCCCTGCTCACTTCCTTCTTTTTTAAAGGCCGTTTTTACCCAATTTTATTTAAGCGAAAGTTCCATACAACATAGGCTTCCCACGTAGGGGTATCCACCATCAATGCAAACGAAAACAAAGATTCAGCCTCCTGGCTGTCTTTAGCAGCACCGCTGCTCAGGCTTCATGCCTCGGTCTTCTTGACCATTCACATACAACACCCTGCACCTTGGTTAGCGCACTTCCCCAGCCCTCCTGCTTCTCCAGCCCACAGGCTTGGTCCCTCGGTCTGCTCTGTCAGACTTCTCCTTGCCACCATGCACACTTGTGGCTGCTCCCTTGCACCCGCATGGACTCCTCGGAAGGGTGGAGCCCAGAACCCTGGTCCTGACTCTAGAAGAAGCCCACAGACACCTGACCAATCGGTCTCCTGGCCATTCTCAAAACCTGGTCCGAGGATTGGAGATTTCATTCCTCCCAAATCACTTTGAAATCTCCAGGCTCCAGGTCCCAAAATGGGCTTTGCAAACAAATGAGGAGAGTGAAAAAAACAGGTTCCTCTGTATTAAACAAGTACCCTGGAGCCCCTCAACCTGCCTTGTTGAGAATCCCGGGGGAAATATCCTTTCTACACTGGGACAGGTCTCCACACTGTCACACCCGGTATTGGAGAAATATGTAGGACCCATTACTGGAGGACAGTGGTCAATTGCTCTTCAGTTACCCAGTGTCTACTTAACTTGGCCTAATGGCTGCCCCAACGGCTGTCCCAACTCTATGTTATACCGAAGACACATTATTTACCATCAAAATTGTGTAAAATGGGTACCCTAGCTGCGGTTTTCTTAGGGCTTACCCTAACTCATAACTGAAGAACAGTGGGAAAGCTCTCTTCAGTTACCCAATGTCCACTCAATGTGACCAAACTGGGAAAGGGGCTTTTGAAGGGGACTAGAGGCTAGCCTTCTACCCACTGATTATGTCCCAAGTAGAGGAACTTCTCCAACCCAGAGAGTTCATATCTTTTTGGAGATGCCCCAAATTGCATAGATACTGGCATTATGTTATTGCCACCCTGAATAGATGTCTTCACCTGATCATCCCAAATTTTGTATACTGGGTATTATGGATGACCTAATGGTGGACGAGACTAAATCTGCTATATCCAGAGAACTATTCCAGGCCATGAAGATCATTCTACAGCACTGGAAATCTACTGACCCCCTCGAAGCATGAAGAAGGACTATATGAAGGATACTCTGAGACTTGAGCCGACATGAGGGTTGTAATACTAAACGTTTGAAAATATGGGTCAGGGGGTTGGATACCGTAGGGAGCAGTGGAGGACTGACAACTCATGGGGCCCCAGCGCAATAGGGGATCATGGGGCCCCTGTGTCCTTGCCCACACTCAAAGCACACCGAAAAAAAACCTATAAAAGGTACCAGGGGCATTTCAGGGGGTCCCCTACTGACCTCGGGCCCTCGGGCAGTGCCCGGAAGCTCGAATGGTCAGTCCGCCCCTGGTAGCGAGGTAGAGCCGGCCCTGCTGTGCCAGGCCCAGACTCTACTAGCCCAGTAGGGAAGCCCAGGGGCAGAGAGGGGACTTTTTATTTTCCATGGGGTGCAACAGCTCCTAGCACCTATTGCAAAGTTTCCTGGGCCTCATTAGTTTAGCAGGAGGGCTTGGAGCCAAGAGGGAGCTTTTTTTCTTGCTTTTGGGAGCAGGCAAAGTAATATTACGAGACTTGTCTCCCGACAGTCTCTCCTGACCCCTTCTAAACACCATGTGTTACATCCCACATGGAAGAAAAATATATTTGAAATATATCTTTAAAATATTCTTCCCAAAATATATTGACATTTATTTGAAATACTACAATTCTGGCCATATTCAATATATTTCAATAAATATTAATTTTTATATATATATATATATATATATATAAATATATATATATATATATATACACACACACACACACACAAACATATACAGTTGTGTCCAAAATTATTCAACCCCCAATGCTGTAAAGGGGTTTAGGGACTATAGTGTACATTTGGAATTGTATTCACAATCAAAAATCCTACAAGGACGTTATTCAACTACCCAAATGCAACTAAAATGACATCAATTGTTTATGTAATACAGTTGTAAATGGTTCTTATGTGGTTTCTTCATTGCCACATTATTCAACCCCTTAAAGAGGCACTTGAAGAACAGACAACAGGTGCTTTCCATAACAGGTATTGAAAACACCTGTGGATGTCACCGTGCAGCAATCAAGCATAATAAGCACCAATTAGGCAGCTTTAAAATGACTGTCAATCTCAGTCCTTTAGACATTTACTGGTGTGGTTACAAACATGGTGAAGGCAAGAGAATGGTCCACGTGAAGACAAGAGAAGAGGTGATTTCTCTTCACAGGAAGGGCAATGGCTATAAGAAGATCTGCAAAGATTGTTAAACATACCAAGGACTCCTTAGGAAGCATCATTCGCAAATTCAAGGCAAAGGGCACTGTTGAAACGCCACCTGGTCGGATTTAAGTCTGGTGACTGCGATGGCAGAAAGAAGATGCTGACTTCGACTGCTGTGCGCTACCTGAAGCGTAGAGTTGGAGAGAAGTCCCCGTGTGACTGCTGAGGAACTGGAGAAAAGATTTGGGATCATTGTCCTGTGGGTACAGAAGTTTCAACGTCCAGACAATAAGACGCACACTGTGTAATGAAGGCCTCCGTGCCAGAATCCCAGGCGTATCCCCCTGCTGTCTCCAAAGAATAAGAAGAGTCGACTGCAGTATGCCAAAAGCCATGTGACAAACACAAAAGTTGTGGGATAGTGTTCTGTGGACCTGATGAAGCAAAATTAGAACTGTTTGGGCCCATGGATCAACGCTCATGTTTGGAGGTGGAAGAACAAGGCCTTGATGAAAAGAACCTCTTGCCTACTGTGAAGCATGGGCCCAAACAGTTCTAAGGGTCAATCACTATCCCTTTGGGGCTGTTTTGTCTTCTGCAGGTACAGGGAAGCTTATTCTTTGGTGTGCAAGGGGTACCATGAATTCTCTTCAGTACCAGGAGATATTGGATGGAAACGTGATGCAGTCCGTCACACACCTGAGGCTTGGGAGACGTTGGACCTTTGTACAGGACAATGATCCCAAGCATACCTCCAAGTCCACTAGAGCATGGTTGCAGAGGAAAGGCTGGAACATTTTCAGGTAGTGGCCATCGCAGTCAGTCAGCATCTTAAATTCGATTGACGAACCTCTGGGTAGACTTAAAGAAAGCAGTTGCAGTGCGCTTTGCCTAAGAATGTGACTGAATGAGGCTTTGCCCATGAAGAATGGGCGAAGATACCCGTTTAAGATCGCTGCAAGACACTTGTCTTCAAGCTATGCCCTTCACGTTTAAAAGCTGTTATAACTGTAAAAGGATGCTGTACTAAGTACTAAGATTGAATTCACTTGGGGGTTGAATAAACACAGATAATGTCTGTGAGCACAGAAAAGACATTTTGTGGTTATTTCATTATAACTGTTATGTTATATTTGCTCGGTGACCTACAAGTGCCTCTTTAATGTAAATGTAAGCAAGATGACTGAATGATCAGAGTGTGGTATCAATAAGCAATGTCAAACTGGCCAAAACATCAATTTCAGTGTCATTGAAGTTAATTTTTTGGACACAACTGTATATATTTGATTCTGAATACACACACACACATATATATATACACACACAGTCCATATATATATACACACACACACACACACACACATATATATACATTTTGGACACACACATATATACTGTATATACATACACACACACACATATATATATACACACACACACACACATATATATACACACACACACACACATATATATATATACACACACACACACATATATATATATATATACACACACACACACATATATATACACACACACATATATATATATACACACACACACATATATATATATATATATATACACACACACACATATATATATATACACACACACACACACATATATATACACACACACACATATATATATATACACACACACATATATATATATACAGTCATGCCGAAATTGTTGGCACCCTTGATATTTTTCCTGAAAATCAAGTATTTCACACAAAAAAGGTATTGCATTAACACATGTTTTGCTATACACATGTTTATTCCCTTTGTATGTATTGGAACAAATATAAAACAGAGGCAGAAAAAGCAAATATGACATAATACACACAAAACCCAAAAATGGGGCTGGACAAAAGTATTGGCACCCTTAACTTAATATTTGGTTGCACACCCTTTGGAAAACATAACTGAAATCAGTCGCTTCCTATAACCATCAATAAGCTTCTGACACCTCTCACCCGGAATTTTGGACCACTATTCCTTTGCAAACAGCTCCAGGTCTCTCTTATTGGATATACACCTTTTCCACCAACAGCAATTTTAGATCTCTCCACAGGTGTTCAATGGGATTTAGATCTGGGCTCATTGCTGGCCACTTCAGAACTCTCCAGCGCTTCTTTGCCATCCATTTCTGAGTGCTTTTTGACGTATGTTTGGGGTCATTGTCCTGCTGGAAGACCCAGGATCTTGGACGCACACAACCCAGCTTTCTGACACTGGGCCCTACAGTGCGACCCAAAATCCTTTGGTAATCCTCAGATTTCATGATGCCTTGCACACAGTCAAGGCACCCAGTGCCAGAGGCAGCAAAACAACCCAAAACATCATTGAACCTCCACCATATTTTACCGTAGGTACTGTGTTTACACACACACTTTGTAGGCCTCATTCCGTTTTCGGTAAACAGTAGAATGATGTGCTTTACCGAAAAGCTCTATCTTGGTCTCATCTGTCCACAAGACGTTTTCCCAGAAGGCTTTTGGCTTACTCAAGTACATTTTGGCAAACTGTAGTCTTGCTTTTTTATGTCTCTGTGTCAGCAGTGGGGTCCTCCTGGGTCTCCTGCCATAGCGTTTCATTTCATTTAAATGTCGACGGATAGTTCGCGCTGACACTGATGCTCCCTGAGCACACAGGACAGCTTGAATGTCTTTGGAACATGTTTGGGGCTGCTTATCCACCATCCGGACTATTCTGCGTTGCATCTTTCATCAATTTTCCTCATCCGTCCACGACCAGGGAGATTAGCTACAGTGCCATGGGTTGCAAACTTCTTGATAATGTTGCGCACTGTGGACAAAGGCAAATCTAGTTCTCTGGAGATGGACTTGTAACCTTGACATTGTTGATATTTTGCCACAATTTTGGTTCTCAGGTCCTCAGACAGTTCTCGTCTCCTCTTTCTGTTGTCCATGCTTAGTGTGGCACAGACAGACACACAATGCAAAGGTTAAGTGAACGTCTCTCCTTTTTATCTGCTTTCAGGTGTGATTTCTATATTGCCCACACCTGTTACTTGCCCCAGGTGAGTTTACAGGAGCATCACATGCTTGTAACATTCTTATTTATCCGCAGTTGTGAAAGGGTGCCAATACTTTTGTCCAGCCCATTTTTGGAGGTTTGTGTGACATTATGTCGAATTTGCTTTCTTTCCTCCCTTTTTTTGTTTTGTCCCAATACACACAAAGGGAATAAACATGTGTATAAAACATGTGTTAATGCAATACGTTTCGTGAGAAATACATGATTTCCTGGAGAAATATCAAGGGTGCCAACAATTTCGGCCATGACTGTATATACACACACACACACATATATATATATATACTGCATGTTGAAATGCACTTTTATTACAAAATATATGAAAAACATTTGTAAAAATACATTTCAAACACACTGTATGTCTTTAAAAATACAAATCTACATTGTTGGAATACATTTACAAATATATGTAAAATATATGTTAAAATGACTTTTTAATATGTAAAAAAAAATCTGAAGAATATATTTAAAATAAATATATGTTTAAAAATATATTTTCATGTAATATAAAAAAACGCATTTCAGTATGCAGTATATATATATAAAATATATTTTGAAAAACGTTGAATACGGCCACGATTGTAGTATTTCAAATATATTTTTCTACCATGTGGGAAATCCCTGACCCTGGCACTACGTACATTACATACTCCTGACCCTTCACTTTGTACATTACATACTCCTGACCCTTCACTTTGTATGTTAATACTCCTGACCCTTCACTGTGCATTACATACTCTTGCACTTTGTACATTACATATTTCTGACTCCTACACTCTGTACATCACATACTCCTGACCCCTTCAATCTGTACATTACATACTCCTGACCCCTTCAATCTGTACATTACATACTCCTGACCCCTTCAATCTGTACATCACATACTCCTGACCCCTTCAATCTGTACATTACATACTCCTGACCCCTGCACTATGTATATTACATACTCCTGAGCCCTGCAATCTGTACATTACATACTTCTGACCCCTGCATTCTGTACATCACATACTCCTGACCCCTTCAATCTGTACATTACATACTCCTGACCCCTGCACTCTGTATATTTCATACTCCTGACCCCTTCAATCTGTACATTACATACCCTTGACATCTGCACTCTGTACATTACATATCCCTGACACCTGCACTCTGTACATTAGATACACCTGACCCCTGCACTCTGTGCATTACATACTCCTGACCCCTGCACTCTGTACATTACATACTCCTGACCCCTGCACTCTGTACATTACATACTTCTGTCCCTTGCACTCTGTGCATTACATACTCCTGACCCATGCACTCTGTACATTACATACTCCTAACTCCTGCACTCTGTACATTACATACTCTTAACCCTGAAAACTTTACATTAGATACTCCTTACCCCTGCACTCTGTACATTAAATACTCCTGTCCCCTGCACTCTGTACATTACATACTCCTGACCCCTTAAATCTGGACATTACATACTCCTGACCCCTGAAATCTGTACATTAGATACTCCTGACCTCTGCACTCTGTACATTACATACTCCTGACCCCTGAAATCTGTACATTAGATATACTCCTGACCTCTGCACTCTGTACATTAGATACTGCAGACCCCTGCACTCTGTACATTATATACTCCTGTCCCCTGCACTCTGTACATTACATACTCCTGACCCCTTAAATCTGTACATTACATACTCCTGACACCTTAAATCTGTACATAACATACTCCTGACCCCTGAAATCTGTACATTAGATACTCCTGACCTCTGCACTCTGTACATTACATACTCCTGACCCCTGAAATCTGTACATTAGATACTCCTGACCTCTGCACTCTGTACATTAGATACTCCAGACCCCTGCACTCTGTACATTACATACTCCTGTCCCCTGCACTCTGTACATTACATACTCCTGACCCCTTAAATCTGTACATTACATACTCCTGACCCCTGAAATCTGTACATTAGATACTCCTGACCTCTGCACTCTGTACATTACATACTCCTGACCCCTGAAATCTGTACATTAGATACTCCTGACCTCTGCACTCTGTACATTACATACTCCTGACCCCTGAAATCTGTACATTAGATACTCCTGACCCCTGCACTCTGTACATTACATACTCCTGACCCCTGAAATCTGTACATTAGATACTCCTGACCTCTGCACTCTGTACATTAGATACTCCTGACCCCTGAAATCTGTACATTACATACTCCTGACCCCTGAAATCTGTACATTAGATACTCCTGACCCCTGAAATCTGTACATTAGATACTCCTGACCCCTGAAATCTGTACATTAGATACTCCTGACCCCTGCACTCTGTACATTAGATACTCCTGACCCCTGAAATCTGTACATTACATACTCCTGACCAACAGCAGGATTTATATGGGTTATATTGTATTCCCCCCAAAATCTGTTGGGGGTCTCGGTGGGTCTCCCTAACCCGGAGGGTCCCCGGTGAAACTACCTCATTTGTATTATGGTGGAGGGAGCCCTAGCTATGAATACTTTCAAATGGCAAAAATATTATCGAAAGGGTCTTCCAATGGTTAACAGGAACATAAAACGCTAGAATGCCGGCCTGGGAATCGCTGCCACGCCTGCCTTGGGATTATTTACAGATAAAAGCTGCCTTTTGTATTTTTATGCTTTTAGCCCTCCATTACCGACACGTTCCTCGAGTGCAGAGCTCGTATTTCTATGGCTGAATTTAGCTTTTAAATCCGCATTTTACATCCATTATGTAGATTTCTATTCAACTGGACATGCAGAATTTCAAATCAATACGAGAGACTGCTCCGGGGGTCTTCTGGCTCTGACCACCGTTGCAAAGCCAAAGGGGTCCGTCCTTCGTCCTTCGCCGACGTGCCATGTTTTCTTCGCTTCAAAAAATTTTAATTCAACCTAGTTATGTTCACCATTCGAAGTCCGACCTCATTGCCATCCACCAGATCCTGCTTCTTCTCCTTTGATGACCCGGCCATAAACCTTCTGACCACGGACAGGTAAAGTGAAGAACATTGGTTATCTTGTTCAAAACGGAACCGGACCCCGACTGCGCTTGGGTACTTCCCGCTTCCCCATCCGAACACCGACCACCTGCACCACCGCTGACCATACAAGACTAGGAGACACCAGTCCAGGGGCGGACTGACAACTCATTGGGCCCCCGGGCAATAGGGGATCATGGGGCCCCTGTGTCCATGCCCAAACAAAAAAAAAAGCCTATGAAAAAGGTACCATGGGCATCTCATGGGGCCCCCTAATGACCCTAGGCCCTCGGGCAGTGCCCGAGTTTCCAAATGGTCAGTCCGCCCCTGCACCAGTCTTGAAGTAAACCAGGAGGTAGACTAGTTTATTTCAACACAGATACAAGATATATACACTCAAGGGGACAACCCCCCCCCCTCCCTGCATAATGACACAGGGCGGGGCAATCTACCTTGAGTAACAAGAGACACACCAGCAGACAGTCCCATCAGGAGGGAGGGCTGCTGGAGACACCCCCCACCCCCCACCAAGCCAATACACATAGTCACAGGGGCGGACTGACCATTTGGAAACTCGGGCACTGCCCAAATGCTCGGGGTCAGTAGGGGGCCCCATGAGATGCCCCTGGTACCTTTTTCATAGGCTTTTTTAAGTTTGGGCAAGGACACAGGGGCCCCATGATCCCCTATTGCCCGGGGGCCCCATGGTTGTCAGTCCGCCCCTGCATAGACGCATACATCCAATAATAGTTTGCTCCCAAGCAAGACACACAATAGAACAATGGGATGCAACCACATAACACCAAACAATCCACAACCCCCCACCCCAATATTAGGACAGATCACCCTGTACCCCTAACAGACACAGGGTGACTAACACATAAGAGGGATATGGGGAGCTGAGACAGGGGTCTCCCCACCTCTCCAAAGTGATCTGTGTTCCATGGGCCCCCCAACCCAAAGTGACTCCCGTCACAAAAAGGGTGCCTAAAAGTGGGTGGTATATATTAGGAAGCAAGTGGACATGTTCTTCCTGAAGTCGGTGTGTTGAAAAAATGGGCAAGCGTAAGGATTTGAGGGACTTTGACAAGGACCAAATTGTAAGTGGCAAGATGATTGGATCAGAGTAACTCCAAAACTGCAGCTCTGGTGGGATGTTCCCGGTCTGCAGTGGTCAGGATCGACCAAAAATGGTCCAAGGAAGGAGAACCGGTGACAGGGTAATGGGCAGCAAAGGTTCATTGATCGTGGTGGGGAGGAAAATCTGGCCTGTGTAGTCCAGTCCAACAGAAAGAGCTAATGAAGCTCAAAGTGATGAAAAAGTGAATGCTGGTTCTGATAAAAAGGTGTCAGAACACACAGAGTATGGGGCTGTGTAGCCGCAGACCGGTCAGGGTGCCCATGCTAACCTGTGCCCACAGCCAAAAGTGCCTACAATGGGCATGTGACTTACAGAACTGGAGCAAGGAGAAATGGAAGAACGTGGCCTGGTCTGATGAATTCAAGAATGGTTTGAGGAACACTACAATGAGTTTGAGGTGTTGACTTGCCCTTCAAATTCTCCAGACCTCCATCCAATTGAGCACCCATGAGATGTACTAGAAAAAACAATTCTGATCCATGCAGGCCCCATGTCACAACTTACAGAACTTAAAGACCTGCTAATGACGGCTTGGTACCAGATACCACAGCATACCTTTAGAAGTCTAGTGGTGTCCATGCCTTGACAGGTCAGGGCTGGTATGGTCAGACCGGTCATGGTGCCTACAATGGACACGTGAGCTTCAGAACTGGAGCACGGAGCAATGGAAGAGCGTGGCCTGGTCTGATGAATTCAAGAATGGTTTGAGGAACACTACAATGAGTTTGAGGTGTTGACTTGCCCTTCAAATTCTCCAGACCTCAATCCAATTGAGCACCCATGAGATGTACTAGAAAAACAATTCTGATCCATGCAGGCCCCGCGTGGCAACTTACAGAACTTAAAGGACTTAAGAAGTCTAGTGGGTCCATGCCTTGATGGGTCAGGGCTATTATGGCCAGACTGGCTAGACTGGCCAGGGTGCCCATGCTGACCCATGTCCACAGCCAAAAGTGCCTACAATGGTCTTGTGAGCATCAAAACTGGACCACGAGGCAATAGAAGAAGGTGGCCTTTCCTGATAAATTCAAGAACGATTTGAGGAACACAGCAAATGATCCGCTACTGATGGCTTAGTGCCAGATACCACAGCTTACCTTCAGAGGTCTAGTGGGGTCCATGCCTTGATGGGTCAGGGCTATTATGGCCAGACTGGTCAGGTTGCCCATGCTGACCCATGTCCACAGCCAAAAGTGCCTACAATGGTCTTGTGAGCATCAGAACTGGACCACGAGGCCATGGAAGAAGATGGCCTTTCCTGATAAATTCAAGAACAATTTGAGGAACACAGCAAATGATCCTCTACTGATGGCTTAGTGCCAGATACCACAGCTTACCTTCAGAGGTCTAGTGGGGTCCATGCCTTGATGGGTCAGGGCTATTATGTCCAGACTAGTCAGGGTGCCCATGCTGACCCATGTCCACAGCCAAAAGTGCCTACAATGGACATGTGAGCTTCAGAACTGGAGCAAGGAGCAACGGAAGAACGTGGCTTGGTCTGCTGAATTCAATAATGGTTTGAGGAACACTACAATGAGTTTGAAGTGTTGACTTGCCCTTCAAATTCTCCAGACCTCAATCCAATTGAGCACCCATGAGATGTACTAGAAAAACAATTCTGATCCATGCAGGCCCCATGTCACAACTTACAGAACTTAAAGACCTGCTAGGTACCAGATACCACAGCATACCTTTAGAACTGGCTAGACTGGCCAGGGTGCCCTTGCTGACCCATGTCCACGGCCAAAAGTGCCTACAATGGTCTCGTGAGCATCAGAACTGGACCACGAGGCCATGGAAGAAGGTGGCCTTTCCTGATAAATTCAAGAACGATTTGAGGAACACAGCAAATGATCCTCTACTGATGGCTTAGTGCCAGATACCACAGCTTACCTTCAGAGGTCTAGTGGGGTCCATGCCTTGATGGGTCAGGGCTATTATGTCCAAACTAGTCAGGGTGCCCATGCTGACCCATGTCCACAGCCAAAAGTGCCTACAATGGTCTTGTGAGCATCAGAACTGGACCACGAGGCCATGGAAGAAGGTGGCCTTTCCTGATAAATGCAAGAACAGTTTGAGGAACACAGCAAATGATCCTCTACTGATGGCTTAGTGCCAGATACCACAGCTTACCTTCAGAGGTCTAGTGGGGTCCATGCCTTGATGGGTCAGGGCTATTATGGCCAGACTGGTCAGGTTGCCCATGCTGACCCATGTCCACAGCCAAAAGTGCCTACAATGGTCTTGTGAGCATCAGAACTGGACCACGAGGCCATGGAAGAAGGTGGCCTTTCCTGATAAATTCAAGAACGATTTGAGGAACACAGCAAATGATCCTCTACTGATGGCTTAGTGCCAGATACCACAGCTTACCTTCAGAGGTCTAGTGGGGTCCATGCCTTGATGGGTCAGGGCTATTATGGCCAGACTGGTCAGGTTGCCCATGCTGACCCATGTCCACAGCCAAAAGTGCCTACAATGGTCTTGTGAGCATCAGAACTGGACCACGAGGCCATGGAAGAAGGTGGCCTTTCCTGATAAATTCAAGAACGATTTGAGGAACACAGCAAATGATCCTCTACTGATGACTTAGTGCCAGATACCACAGCTTACCTTCAGAGGTCTAGTGGGGTCCATGCCTTGATGGGTCAGGGCTATTATGGCCAGACTGGTCAGGTTGCCCATGCTGACCCATGTCCACAGCCAAAAGTGCCTACAATGGTCTTGTGAGCATCAGAACTGGACCACGAGGCCATGGAAGAAGGTGGCCTTTCCTGATAAATTCAAGAACGATTTGAGGAACACAGCAAATGATCCTCTACTGATGGCTTAGTGCCAGATACCACAGCTTACCTTCAGAGGTCTAGTGGGGTCCATGCCTTGATGGGTCAGGGCTATTATGGCCAGACTGGTCAGGTTGCCCATGCTGACCCATGTCCACAGCCAAAAGTGCCTACAATGGTCTTGTGAGCATCAGAACTGGACCACGAGGCCATGGAAGAAGGTGGCCTTTCCTGCTAAATTCAAGAACGATTTGAGGAACACAGCAAATGATCCTCTACTGATGGCTTAGTGCCAGATACCACAGCTTACCTTCAGAGGTCTAGTGGGGTCCATGCCTTGATGGGTCAGGGCTATTATGGCCAGACTGGTCAGGTTGCCCATGCTGACCCATGTCCACAGCCAAAAGTGCCTACAATGGTCTTGTGAGCATCAGAACTGGACCACGAGGCCATGGAAGAAGGTGGCCTTTCCTGATAAATTCAAGAACGATTTGAGGAACACAGCAAATGATCCTCTACTGATGGCTTAGTGCCAGATACCACAGCTTACCTTCAGAGGTCTAGTGGGGTCCATGCCTTGATGGGTCAGGGCTATTATGGCCAGACTAGTCAGGTTGCCCATGCTGACCCATGTCCACAGCCAAAAGTGCCTACAATGGTCTTGTGAGCATCAGAACTGGACCACGAGGCCATGGAAGAAGGTGGCCTTTCCTGATAAATTCAAGAACGATTTGAGGAACACAGCAAATGATCCTCTACTGATGGCTTAGTGCCAGATACCACAGCTTACCTTCAGAGGTCAGGTCTAGTGGGGTCCATGCCTCAACAGGTCAAGGTTATTAGGGCAGCAACCTACTATCTTTGTTTTTGGGGCACCCACTCAATATTAGGTGGATGGTCATATCAGTGTGAGTTTGTTCTGGGTTCTAGAAGTGAAGGTGACCAAGCTGTGCCTCTCTAACCCCAGTAGAGAAAAGTGAGGGCCCCGGGCCAGCTGAACGTTGCGGAAACGTCTGGAAAAGCTTGCCAGGAATACAAATCCTTCAGAACATCGAATTTCTGTGCATTTCATCTTTGTATTTAGCCGGAAATCCAGCTTTGAAGTCATCATGAGGCTCGGGGAACAGGTCCAGGACTCAAGCGGTTAATGGGACATGGAAGGGAATGCTAATCTCGGCAGTGCCTGTGCAGCCCTTGATGTTAATTTGCGAGTACTTCTACTTGCTAATTAGCACAAAAGAGCTAAGTACTATTAAGTGGGCCCCGGAGCTGTTAATCCATCGCTTTCTGGACTGGGCCGAAAAAGAAAAAAAAAACAGGTGTAAAGGGGGGGTGGGGCAGGCCAGACACAAAGTATACAAGAAGTACATTGTAACACGCAATGCGACCTTGTGACACGGAACTTCAGGGCTCGTTCTTACCTACTTTGTGCCTTTTGCTACATTTTGCAACACAGGAAGACCGGACGAAGTTTGTTTCCAACGAATACCCCGCCCCCCTTCCCCGCTTTCTTAGTGCGCTTTGTTACGCAGAAGTCCTGCACGCTGCGTTGCGCTTGCGATTTGCCATTAAAGAGGGAAATCCGATCGCTGAAATCTCGTGTAAGCTTTAACATGTCAACGTCATTTTGGAAATTGACGTTGTTTTTTTAACCACTTATTATCCGACGCCTAAGCGGGTGGACGTTTATAAACGCCCTCCCGCATTCACTGTCTGGGAGCGCACGGCACCGCAATGCCAGCAACACAGCTGACCAAGTATGATTTGTGCTTGATTAGCTACTTTGGAGGGCAGGGGAGACATCAGGGATATAATAAACCCCTGATGTCTCCATAGAGAGAAGCCGTTACAGTGATGCAGTTAACTAAGTATGATCCGTTCTTGATTAGCTGGTTTGGAGGGCACGGTGTCCAACAGACCCCTGATGTCTCCATAAAGAGAACCTGTTACAGCCAGGAAAACAGCTGACCAAGTGAGATTTGTGCTTGATTAGCTGCTTTGGAGGGCAGGGGAGACATCAGGGATATAATAAACCCCTGATGTCTCCATAAAGAGAACCGTTAAATCCGGTGACGCAGCTAACTAAGTATGATCCGTTCTTGATTAGCTGGTTTGGAGGGCACGGTGTCCAACAGACCCCTGATGTCTCCATAAAGAGGACCTGTTACAGCCAGGAAAACAGCTGACCAAGTGAGATTTGTGCTTGATTAGCTGCTTTGGAGGGCAGGGGAGACATCAGGGATATAATAAACCCCTGATGTCTCCATAAAGAGAACCGTTAAATCCGGTGACGCAGCTAACTAAGTATGATCCGTTCTTGATTAGCTGGTTTGGAGGGCACGGTGTCCAATAGACCCCTGATGTCTCCATGAAGAGGACCTGTTACAGCCAGGAAAACAGCTGGCCAAGTAGGATTTGTGCTTGAAGGGCTTTGAAGGGCACGGGAGACATCAGGGGTATAATCAGGGGCGGACTGACAACTCATGGGGTCCCCAGGCAATAGGGGATCATGGGGGCCCTGTGTCCTTGCCCAAACTCAAAAAAAGCCTTTGAAAAAGTTACCAGGGGCATCTCATGGGGCCCCCTACTGACCCCGGGCCCTCGGGCAGTGCCCGAGTTTCCAAATGGTCAGTCCACCCCTGGGTATAATAGACCCCTTTCTCCATAAACTGGACCTGTTACGGCCAGGGACGCAGCTAACTAAGTATGATCCGTTCTTGATTAGCTACTGTGGAGGGCACGGTGTCAAATAGACCCCTGATGTCTCCATAAAGAGGACCTGTTACAGCCAGGAAAACAGCTAACCAAGTATGATTTGTACTTGATTAGCTGCTTTGGAGGGCAGGGGAGACATCAGGGATATAATAGACCCCTGATATCTCCATAAAGAGAACCTGTTACAGCCGGAGATGCAGCTAAGTATGATCCCTTCTTGATTAGCTACTTTGGAGGGCACGGCGTCAAATAGACCCCTGATGTCTCCATAATGAGGACCCGTTACAGCCAGGAAAACAGCTAACCAAGTATGATCTTTTTACAGAGACATCAGGGGTCTATTCGACTCCTGATGTCTCCCATGCCCTCCACAGTAGCTAATCAAGAATTGATCATACTTAGTTAGCTGCGTCCCTGGCTGTAACAGGTCCCGTTTATAAAGAAAGTGGTCCATTAGACCCATGATGTCTCCTATGCCCTTCAAAGCAGCTAATCAAGCACAAATCATACTTGGTTAATTGCTTTCCTGGCTGTAACAGGTCCTCTTTATGGAGAGATCAGGGGTCTAATTGATGCATGAATCATACTTGGTTAGCTGTTTTCCTGGCTGTAATGGGTCCTCTCTATGGAAACATCAGGGGTCTATTTGATGTTGTGCCCTCCAAAGCAGCTAATCAAGAATGGATCATACTTAGTTTGGTTTGCTGCATCACTGGCTGTAAGAGGTTCTCTTTATGGAGACATCAGGGGTCTATTAGATCCCTGATGTCTCCTCTGCCCTCCATAGCAGGTAATCAAGCACAAACCATACTTAGCTGTTTTCCTGGCTGTAATGGGTCCTCTTTATAGAGACATCAGGGGTCTATTTGACTCCTGATGTCTCCCGTGCCCTCCAAAGCAGCTAATCAAGCTTGGATCATATTTGATTAGCGGCATCCCTGGCGGTAACAGGTCCTCTTTATGGAGACTGGGGTCTGTTAAATCCCTGATGTCTCCCCTACCGTCCAAAGCAGCTAATCAAGCATGGATTATACTTGGTTAGCTGTTTTCCTGGCTGTAACAGGTCTTCTTTATGGAGACATCAGGGGTCTATTCAATCCCTGATGTCTCCAATACCCTTCAAAGCAGCTAATCAAGCATGAATCATGCTTGGTCAGCTGTTTTCCCGGCTGTAATGGGTCCTCTAATGAGGACTTCCAATGTAAAGGGGGACTCTTATGGGACATCTGATGTAAGGGGGCACTCTGATGGTGACATCTGATGTAAGGGGGTACTCTGATAGGGACATGGATGTAAGGGGGCACTCTGATGGGAGGAGAAAGGACTTTGATGAGTAGTCCTGATGTAAAGAAGGACTCTGATGAGGACTTCCGAAGTAAAGGGGTCCTCTTATGGGACATCTGATATAAGGGGGCACTCTGATTTTGACATCTGATGTAAGGGGGTACTCTGATAGGGACATGGATGTAAGGGGGTACTCTGATAGGGACATGGATGTAAGGGGGCACTCTGATGGGAGGAGAAAGGACTTTGATGAGCAGTCCTGATGTAAAGAAGGACTCTGATGAGGACTACTGAAGTAAAGGGGTCCTCTTATGGGACATCTGATGTAAGGGGGCACTCTGATGGTGACATCTGATGTAAGGGGGCACTCTGACAGATAAATGGATGTAAGGGGGCACTCTGATGGGAGGAGAAAGGACTTTGATGAGTAGTCCTGATGTAAAGAAGGACTCTGATGAGAACTTCTGATGTAAAGGGGTCCTCTTATGGGACATCTGATATAAGTGGGGCACTCTGATGGTGACATCTGATGTAAGGGGGCACTCTGATGGTGACATCTGATGTAAGGGGGCACTCTTGTGGGAGGAGAAAGAAGGACTTTGACTTCTGCTACTGCACCCCCAGATCAGATAGGCTAGATCCTGCCAGTGCCGGGAACGAGGTCATCCAGTGCCCAGGTCAAAGATGCCAGAAAGAAGGTGCCTCCATCCCTACAGTAAACCACCCCGCCCAGGGCAGCCGACCCTCCTGCCCACCCCTTGTCCCATCCCTCGAATCTGGCCCATGGCTTTTTACGCGACCCGTAGTTGACCGTGGACAAAAAACTCAGAGAAACGTTCGGATGAAATGAAAAAAAATGACCGTCCATGAAAGGACGGGGAAAGGCGACGCACCTGAAACGTTGGGTTCAGCTACACTTCAGGAGGTCGGGTGCGAACGTTTCCTAGCCTTGGCGCACATATCTGAAGTGTTCCTCCAGGCCTATAAATAGCGCCGTCACCACGGAAAGGCGTCATGCGCCCTATCTGAGCTTTGTCTCGGCACACATTGCACGGCCTCCATCTTATCTTTATGTTATCAGCCGTGTTGATCCAAACCTTGGGCCTCTCCCTTTTTCTTTGGAGGCTTCTCATGTCCTCAGGCTGACCCTCCATTGGGAGGACAGATAATCATTCTCCACTTAAAAAAAAAAAAAAATATGATGAATCCCTTTCCAAGCCTCCCTCTTAGCCCGGTGATGGGGCCTGGCATGCCACGCATTTTTCTCCCACCTCTTCCCCCCTGATGTCATCAAACAATTTATTTGCGTTGCTTGTAAAGGTGATAGCAGGAGATAATCGGCCTCTCGGCTTTTCCATGTTTGCACTTATCTCCTGCTCATGTTGTACCAGACTCTCATCTCAGCGCTCACCGTGATGGGTGCTGAGAGGTCCTGGTTATCTTTGGGCAATTAATGTCATAGAATTCTTCCAATGTTCCAAAGAGTGTCGGGGGAAGGCGGAGGTGGTGGTGGAAGGAGGAGGTGGTGGGGACGGCGGAGGTGGTGGTGGAAGGAGGAGGTGGTGGGGACGGCGGAGGTGGTGGTGGGGGTGGAAGGAGGGAGGGTGGTGGGGAAGGCGAAGGTGGTGGTGGAAGGAGGAGGTGGTGGAGGTGCTGGGGAAGGAGGTGGTGGTGGTGGAGATGGAGGTGGTGGTGGGGAGGAGGGTCTTTCTCTTTCTGTAGTCCCTCTTCCCAGCCAACACAACCATAAAAATGATCCGTTCCTGCAAAGTTCCTCCAAAGCGAACAGCCGGTAACGAAAAAAAAAAATGGACATTACTTTTCACATTCAGAGAAACTTAAAGACGAGGTCTCGGGGATTAGTACACTTAAAGGGAATCCGTGACGGAAAGCAGCCGCCGGCTCCATGACACACATATCGGTCATTCGGGAGGAGAAAGTCGTGCGTTGACAGGCGGCCTGATACTCCGTTCATCTCCTTTACACTCATTAACCTAAAAGGCTGCGCTAGCCGCCATTCATGAGGGTCCTTCAAAAAATAAAAAAAAGTGTTCCTGGTAACGTGTCCATCTACCGTCCTGACCGCGGCATTCCGGTTAAATGCCGAGCAATGTTTGCTGCCTATGGTCAAAGTTGAAGTTGATTCACGGACGCTTGTGAGAAGAATCCTCTTGTTGAAGTGATGGCTACGCAGAGATGGGGTTATTAGAATGGGGTCCTAGGAAAAGTGGTGGCTTCCATCCTTTTGACGTGCAATGAGAAGGATTGCAGTAGGCACAGAGAGACCCCCATCTGCATTGTCTGTGGTGGTGTGGGTGGGTGCAGCCTGGTGAATGGAGGTCCAACTGGGCAACACTCACCGATGACAGCAGCTTGTAGTGAAGCAGGTCTCAGCCGAGCTGGCAGCATTCTGGCTCGTCCAGGTCCAAGTGGGAAGGTTTCCAGGAGAGTGGTGAATCCCTACACTTTCCTCATCTGGATCCTTTCCCTACCACTCAGGGGCGTATTTACCACAAGGCAAACAAGGCATTTGCCTAGGGCGGCATTTTTCAGGGGGGCAGCACTGCCCCTCGGAAGAAGAAGGGACACATGCGGCATGGGGGCCTGGTGGGTTCCGAGAGAGAGACTGCAGGTTTCATGATGGTGTATGCACAGCCCGACCCTCGTTCCCGGAGATGTCCGGGGGCTGTGAAGGTGAGTAACTTTCTCTCTCTCTCTCTGTGGCATGCAGTCGTTGATGGAATACATGTAGACAAGAGGTGGCAGGCATGGTCCATTGTTGTCACCATCGGGAAACCCATGTTAGGAAATGGCATGTATTCAGAGGCTGAGCACATGTAGACAAGAGATGGCAGGTATGGTCCATTGTTGTCACCATCGGGGAACCCATCCTAGGAAATGGCATGCAGTCAGTGGCTGAGCACATGTAGACAAGAGGTGGCAGGCATGGTCCATTGTTGTCACCATCGGGAAACCCATCCTAGGAAATGACATGCAGTCATTGGTGGAATACACTATCCACATGCTAGGTACATGCTGGGCTCCCAAACCCAGGAGCCAAGATTCTACATAGACTCTGCCAAACCTAAGATGGCTTCCAGAGCGACATGGGTGGCCAGCACCCAACCAGATCGCTGCCCAGAAAACCATAGAGGAACCATGCTCCTCTTGACTTCCTCTCCTCCGCAATGCCGCTACAGTTAGCACCACCTGCAGTGGAGAAAGTGGTAGAAAATCCACTGTGGTGCTCAACCATACAAGAGGACCTGCCTACAGAGGCATGGCTCCCTCAGACGCCAACTCTCCCACAAGTCCATCCTCCCTTGCAAAAGTGCCAATCCGAACCACAGCCTCGACCAATTGCTCAATACTACAGGAACAACTAGGTTGTAGCTTGCTCCCCGGGCCTGCACTGGGCCTTAGGTTCTTACCTAGGTGGCCTTGGGGATGGTCCAACTCTTCTTGTATGTTGTATGATTGTCCATTAATAGACCCAACTGCTGGTTGTATGAATGTCCATCAATAGACCCAACTGCTGGTTGTATGAATGTCCATCAATAGACCCAACTGCTGCTAATTTTTTTTGCACTGGGCCCTAGGTTCTCATCTAGGTGGTCTTGTGGATGGTCCAACTCTTCTTGCATGTTGTATAAATGTCCACTAATAGACCCAACTACTGCTAATGTGTTTGCACTGGGCCCTAGGTTCTCACCTAGGTGGCCTTAGGGATGGTCCGACTCTTCTTGTATGTTGTATAAATGTCCACTAATAGACCCAACTGCTGCTAATTTTTTTGAACGGGGCCCTAGGTTCTCACCTAGGTGGCCTTGTGGATGGTCCAACTCTTCTTGCATGTTGTATAAATGTCCACTAATAGACCCAACTACTGCTAATGTGTTTGCACTGGGCCCTAGGTTCTCACCTAGATTGCCTTGAGGATGGTCCAACTCTTCTTGTATGTTGTATAAATGTCCATCAATAGACCCAACTGCTGCTAATTTTTTTGCACTGGGCCCTAAGTTCTCACCTAGGTGTCCTTGGGGATGGTCCAACTCTTCTTGTATATTGTATAAATGTCCATTAATAGACCAAACTGCTGGTTGTATGAATGTCCACTAATAGACCCAACTGCTGCTACTTTTTTTTTGCACTGGGCCCTAAGTTCTCACCTAGGTGGCCTTGGGGATGGTCCAACTCTTCTTGTATGTTGTATAAATGTTCATTAATAGACCCAACTGCTGATTATATAAATGTTCATCAATAGACCCAACTGCTGCTACTTTTTTTGCACTGGGCCCTAGGTTCTCACCTAGGTGGCCTTAGGGATGGTCCAACTCTTCTTGTATGTTGTATAAATGTCCACTAATAGTCCCAACTGCTGCTAATTTTTTTCCACTGGGCCCTAGGTTCTCACCTAGGTGGCCATGAGGATGGCCCAACTCTTCTTGAATGTTGTATAAATCTCCATTAATAGACAGAAACTGCTGCTAATGTTTTTGCACTGGGCCCTAAGTTCTCACCTAGGTGGCCTTGGTGATGGTCCAACTCTTCGTGTATGTTGTATAAATGTCCAATAATAGACCAAACTGCTGGTTGTATGAATGTCCACTAATAGACCCAACTGCTGCTACTTTTTTTGCACTGGGCCCTAAGTTCTCACCTAGGTGGCCTTGGGGATGGTCCAACTCTTCTTGTATGTTGTATAAATGTTCATTAATAGACCCAACTGCTGATTATATAAATGTCCATCAATAGACCCAACTGCTGCTACTTTTTTTGCACTGGGCCCTAGGTTCTCACCTAGGTGGCCTTAGGGATGGTCCAACTCTTCTTGTATGTTGTATAAATGTCCACTAATAGTCCCAACTGCTGCTAATTTTTTTCCACTGGGCCCTAGGTTCTCACCTAGGTGGCCATGAGGATGGCCCAACTCTTCTTGAATGTTGTATAAATCTCCATTAATAGACAGAAACTGCTGCTAATTTTTTGCACTGGGCCCTAAGTTCTCACCTAGGTGGCCTTGGTGATGGTCCAACTCTTCTTGTATATTGTATAAATGTCCATTAATAGACCAAACTGCTGGTTGTATGAATGTCCACTAATAGACCCAACTGCTGCTACTTTTTTTGCACTGGGCCCTAAGTTCTCACCTAGGTGGCCTTGGGGATGGTCCAACTCTTCTTGTATGTTGTATAAATGTTCATTAATAGACCCAACTGCTGATTATATAAATGTCCATCAATAGACCCAACTGCTGCTACTTTTTTTGCACTGGGCCCTAGGTTCTCACCTAGGTGGCCTTAGGGATGGTCCAACTCTTCTTGTATGTTGTATAAATGTCCACTAATAGTCCCAACTGCTGCTAATTTTTTTCCACTGGGCCCTAGGTTCTCACCTAGGTGGCCATGAGGATGGCCCAACTCTTCTTGAATGTTGTATAAAGTGTCCATTAATAGACAGAAAGCTGCTGCTAATGTTTTTGCACTGGGCCCTAAGTTCTCACCTAGGTGGCCTTGGTGATGGTCCAACTCTTCTTGTATGTTGTATAAATGTCCATTAATAGACCAAACTGCTGGTTGTATGAATGTCCACTAATAGACCCAACTGCTGCTAATTTTTTTGCACTGGGCCCTAGGTTCTCACCTAGGTGGCCTTGGGGATGGTCCAACTCTTCTTGTATGTTGTATAAATGTCCACTAATGGATCCAGCTACTGCTAATGTGTTTGCACTGGGCCCTAGGTTCTCACCTAGGTGGCCTTGGGAATGGTCCAACTGTTCTTGAATGTTGTATGAATGTCCATCAATAGTCCCAACTGCTACTAATTTTTTTGCACTGGGCCCTGGGTTCTCTTCTAGGTGGCCTTGTGGATGGTCCAACTCTTTGTGTATGTTGTATAAATGTCCATTAATAGACCCAACTGCTGGTTGTATGAATGTCCATCAATAGACCCAACTGCTGCTAATTTTTTTGCACTGGGCCCTAGGTTCTCACCTAGGTGTCCTTGGGGATGGTCCTACTCTTCTTGTATGTTGTATAAATGTCCACTACTAGACCCAACTGCTGCTATTTTTTTTTTTTCGGAGTCCAAGCACCCACCAAATGTTTCCGCCTTACCTACAGAAGAGATAGGAATGCCGTGCAGGAACAATGCAGAGGAAAGCAGCACTATTTTTAGACCACGCTGTCCTCCCAAATTATGACTCAAAAACGAGCCTTCCACAGCTTCCAAATACGAGGCTTCCATGGATCAGAGAGATTTCACCATTAACTCCCCAGATATCCATCTCATTTCCATAATATTCAAAGCTCTTTCCAAGTTCAGTCATCGAGCTGGATATCCGTCCATCTCAACCCAAAGGCAAAAAGCGCAACTCGACCTGACTTCTGTTCAGGGACGTAGTCGGCAACTGGAAGATCTGCCAGAATTAGGACACGAGCTGTAAGCTCGCCCCACGAGACGCAGCTGGTGGACGAAGTGGAGCAATTAATAGAGATGAACTCACTTTTGCATATTTATGAATCTGAGGCAGATCAGCTACGAACTTCACGCGGGCCATGCTAGGTGCCAATGTTCTCCTAGCAAGGAAGCGGTATTTATTTTACGTGGGTTATAGACCCCCGATATTCCCAAAATAAGATCTGTTGTTTATTATTCAGTATGAGTAAAAATATAAAATACAGTATAAATATAAACTGCATAAATAAACACTAAATATACATATAAAGGCATAAATAAATATAAACTGTATTAAAATAAAATACGTAAAAATACATAAATATATAATACAATATATATTTTAAATCTAAAATATAAATAAATTTACAAAAAATTACATAAATAAAAATATAATAACAATCTAAAAGGTCAATATTAATTATAAATAAAAAATACATATAAATACATACATAAATATAAAATACAATATATATTTTAAATCTAAAATATAAATAAATTTGCACAAAATTACATAAATAAAAATATAATATACAATCTAAAAGGTCAATATTAATTATAAATAAAAAATACATATAAATACATACATACATAAATATAAAATACAATATATATTTTAAATCTAAAATATAAATAAATTTGCACAAAATTACATAAATAAAAATATAATATACAATCTAAAAGGTCAATATTAATTATAAATAAAAAATACATATAAATACATACATAAATATAAAATACAATATATATTTTAAATCTAAAAATATAAATAAATTTGCACAAAATTACATAAATAAAAATATAATATACAATCTAAAAGGTCAATATTAATTATAAATAAAAAATACATATAAATAAATAGAAAATTCAATAAAGTATCTATAAATATACACAATATCAATATATACATATCAATAGATACAGAACAGTGGTGGCGAACCTATTAATTATAAATAAAAATACTTCTAAATACACGCAGAGATTTAAAATAAAATATATTTAAAGATACCATATAAAATACAGTATAAATATAAACTGCATAAATAAACACTAAATATACATATAAAGGCATAAATAAATAAAAACTGAATAAAAAAAAAAAAAATTAAAAATACATAAATATATAATACAATATATATTTAAAATCTAAAATAGAAATAAATTTACACAAAATTACATAAATAAAAATATAATATACAATCTAAAAGGTCAATATTAATTATAAAATAAAAAATACATATAAATACATACATAAATATAAAATTCAATAAAGGATATATAAATACACACGATATCAATATATACATATCAATAGATACAGAACAGTGGTGGCGAACCTATTAAATATAAATAAAAATACTTCTAAATACACGCAGAGATTTAAAATAAAATATATTTAAAGATACCATATATAAATATATAGATATATGGGTATAAAAAAGATATAAAATATAGAACAATCAAAATCCAGGATTGCTGCACTCAAAATTTACTTAAAAAAAAAAAATCAAAAAAGACAAAAATATAACATATGTTCCTTTTATAAATCCTGCATTTTGATTGTTCTATATACGGCCTTTGGGAAAATATATAAGTACAAAATACACATTAATAAATACACCTATGAGAATATATAATGTACAAAATACAATATAAATCTAAACTGTATAAATAATAAATATAAATGAATATGCATAAAAATAAATAAATATAAAATACAACATACAATATAAAATATATAAAGAAATATTATCTATAAATAAAAATACATATAAATACGTAGATAAATATTTATGAATCGGAGGCAGATCAGCTACAAACTTCACAAACTTGTTGTTACCATTGGGGTACCCAATCTAGGAAATGGCGTGCAGTCATTGGTGGATTACATGTAGACAGGAACTGGTGGTCATGGTCCATTGTTGTCACCATTGGGAAATCCATCCTAGGAAATGGCATGCAGTCATTGGTGGAGTGCACGTAGACAGGAACTGGTGGGCATGGTCCATTGTTGTCACCACCGGGAAATCCATCCTAGAAAATGGCATGCAGTCATTGGTGAAGTGCACGTAGACAGAAAGCGACAGGCGTGGTCCACTGTTGTCACCATTGGGAAACCCAACCTAGGAAATGGAGTGCAGTCATTGGTGGAGTACATGTAGACAGGAACTGGTGGGCATGGTCCATTGTTGTTACCACTGGGAAACCAAACCTAGGAAATGGCGTGCAGTCATTGGTGGAGTACATGTAGACAGGAACTGGTGGGCATGGTCCATTGTTGTCACCATCTGAAAATCCATCCTAGAAAATGGCATGCAGTCATTGGTGGAGTGCTTATGGACAGGGACTGGTGGGCATGGTCCATTGTTGTCACCATCAGGAAATCCATCTTAGGAAATGGCATGCAGTCAGTGGCTGAGTTCATGTAGACAAGAGGTGGCAGGCATGGTCCATTGTTGTTATCACTGGGAAACCCAACCTAGGAAATGGCAGGTAGTCATTGGTGGAGTGCATGTAGACAGGAACTGGTGGGCACGGTCCATTTTTGTCAAGATCGGAAAACCCAACCTAGGAAAAAGGAACTGGCAGGCATGGTCCATTGTTGTTACCATTGGGGAACCCAACCTAGGAAATGGCATGCAGTTATTGATGGAGTACATGTAGAGAAGAGGTGGCAGGCATGGTCCATTGTTGTTAACATCAAGAAACCCAACCCAAGAAATGGCAGGTAGTCATTGGTGGAGTGCATGTAGACAAGAGGTGGCAGGCATGGTCCATTGTTGTTAGCACTGGGAAACCCAACCTAGGAAATGGCATGCAGGCATGGTCCATTGTTGTTCATTGTTATTTGGAGTGCATGTAGACAGGAACTCGTGGGCATGGTCCATTGTTGTCACCATCAAGAAACCAAATCTAAGAAATGACTAGCAGTCATTGGTTGAGTGCATGTGGACAGGAACTGGTGGGTCTGGTCCATTGTTATCAAGATTGGGAAACCCAACCTAGGAAACAGGAACTGGCAGGCATGGTCCATTGTTGTTACCATTGGGGAACCCAACCTAGGAAATGGCATGCAGTTATTGATGGAATACATGTAGAGAAGAGGTGGCAGGCATGGTTCATTGTTGTCACCATCAAGAAACCCAACCCAAGAAATGGCAGGTAGTCATTGGTGCAGTGCATATAGACAGGAACTGGTGGGCATAGTCCATTGTTGTCACCATCAGGAAATCCATCCTAGGAAATGGCATGCAGTCATTGGTGGAGTACATGTAGCCAGGACGTGGCCGCAGAGAGGATAAAAAACCCCTAAAAGCAAGTAACAATCTCAGTTATGTACGATAGACGTTGCGCAGAGCAAACGAAATGCCATTCATTTAGGGATTACATCCACTTGAACCCGTAGACTCAATAAACATGTTCTTAATTGATATTTTGTAAATTAATTGCATTCCCAACTTTATCATATTGAGAAATTTTCAAGAGATAACCACCCCCCCTCCCCCGCCATCCTCTGAGGTTATTGATTTCCTTTTCGGCAGATTCCAGAAGAGCCATTATCATTATCACTCATGGAACCTGCCAGGTTAACAAAGTCATTTGTAAAGCCGGAGTGTCTGTCGGGAGGAAGCATGTTTAATATGAGCAGCATGTAGACCATTCATCATGGTGTCATCAACGGGGCCGTGGGATCCATCAAACGGAGGAATAAAAAATGGGCAGGAGTTTTTCATAGAGCGCCCGAACGTTGATTCATTTAGTCACTTATTTCCGACGAAGCCAACAAAATGTTGACCTAAACGGGCACTTTAATGAAACGACGCGTGGCCTTCAGAACCGCCAACGGTCCCCATGCAACCTAATTCGTGGGACGTCATTATCGACTGACCAGGATTAACGGGAGGCGCTGCGCGGCGTGTTGAGCTGTACAGTTCATCGAGAAGAAACAATGATCAAATGAATCCTTTAAAGAGACCCTGTTGCTAAAAGAAAAATACTTAAAATGTGTCTCCCGAAAAAAAAAAGCTAGTCCTCTCCCCCACTCCCCTCCGGCCTGCATTGGATTTCTGTATTGGAGGTTTCAAATAGATTTTTCTTCTGACAGCAGCGACATCTAAAAGGGTGACCTGGTTGGACTAAACAAGTGAGTGTCTTCTTTCAAGAATTATGACAATTGCGTCATTCACTCTCCATGGCTAATGACCTAGTTATGTCAGGGGACAGTAATCCCTGAGGAACGTTGATCTGAAATGCCGGAGAAGAGACATACGAGTCACCAAGGCGGCGAGAGTGTTCCAAATGAGTTGGCCTGGTAGGTCCAAAGATATTGAACAGATAGCAGACACTGAAAATAAATACAGACCAATCAACCGACCAAACTTGGCTTTGTTGCGTTACATTTTTTTATTTTTAAATACCGTGACGCAGGCTGTACCACCCCTTTTACAGAAACCTTGACCCTGGGTGGGTACTGCGGGTTGGTACAGACCATGTATAAGCAGGGGTCCGGAAAAACCAAGGATTGTGGATGGTAAGTGATAGCCTGCAAAATATCAGTCTGAGTGGAGTAAGCCGCTTGGAGTAGGCCCAGTATAGACCCTAGAGGAGAATCCGTCTCAGGGAACCTGAAGCTGAGGAACCCGCCTCAGGGAACCTAAAGTTGAAGAACCCATCTCAGGGAACCTAAAGCTGAGGAACCCATCACAGGGAACCTAAAGCTGAGGATCCCATCTCAGGGAACCTAAAGCTGAGGAACCCATCTCAGGGAACCTAAAGCTGAAGAACCTGTCTCAGGGAACTTAAAGCTGAGGAATCCATCTCAGGGAACCTAAAGCTGAGGAACCCGTCTCAGGGAACCTAAAGCTGAGGAACCCATCTCAGGGAACCTAAAGCTGAGGAATCCATCTCAGGGAACCTAAAGCTGAGGAACCCGTCTTAGGGAATCTAAAGCTGAGGAACCCGTCTCAGGGAACCTAAAGCTGAGGAACCCGTCTCAGGGAACCTAAAGCTGAGGAATCCATCTCAGGGAACCTAAAGCTAAGGAACCTGTCTCAGGGAACCTAAACCTGAGGATCCCATCTCAGGGAACCTAAACCTGAGGATCCCATCTCAGGGAACCTAAAGCTGAGGAGCCCATCTCAGGGAACCTAAAGCTGAGGAACTCGTCTCAGGGAACCTAAAGCTGAGGAACCCGTCTCAGGGAACCTAAAGCTGAGGAATCCATCTCAGGGAACCTAAAGCTAAGGAACCCGTCTCAGGGAACCTAAACCTGAGGATCCCATCTCAGGGAACCTAAAGCTGAGGAGCCCATCTCAGGGAACCTAAAGCTGAGGAACTCGTCTCAGGGAACCTAAAGCTGAGGAACCCATTTCAGGGAACCTAAAGCTGAGGAACCCGTCTCAGGGAACCTAAAGCTGAGGAACCCATCTCAGGGAACCTAAAGCTGAGGAACTCATCTCAGGGAACCTAAAGCTGAGGAACCCATCTCAGGGAACCTAAAGCTGAAGAACCCGTCTCAGGGAACCTAAAGCTGAGGAACCCATCTCAAGGAACCTAAAGCTAAGGAACCCATCTCAGGGAACCTAAAGCTGTGGAAAACGTCTTACGGAACTTAAGCTGAGAAAAGAGGGAGCTATGGTGGGCATCCCTGTTGTAACGTTGAGTTTGGACTGAAGTCATGGTGCAACAGAAAATGGCCTTCTCCAAACATTTACTACAACCTTGATCTGTTGGGCATCCTATTTAAAAACCATTGCCATTCATTAATGTAGAGTTGCCCCTCCTTTGTGGCTTTACCAAACCTCCACTCTTCTGGGAAGATTTCCACAAGATTTTGTAATTTGTTCCCATTTGTGAGGTCAGGTACTGATATTGGACAAGAAGACCTGGCCCACAATCATTGTTTCTATTCACCCCAAATATGTTCAGTAGGGTTGAGGTCAGAGCTGTGTGTAGGACACTAGAGTTCCTCCACACCAGACTGGTCAAACCATGTCTATATGGAAATGGCTTTATACACAAAGGGGCAGAGTCATGGTGCAACAGAAAATGGCCTTCTCCAAACTGATACTACAACCTTGACCTGTTGGGCATCCTATTTAAAAACCATGGCCATTCATTAATGTAGAGTTGCCCCTCCTTTGTGGCTTTCCCAAACCTCCACTCTTCTGGGAAGGCTCTCCACAAGATTTTGTAATTTGTTCCCATATGTGAGGTCAGGTACTGGATGAGAAGACCTAACTCACAGTCATTGTTTCTATTCATCCCAAAGACGTTCAGTAGGGTTGAGGTCAGGACTCTGTACAGGATGTTCCTCCACACCAGACTGGTCACCCATGCCTTTATGGAGCTGGCTTTGTACACAGGGGCAGAGTCATGGTGCAACAGAAAATGGCCTTCTCCAAACTGATACTACAATGTTGATCTGTTGAGCATCCTATCTAAAAACCATGGACATTAATGTAGAGTTGCCCCTCCTTTGTGGCTATACCAAACCTCCACTCTTCTGGAAAGGCTCTCCACAAGATTTTGTAGTTTGTGCCCATTTGTGAGGTCAGGTACTGATATTGGATACGAAGACCTGACTCACAATTTCCAATTCATTTCAAAAGTGTTCAGTAGGGGTTGAGGTCAGGGCTTTGTACAGCACACTTGAGTTCCTCCACACCAGTAGGGTTGAGGTCCAAATATGTTCAGTAGGGTTGTGGTCAGAGCTGTGTGTGTATACTGATATTGGATGAGAAGACCTAACTCACAATCAGTGTTTCTATTCATCCCAAAGAAGTTCAGTAGGGTTGAGGTCAGGACTCTGTGCAGGATGTTTATCATGTACCTGTTGATGGAGGCAAATGGAGAGAGGGCTTCCCTTGCGGCTAAGTTCTGGACACCCCTGAGAGTGGGACAGCGGGAGTCAGGCCCAAAGTTGCACAGGTCACCTGTAGGAGTGCTGGTTGGTTATCCACGGATATAGGTCTGCAGACAGGAGGCGCCTGTGCGTGGTATGCAAGCCCTTCCGGGATTTGGATGTTTAAGATAGGTCTGCAGACAGGAGGCGCCTGTCTGCAGACCTATCTCCGTGCACCAGCTGTGCTTCTGAGTAGACCACCAACCAGCACGCCTACAGGTGACCTGTGCAACTTTGGGCCAGACTCCCGCTCTCCCACTCTCAGGGGAGTCCGGAACTTAGCCGCAAGGGAAGCCCTCTCTCCATTGGCCTCCATCACCAGGTACATGATAGTATCATCCAGCCACCAGAGGAAGTGATGAGCCTACTTATAAAGGCCATCTGGCACCAGACCGAGGCTGATGTATACCTCTGCGGACGTGTAGAGTACTGGCAGAAATGCCAGATCTTCCAGAACTTCTGCCGTGGACAGGACCCTGACAATGTTCCTCCACACCAGACTAGTCATCCATGTCTTTATGGAGCTGGCTTTGTACACAGGGGTGCAATCATGCTGGAACAGAAAAGGGCCTTCACCCAACTGTTACCACAAGGTTGGAAGATGACAATTGCCTACGAGGAATTTGTATGTGTCAAGGTCTTACCTTTTCCCTGAGGTTTTGTTACTCCATGTGCTGGCGTCCATCTTGGATTCTGCTGTGCATGGTGGGAATCCTTTTATGCCTTCAGGTCTCTGAGGTCCATCCCCCAGAGGGGTGTGGCTGATGACATATAAGCCTGTGGCCCGCACATGCTCTTTGCACTTGTGTCTTGTGTCTTGGTCTTCCTACAGCTCTGTGTATACGCTCGTGACTCTTCTGGTATCTGACTCGGCTTGTGACTAAGACCATTCTCTGTGTTTTCCTTCGATCTGACCTTCCGTTGCTGAACCCGGCCCGTGACCTGTGATTCTCTGTCTACTGTTCTGTACCGTTTAGTCCCGTTGTTGTCGACCCGGCTTGCCCGACTACGCTATTGTCATTCTCACCAGCTACACGCCATTGGCGGCGGCCATTACCGCAGCCGGGGTGTCTCGGGGGCCGCGACCTGGTTCCTGGCTGCATCAGGTCCATCCCCACCATCAGGGGCCCTGGTGAAAGGCAGCCTGGGACTTAGACTCCGCGCCCTGAGGGACTTCAGTCTGTTGGTGGCGGTTGTCGTCAGCCAGTGCGTTACCCTGCCACTAGGCCTACCTGTCCGTTCCACAGCCCCGCCCTGACAGTATGTTGGAGTATTACCAGGACCCGTCGCTGTACCTGAACCTGACCACGTACTTTTGACCCTACCTTGTGTGTCAGGACCCGTCACTGTACCTGAACCTGACCACGTACTTTTGACCCTACCTTGTGTGTCAAAGAACTTTGTTTCTTGTCGTTTGTAGGATCGGCTGTAGGCCTCCACACGTGGACGTAGACTCTTCGTTGGCTATACATGGAGCAGTGTCACATTATCGGCCTATTTTCCCTTCAAGCCGTTTATTACCGTGAGTTGGCTATCTCGCTCTCAGTCTTTCAGCCAAGTTTTGTTTTACCTACCCTTACCCCCCCCCCCCCTGAACAGAAATTTAATTTCCCCTTCAGAAACTGACAGGACTAATTGCTCATTGCAGGATTTCGCTGGCATACAGGAAGTACGTATGCAGAAGAAATGCAAAGCCCTCTCACCTCTGTGTGATTAATTACACCCCTAGCTCTGCCTTTCTTTCACCCCCAGCCATAATTCAAAGCCTGGGAGAAAATTGAGGTTTTTCTTCTCCTGTATGCTTTAATTAATTACACATGTCTCAGCTTCACATATGCCAGGGAAGAAAACCTTTTGTTTTTCCTCTCCAATTATTTTTCGTCCCTTTTCCATAGAGGTGACAGCGGTGAGAGAAGTAAGCAGAAACTGCGTTGTCAAGTTTTTTTTTTTTTTTTTTTACGGGCTGTTTCTGCCGCAGACGAATATTTGGTCTTCAAACATTGCCTAGAAGGCACGGACTCAAATGACAGCGCCGGGGTGGTACTGACCGCATGGCCTCGTGACATCATGGCAGGTGCAGCTTGGTGACACCATGTGGTGCCTTCAACAATACCTCCTCTTATACAAAGTGGAGGTCTCTCTACTCCTGTTTTTGTACATTGAGAGACCTATGATGACCTTAACAATGGTATAGCATGTGGAGGACTCTTCGAATGTTGCCACAGTGACCTACTCCAGGACTGGTCTGGGGGCTGAAGGCAATAGAAGACATAGCGAATGAAGAGGTCCTGTGTGAAGACATTTTTAGGGCCCCCCACATTCAGTACAAATGCATATTTACTGTGCATGCGAATAGTAGCTTCTGTGGTGCCCTGATCTCTTGGGGTCAGACGGGGAACGTCTTCTCTACTTCCAGGCCCCAGGCCTGGAACACCATCTACTTCCATTGATGCTGGGGCATTTTCCATTACCAATGGCCACAGTCTGGCCCCCCTAAAGTCTGAAGGCCATATTAATAAAGTTTGTAGACCCATGCCCTTCGAACCAACATTCCCATATATATTATTTGTACTGGCCCCGGGTGGCAGACTTTTGGGGCCCCCTACATTCAGTACAAATGCATATTTAGTGTGCATAGATAGATCAATAAAGGTGAAAAGTAGCTTCTGTGGTTCCTTGATCTCTTGGATGATAAAAATGCACATCTGAGGTCAGGCAGAGAATGTCTTCTCTATTTCCTGACCCAATGGTACCAAGAGGAAAAAAGAAAAGTATTCCCTATGTCTAATTGCTGATGTGAAATTTTGGGGCCTTCCAAGGTCCTAACCGTGCTCTTGGATTTTAATATCCAGGTTGGGTAACCAGCACTTGAATGGAGTTACCCAACCTGGGTATTAAAAATCAAGAGTACAGTTAGGGTCTTAGAAGGCCCCAAAATTCCAGAGGGCCCTTGTGCAGCTGCATGGTCTGAGCTCTTGATTTTTAATACCCAGGTTGGGTAACTCCATTCAAGTGCTGGTTACCCAACCTGGATATTAAAAACCAAGAGCTCAGACCATGCAGCTGCACAAGGGCCCTCTGGAATTTTGGGGCCTTCTAAGACCCTAACTGTACTCTTGATTTTTAATACCCAGGTTGGGTAACTCCATTCAAGTGCTGGTTACCCAACCTGGATATTAAAATCCAAGAGCACGGTTAGGACCTTGGAAGGCCCCAAAATTCTACATCAGCAATTAGACATAGGGAATGCTTTTCTTTTTTCCTCTTGGTACCATTGGGTCAGGAAGTAGAGAAGACGTTCCCCGTCTGACCCCAAGAGATCAGGGCACCACAGAAGCTACTTTTCGCATGCACAGTAAATATGCATTTGTACTGAATGTGGGGGGCCCCAAAAATGTCTTCACACAGGACCTCTTCATTCGCTATGCGTTTTTATCATCAAAGAGATCAAGGCACCACAGAAGCTACTTTTCACCTTTATTGATCTATCTATGCACAGTAAATATGCATTTGTACTGAATGTGGGGGGGTCCCAAAAGTCTGCCACCCGGGGCCAGTACAAATATTATATATGGGAATGTTGGTTCGAAGGGCATGGGTCTACAAACTTTATTAATATGGCCTTCAGACTTTAGGGGTGACCAAACTGTGGCCATTGGTAATGGAAAATGCCCCAGCATCAATGGAAGTAGATGGTGTCTCAGGCCTGGGGCTCAGTGGAAGTAAAAAAAAAAATGACATAGCACCTGTGGTTAGTAGGATGAGGAATAGTGTCCCGTCATTGGTATCAGAGGGTAGACTAGTGCACCAATATTGGTGTCAGTGGAAGGAATAGTGCCCAAAGTTGGAGTCAGTGGGAGGAATAGCACCCCATCATTGGTGTCAGTGGGAGAAATAATGCCTAAGATTGGAAACAGTGGAAAGAATAGTGCCCCACCATTGGTGTCAGAGAAAGGAATAGCGCCCAAGATTGGAGACAGTGGAAGGAATAGTGCTCCATCATTGGTGTCAGTGGGAGGAATAGTGCCCAAGGTTGAAGTCAGTGGGAGGAATAGTGCCCCATCATTGGTGTCAGTGGGAGGAATAGTGCCCCATCATTGGTGTCAGTGGGAGTAATAGTGCCCCATCATTGGTATCAGTGGGAGGAATAGTGTCCAGTCATTGGTATCAGTGGGAGGAATAGTGCCCCAACATTGGTATCAGTGGGAGGAATAGTGTCCAGTCATTGGTATCAGTGGAAGGAATAGTGTCCAGTCATTGGTATCAGTGGGAGGAATAGTGCCCCATCATTGGTGTCAGTGGGAGGAATAATGTCCAGTCATTGGTATCAGTGGGAGGAATAGTGCCCCATCATTGGTGTCAGTGGGTGGAAGAGTGCCCCATCATTGGTATCAGTGGGAGGAATAGTGTCCAGTCATTGGTATCAGTGAGAGGAATAGTGCTCCATCATTGGTGTCAGTGGGAGGAATAGTGTCCAGTCATTGGTATCAGTGGGAGGAATAGTGCCCCATCATTGGTGTCAGTGGGAGGAATAGTGCCCCATCATTGGTGTCAGTGGGTGGAATAGTGTCCCATCATTGGTGTCAGTGGGAGGAATAGTGTCCCATCATTGGTGTCAGTGGGGGGGAATAGTGCTCCACCATTGGTATCAGTGGGAGGAATAGTGCCCCATCATTGGTGTCAGTGGGAGGAATAGTGCCCCATCATTGGTATCAGTGGGAGGAATATTGCCCCATCATTGGTGTCAGTGGGAGGAATAGTGTCCCATCATTGGTATCAGTGGGGGGAATAGTGCCCCATCATTGGTGTCAGTGGGAGGAATAGTGCCCCATCATTGGTGTCAGTGGTAGGAATAGTGCCCCATCATTGGTGTCAGTGGGAGGAATAGTGCCCCATCATTGGTGTCAGTGGGAGGAATAGTGCCCCATCATTGGTGTCAGTGGGAGGAATAGTGCCCCATCATTGGTGTCAGTGGAAGAAATAGTGCTCCATCATTGGTGTCAGTGGGAGGAATAGTGCCCCATCATTGGTGTCAGTGGAAGGAATAGTGCTCATGGTTGGAGTCAGTGGAAGGTATAGTGCCCCATCATTGGTGTCAGTTGGTTAGAATTATGCCCCCATCATTTATGTCAATAGGAGGAATAATGACCCACAGTTGGTATCAGCGAAAGGAATAGTGACTTGTTTTTGATGTCAATGGGAGGAAGCAGGGGCGGATGGCCAACTCATGGGGCCTCCGGGCAATAGGGGATCATGGGGCCCCTGTGTCCTTGCCCAAACTCAAAAAAGCCTATGAAAAAGGTACCAGGGGCATCTCATAGTGCCCCCTACTAACCCGAGTTTCCAAATGGTCAATCCGCCCCTGGGAAGAATAATACCTTGTATCAGCGGGAGAAAGAATGCCCTAAGGACCGGATAAAGTGAGACAAAGGTCCTCATCCAGCCCACAGGCCGCAGCTTGGAGACCACTGTTCTATGGGATTACATGCTGGCAGTAAATAAGGAGAACACTGGACCACAACACATGAAGTAAAAGGATAAAATGGTGCTTGATCTGGTCACCGGTCAGACTGCGAGCATCGAAATGCCCAAAATTAGTATTTTTTTAACCAGATTCTCCGTATATCTGTGGTGCTCTCATCCTTTTCCTACTCTTTAACCTACTCCAACCTCCTCAGACCCCAGATGGAATCGTCCTCCATCTGCTGCTTTCTTCTGCTTCCTGCATGCTCTGTGAGGTTTCATTTTACTGGTTCTCCTCCTTGGTGACTAATTATCTCTGAAGACTGGCAGAAGTAGAAGCCTCCAATGATGACATCGGCAGAGCAGATGACAGAGCGAGGAATTACCGGCTCAGACGGATATTAGTATCCAAGAGGAATTATTAATCCCGACGTTTATTAGTATCCAGAGTGTTGCTGACAAGAACATGAGATATGCGCCGGGCCTCGAAGATCAATACGGATTTGTTTTGCTGTTGGAAATAGTTTAAAAACTTTTGTTAATCTGAAAATATGAGGAATCGGTACATGAAAGCTGCCAGTTTTGGCCAATTTTCTGGACATCTTCAAACACACTTCGAGATATCAGCTAGAAATACGATGAGGAGTTTGGCAACGTGTGGAGCTCACTCAGCCTGGGCACTACTTACATGAGATAATGACAGTCTAGGGCAGCCGTTCTCAACCTATTTACCCCTGAGGGACCCTCAAAATAATTTTCAGGTCTTGAGGAACCTCTTCTATAACCAGTTGACTGGGGTCACTGGAAGAATGTCTCTTACATTGATGGTTATTGGGAAGAATGTTCCTTATATTGGTGGTTGGTGAGGAGAATGTTCCTTACATTGGGGGTCAGTGGGAAGAATGTCCTACATTGGGGGTCAGTGGGAAGAATGCCCTACATTGGGGGTCAGTGGGAAGAATGTCCCTTACATTGGGGTCAGTGGGAAGAATGTCCCTTACATTGGGGATCAGTGGGAAGAATGTCCCTTACATTGGTGATCAGTGGGAAGAATGTCCCTTACATTGGGGGGTCAGTGGGAAGAATGTCCATTACATTGGGGGTCAGTGGGAAGAATGCCCTACATTGGGGGTCAGTGGGAAGAATGTCCCTTACATTGGGGGTCAGTGGGAAGAATGTCCCTTACATTGGGGATCAGTGGGAAGAATGCTCCTTACATTGGTGATCAGTGGGAAGAATGTCCCTTACATTGGGGGTCAGTGGGAAGAATGTCTCCCCTACATTGGGGATCAGTGGGAAGAATGCTCCTTACATTGGTGATCAGTGGGAAGAATGTGGCCCTTACATTGGGGGTCAGTGGGAAGAATGTCCCCTTACATTGGTGATCAGTGGGAAGAAATGTCCCTTACATTGGGGGTCAGTGGGAAGAATGTCCCTTACATTGGGGATCAGTGGAAGAATGCTCCTTACAATTGGAATCAGTGGGAAGAATGTCCCTTACATTCGGGGGGTCAGTGGGAAGAATGTCCCTTACATTGGGGGTCAGTGGGAAGAATGTCCCTTACATTCCCAGGGGTCAGTGGGAAGAATGTCACTCTTACATTGGTGGTCAGTGGAAGAATGTCCCTTACATTGGTGGTCAGTGGGAAGAATGTCCCTTACATTGGGGGGTCAGTGGGAAGAATGTCCCTTACATTGGAGGTCAGTGGGAAGAATGTCCCTTACATTGGTGGTCAGTGGGAAGAATGTCCCTTACATTGGTGGTCTGGGAAGAATGTCCCCTACATTGGAGGTCAGTGGAAGAATGTCCCTTACATTGGGGATCAGTGGAAGAATGTCCCCTTACATTTGGGGGGGTCAGTGGGAAGAATGTCCCTTACATTGGTGGTCAGTGGGAAGAATGTCCCTTACATTGGTGGTCAGTGGGAAGAATGTCCCTTACATTGGGGGTCAGTGGAAGAAGCATGTCCCTTACATTGGTGATCAGTGGGGAAGAATGTCCCTTACATTGGTGATCAGTGGGAAGAATGTCCCTTACATTGGGATCAGAGGGAAGAATGTCCCTTACATTGGTGATCAGTGGGAAGAATGTCCCTTACATTGGTGATCAGTGGGAAAGAATGTCCCTTACATTGTGATCAGTGGGAAGAATGTCCCTTACATTGGGGGTCAGTGGGAAGAATGTCCCTTACATTGGGGGTCTGTGGGAAGAATGTCCCTTACATTGGGGTGTCAGTGGGAAGAATGTCCCTTACATTGGGGGGTCAGTGGGAAGAATGTCCCTTACATTGGTGGTCAGTGGGAAGATGTCCCTTACATTGGTGGTCTGTGGGAAGAATGTCCCTTACATTGGAGGGTCAGTGGGAAGAATGTCCCCTTACATTGGGGATCAGTGGGAAGAATGTCCCTTACATTGGTGGGGGTCAGTGGGAAGAATGTCCCTTACATTGGCGGTCAGTGGGAAGAATGTCCCTTACATTGGGATCAGTGGGAAGAATGTCCCTTACATTGGTGGTCAGTGGGAAGAATGTCCCTTACATTGGTGGGTCAGTGGGAAGAATGTCCCTTACATTGGTGATCAGTGGGAAGAATGTCCCTTACATTGGAGGTCAGTGGGAAGAATGTCCCTTACATTGGGGGTCAGTGGGAAGAAATGTCCCTTACATTGGGGATCAGAGGGAAGAATGTCCCTTACATTGGTGGTCAGTGGGAAGAATGTCCCTTACATTGGTGGTCAGTGGGGAAGAATGTCCCTTACATTGGAGGATCAGTGGGAAGAATGTCCCTTACATTGGTGATCAGTGGGAAGAATGTCCCTTACATTGGTGATCAGTAGGAAGAATGTCCCTTACATTGGTGGTCAGTGGGAAGAATGTCCCTTACATTGGGGGTCAGTGGAAGAATGTCCCTTACATTGGAGGTCAGTGGGGAAGGAATGTCCCTTACATTGGTGGTCAGTGGGAAGAATGTCCCTTACATTGGTGGTCAGTGGGAAGAATGTCCCCTTACATTGGGGGTCAGTGGGAAGAATGTCCCTTACATTGGGGGTCAGTGGGAAGAATGTCCCTTACATGGGAAGGGTCAGTGGGGAAGGAAAATGTCCCTTACATTGGGTGGTCAGTGGGAAGAATGTCCCTTACATTGGTGGTCAGTGGGAAGAATGTCCCCTACATTGGAAGGTCAGTGGGAAGAATGTCCCTTACATTGGGGTCAGTGGGAAGAATGTCCCTTACATTGGGGGTCAGTGGGAAGAATGTCCCTTACATTGGTGGTCAGTGGGAAGAATGTCCCTTACATTGGTGGTCAGTGGGAAGAATGTCCCTTACATTGGGGGTCAGTGGGAAGAATGTCCCTTACATTGGCGGTCAGTGGGAAGAATGTCCCTTACATTGGGGATCAGTGGGAAGAATGTCCCTTACATTGGGGGTCAGTGGGAAGAATGTCCCTTACATTGGTGGTCAGTGGGAAGAATGTCCCTTACATTGGTGGTCAGTGGGAAGAATGTCCCTTACATTGGTGATCAGTGGGAAGAATGTCCCTTACATTTTGGGGTCAGTGGGAAGAATGTCCCTTACATTGGGGGTCAGTGGGAAGAATGTCCCTTACATTGGGGATCAGTGGGAAGAATGTCCCTTACATTGGTGGTCAGTGGGAAGAATGTCCCTTACATTGGTGGTCAGTGGGAAGAATGTCCCTTACATTGGTGATCAGTGGGAAGAATGTCCCTTACATTGGTGTGTCAGTAGGAAGAATGTCCTTACATTGGTGGTCAGTGGGAAGAATGTCCCTTACATTGGTGGTCAGTGGGAATAATGTCCCTTACATTGGTGGTCAGTGGGAAGAATGTCCCTTACATTGGTGGTCAGTGGGAAGAATGTCCCTTACATTGGTGGTCAGTGGGAAGAATGTCCCTACATTGGGGATCAGTGGGAAGAATGTCCCTTACATTGGGGGTCAGTGGGAAGAATGTCCCTTACATTGGTGGTCAGTGGGAAGGATGTCCCTTACATTGGTGGTCAGTGGGAAGAATGTCCCTTACATTGGAGGTCAGTGGAAGAATGTCCCTTACATTGGGAGGTCAGTGGGAAGAATGTCCCTTACATTGGTGGTCAGTGGGAAGAATGTCCCTTACATTGGGGTCCCTTCAGTGGAGGTCAGTGGGAAGAATGTCCCTTACATTGGGGGGCGTCAGTGGGGAAGAATGTCCCTTACATTGGTGTCAGTGGGAAGAATGTCCCTTACATTGGTGGTCAGTGGGAAGAATGTCCCTTACATTGGGGGTCAGTGGGAAGAATGTCCCTTACATTTGGGGTCAGTGGGAAGAATGTCCCTTACATTGGTGGTCAGTGGGAAGAATGTCCCTTACATTGGTGGTCAGTGTGGGAAGAATGTCCCCTTACATTGGGGGTCAGTGGGAAGAATGTCCCTTACATTGGGGGGTCAGTGGGAAGAATGTCCCTTACATTGGTGGTCAGTGGGAAGAAATGTCCCTTACATTGGGTGGTCAGTGGGAAGAATGTCCCTTACATTGGTGGCCAGTGGGAAGAATGTCCCTTACATTGGGGGTCAGTCAGTGGAAGAATGTCCCTTACATTGGGGGGTCAGTGGGAAGAATGTCCCTTACATTGGTGGTCAGTGGGAAGAATGTCCCTTACATTGGTGGTCAGTGGGAAGAATGTCCCCTTACATTGGGGTCAGTGGGAAGAATGTCCCTTACATTGGGGGTCAGTGGGAAGAATGTCCCTTACATTGGGTGGTCAGTTTGAAGAATGTCCCTTACATTGGGGTCAGTGGGAAGAATGTCCCTTACATTGTAGGCCTATATGAAGAATGTCCCTTACATTGGAGGCTGATATGAAGAATGTTCCTTACATTGGTGGTCAGTGGGAAGAATGTCCCTTACATTGGTGGTCAGTGGGAAGAATGTCCCTTACATTGGTGGGTCAGTGGGAAGAATGTCCCTTACATTGGAGGCTGATATGAAGAATTTTCCTTACGTTGGTGGTCAGTGGGAAGAATGCTCCTCACATCATGTGCTCTTAAGCCCAATCCCCCAACATGTCATTTTAATACGTTTTTGCATGCATCCTTTTTTCTGAACTGTCTTCTGAAATGTCATCGAATGTCCTGAAGTCCTTGCTTTTTTCCAACAGCAGCTGTAGGTGGTCCTCATTGTGCCACCAGCACCATTCATGGCAGTTTTGCACTGTAAGCTCAGGGACATCCAATGTTGTACCCCCTGGAAATGTACTCATGACACCTTGGGCTCATTGGAGGCTGGTTGAATGATGCTGGGTGCAGGGGCGGACTGACAACTTATGGGGCCCCCCGGCAATAGGGGATCATGGGGCCCCCTGTGACTGTGCCCAAACTCAAAAAAGCCTATGAAAAAGGTACCAGAGGCATCTCATGGGGCCCCCTTCTGACCCCGGGTCCTCGGGCAGTGCCTGAGTTTCCAAATGGTCAGTCTGCCCCTGGCTGGGTGCCATTTAATGCAAAAGAAGAGACAGCTGGCCGGGGTTAAAATTTGGCATTATCACAAAGCCCACCTTTCACCATGGCCACCAATGACCACGACACACACTGCATGCGTTGACATTTTTTTTAATCTGGAGGAAACTGTCATTGCTATGAAAGGGCCAGTTTGGTTGCTTTGAAATTTCCAGGCCCCATGTCCCTAGTCCTCCATTGCATATCTATGTACGATTGAATAGAACTCCATTTTCTTCGCGCGTATTAATTCCTTCAGCCATCCACGGTTAAAAAGCTTCATGATATCAGTTGCTCCTCTTCTCCCGCTTCTAGAACTACATTGTCCTATCTTAAACGGCGGTGCAAGCAAACCACTTATCAGGCTTTCCTGCAAAAATGGCCGATTCATGTAGCTACGAAAGTTCCGGCCATTCTTCGGTTAACGCCAATTACGGGAGGACCCAAGGGTAGAGGCTCCATCATTTCATCCTTTGTATTATACATATCTTCATTGTCTACTGTTAACGACCCGTCTGGCTCTTGCTGAAAACACTGCGGTCTAAAGATCTCCCTTGCTATATTTGTTCTTCTGGGAAGGGGGGGGGTTCTAACCACTCCAAGGCGATCGCTCTTCGTATCTAAGGTCTCCACCGTTGCATGAATTTTTCGGGGGCCTTATCTAAGTTTCTCCTGAAAGGCTGTGCTTGTTCTTGCGAGGGCTAATGAATAGGCACGCACAGCCATGAAATGGGAAATAGCGGCATAGCTTAATCAGGCATTCAGCCTCATGCCTTTCTTATCAAGCGTGGAGGGAGGCGGACCTCCAGAAATTGTTAACCTTTTTAGAGCTAAACACACGGGCCTTTGCGGGTCACATGTTGACGTGAACCACGTTTCTCCTTGGCGTATGAAAACGGTTAACGGTTGGCATGCGGTTGAGACGATGATGTTTGTAAATGTGTTTTAGTGCCAGCGCATTACATTGCCATTTGTCAGTGGAAACACCCTCTGGAACTGGCCGATAACAAAGGTTTCGTCATTAGGAGCCTCAGATGCCTTTTATTGTCCCCCTGAGAAGAGGTAGCTAAGGTGAATCTAAGGCCAAAACTTTCTCTTCGATTTTGGAAGGAACAGCAAAGGGTAGGTAGTTTTTGATGGAGCCACAGTGGGTGGGGATGAGCTTTGGGTTTTTGGGTCAATGGAGTTTTCAATGGAACCGCAGTGAGTGGGGATGAGCTGTGGGTTTTGGGTCAATGGAGTTTTTCGATGGAACTGCAGTGGGTTTGGTTGAACTTTGGGTTTTGGGTCAACGGACCCAACGGTTGGCATCCAGTTGAGACGATGATGTTTGTAAATGTGTGTTTTAGTGCCAGTGAATTACATTGCCATTTGTCAGTGGAAACACCCTCTGGAACTGGCCGATAACAAAGGTTTCGTCATTAGGAGCCTCAGATGCCTTTTATTGTCCCCTTGAGAAGAGGTAGCTAAGGTGAATCTAAGGCCAAAACTTTCTCTTCGGTTTTGGAATAAACAGCAAAGGGTAGGTAGTTTTCGATGGAACCGCAGTGGGTGGGGATGAGCTTTGGGTTTTGGGTCAATGGAGTTTTCAATGGAACCGCAGTGAGTGGGGATGAGCTGTGGGTTTTGGGTCAATGGAGTTTTCGATGGAACTGCAGTGGGTTTGGTTGAACTTTGGGTTTTGGGTCAACGGACCCAACGGTTGGCATCCAGTTGAGACGATGATGTTTGTAAATGTGTTTTAGTGCCAGTGAATTACATTGCCATTTGTCAGTGGAAACACCCTCTGGAACTGGCCAATAAGAAAGGTTTCATCATTAGGAGCCTCAGATGCCTTTTATTGCCCCCCTGAGAAGAGGTAGCTAAGGTGAATTTAAGGCCCAAACTTTCTCTTCGATTTTGGAAGGAACAGCAAAGGGTAGGTAGTTTTCGATGGAACTGCAGTGGGTGGGGATAAGCTTTGGGTTTTGGGTCAATGGAGTTTTCGATGGAACTGCAGTGGGTGGGGATAAGCTTTGGGTATTGGATCAATGGATTTTTCAATGGAACCTCAGTGGGTGGGCATAAGCTTTGGGTTTTGGGTCAACGGAGTTTTTGATGGAACCACAGAGAGTGGAGTTGAACTTTGGGTTTTGGGTCAATGGAGTTTTCAATGGAATTGCAGTGGGTGGGCATAAGCTTTGGGTTTTGGGTCAACTGAGTTTTCGATGGAACCACAGAGAGTGGGGTTGAACTTTAGGTTTTGGGTCAATGGACCCAACGGTTGGAACGCAGTTGAGACGATGATGTTTGTAAATGTGTTTTAGTGCCAGCGCATTACATTGCCATTTGTCAGTGGAAACACCCTCTGGAACTGGCCGATAAGAAAGGTTTCGTCATTAGGAGCCTCAGATGCCTTTTATTGCCACCCTGAGAAGAGGTAGCTAAGGTGAATCTAAGGCCAAAACTTTCTCTTCTATTTTGAAAGGAACAGCAAAAGGTAGGAAGTTTTCGATGGAACCGCAGTGGGTGGGGATGAGCTTTGGGTTTTGGGTCAATGGAGTTTTCGATGGAACTGCAGTGGGTGGGGATAAGCTTTGGGTTTTGGATCAAGGGATTTTTCAATGGAACCTCAGTGGGTGGGCATAAGCTTTGGGTTTTGGGGTCAACGGAGTTTTCGATGGAACCACAGAGAGTGGGGTTGAACTTTGGGTTTTGGTTCAATGGAGTTTTCTATGGAACTGCAGTGGGTGGGGATGAGCTTTGGGTTTTGGGTCAATGGAGCTTTCAATGGAACCTCAGTGGGTGGGGTTGAACTTTGGGTTTTGGGTCAATGGAGTTTTCGATGAAACCGCAGTGGGTGGGGTTGAACTTTGGGTTTTGGGTCAATGGACCCAACGGTTGGCATGCAGTTGAGACGATGATGTTTGTAAATGTATTTTAGTGCCAGTGCATTACATTGCCATTTGTCAGTGGAAACACCCTCTGGAACTGGCCGCTAAGAACATCTCAGATGTCTTTTATTGTCCCCTTGAGAAGAAGTAGCTAAGGTGAGTCTAAGGCCAAAACTTTCTCTACTGTTTTGGAAGGAACAGCAAAGGGTAGAAGTGAGCTTTGGGTTTTGGGTCAATGGAGTTTTCGATGGAACCACAGTGGGTGGGGATGAGCTTTGGGTCAATAAAATTTTCTATGGAACCACAGAGAGTGGGGTTGAACTTTGGGTTTTGGGTCAATGGAGTTTTCCATGGAATTGCAGTGGGTGGGGATGAGCTTTGGGTTTTGAGTCAATGGAGTTTTCGATGGAACCGCAGTGGGTGGGGTTGAACTTTGGGTTTTGGGTCAATGGAGTTTTCGATGAAACCGCAGTGGGTGGGGTTGAACTTTGGGTTTTGGGTCAACGGACCCAACAGTTGGCATGCAGTTGAGACGATGATGTTTGTAAATGTGTTTTAGTGCCAGTGAATTACATTGCCATTTGTCAGTGGAAACACCCTCTGGAACTGGCCAATAAGAAAGGTTTCATCATTAGGAGACTCAGATGTCTTTTATTGTCCCCTCAGAAGAGGTAGTTAAGGTGAATCTAAGGCCAAAACTTTCTCTTCTATTTTAGAAGGAACAGAAAGGTTAGGTAGTTTTCGATGGAACCGCAGTGGGTGGGGATGAGCTTTGGGTGTTGGGTCAATGGAGTTTTCCATGGAACTGCAGTGTGTGGGGATGAGCTTTGGGTTTTGTGTCAATACAATTTTCGATGGAACCGCAGTGGGTGGGCATAAGCTTTGGGTTTTGGGTCAACAGAGTTTTCGATGGAACCACACGTGGGTGGGAATGAGCTTTGGGTTTTGGGTCAATGGAGTTTTCGATGGAACTGCAGTGGGTGGGCATAAGCTTTGGGTTTTGGGTCAACTGAGTTTTTTGGGGTCTTTGGATTTTGGGTCAATGGAGTTTTTCGCAGTGGGTGGCATAAGCTTTGGGTTTTGGGTCAACACACGTGGGTGGGAATGAGCTTTGGGTTTTGGGTCAATGGAGTTTTCGATGGAACTGCAGTGGGTGGGCATAAGCTTTGGGTTTTGGGTCAACAGAGTTTTCGATGGAACCACAGAGAGTGGGGTTGAACTTTGGGTTTTGGATCAATGGATTTTTCAATGGAACCTCAGTGGGTGGGCATAAGCTTTGGGTTTTGGGTCAACAGAGTTTTCGATGGAGCCACAGAGAGTGGGTTGAATTTTGGGTTTTGGGTCAATGGAGTTTTCGATGGAACTGCAGTGGGTGGGGTGGAGCTTTGGGTTTTGGATCAATAAAATTTTCTATGGAACCACAGAGAGTGGGGTTGAACTTTGGGTTTTGGGTCAATGGAGTTTTCTATGGAACCACTCGTGGGGGGGAATGAGCTTTGGGTTTTGGGTCAATGGAGTTTTCGATTGAACTGCGGTGGGTGGGGATAAGCTTTGGGTTTTTGATCAATGGATTTTTCAATGGAACCTCAGTGGGTGGGCATAAGCTTTGGGTTTTGGGTCAACGGAGTTTTCGATGGAACCACAGAGAGTGGGGTTGAACTTTGGGTTTTGGGTCAATGGAGTTTACTATGGAACCACAGTGGGTGGGGAATAGCTTTGGGTTTTGATCAATGGATTTTTCAATGGAACCTCAGTGGGTGGGCATAAGCTTTGGGTTTTGGGTCAACGGAGTTTTCGATGGAACCACAGAGAGTGGGGTTGAACTTTGGGTTTTGGGTCAATGGAGTTTACTATGGAACCACAGTGGGGTGGGGGGAATAGCTTTGGGTTTTGGGTCAATGGAGTTTTCGATGGAACCGCAGTGGGTGGGGTTGAACTTTGGGTTTTGGGTCAATGGAGTTTTCTATGAAACCGCAGTGGGTGGGGTTGAACTTTGGGTTTTGGGTCAATGGAGTTTTCGATGAAACCGCAGTGGGTGGGGATGAACTTTGGGTTTTGGGTCAACGGACCCAACAGTTGGCATGCAGTTGAGACGATGATGTTTGTAAATGTGTTTTAGTGCCAGCGCATTACATTGCCATTTGTCAGTGGGAACACCCTCTGGAACTGGCCGATAAGAGAGGTTTCGTCATTAGGAGACTCGCTTCGCAACCCAAAGGGTCACCTTGTAGTTGTACGCTTTGTTCCCCAGTTTACTAGTACACTGTAGAATCACGCGTGCTCTCACTCTTCCTCAAGTAAACCAGACCAGGCGTTGTTACTTAACCAGAACCTTTTACTGAAGCAATTCAGTGCTCATACAGATTCCAGGGCTTCAACCAAATCCACAGAATGGTACAAGTTCCAGGCAAACGTGGCATTTACATTTCCCTTTCATAAATGTGCTGTGCTCTGGTGCTCATACCTTCCATTGTGCTTTCAATAAATGGATCGATAAGTTCAGTCCATGGTCCCTGTAACGGAAGCGTAGGCAGGACAGAACGCATAAAAAGATGGTAAACACACAAAGCTTTATTGAACTATAAAGGCACTCAATCAGGACAGTTCATGGCACTCCGCAACATGTGGCGTGTAGGGACACTCATGGTAAGCAGGCTCACGGGAACTCAGCGGGACCTTGACTATGGGGTCTGACCTCAGCGCAGCTCCCACACAGCTTTCTAGGGACAACATCAGGCTCACGGGGACTCAATGGGACCTTGACTATGGGGTCTGACCTCAGCGCAGCTCCCACACAGCTTTCTAGGGACAACATCAGGCTCACGGGGACTCAATGGGACCTTGACTATGGGGTCTGACCTCAGCGCAGCTCCTACACAGCTTTCTAGGGACAACAGCAGGCTCCAGGGGACTCAACGGGACCTTGACTATGGGGTCTGACCTCAGCACAGCTCCCCACACAGCTTTCTAGGGACAACATCAGGCTCACGGGGACTCAGCGGGACCTTGGCTGTGGGGTCTGACCTCAGCACAGCTCCCACACAGTTTTCCAGGGACAACAGAAGGCTCACGGGGCTCAGCGGGACCTTGGCAGTGGGGTCTGGCCTCAGCACAGCTCCCCACACAGCTTTCTAGGGACAACATCAGGCTCACGGGGACCCAACGGGACCTTGACTATGGGGTCTGACCTTTGGGGGGGTCTCTTACAGAGTGCCCAGCGGAGATGGCTGTGGAGGTCCGGTCCCCAACCGGACCTCCCAACGAAACAGCTGCAAAAGGAAGAGACTGGCCTGGTCCCGCACCGGCCTTTTAAAGCTGCGCAGGACACTTCCGGGTTGCCCCGGCTGGCCCAGCGCTCTCGTGAGCGCGGCCTTTGTCACTGGTGGGCGCAGAGCGCGGTAAGCCCTGTGACCACTCTGCATCCACCAGGGGCGCACGGAGACCTCCCAGCGGCCCCCCTCTGGGGGTCTCCTGGTGGGGGTTCACAGCTCCTCCAGCTAGTTTGCAGGGGGGCCATGATCCTCGATGCAGGGGTCCCCTCCCCCCATCCCGCACAGCCTTTTTCAAAGGCTGTGTGCAGGATGAGAGGGTGTGGCGAGAAGGGAGGGGGGAGCGAGCAGGGACAGCGGCCACACCATGACAGTCCCGTATCAGGGTCCCGCTGTGGAGTAACTCCACTCCTCATTGAAAGATTACATCTTACAAGTATGGCCTCACTCATGACTTCCCACAGCTTAAAAAGAGCCAAGAGGTCCCACCTCCTCCTCCATATATCCCTTCTGAAACCATTAACCCCTGAGTTACCAAACTTTAACCCTTAGTGCAAAATACCAGCAACATTTTAGGCACTTGCCCACGAATGGAGGGTTCAACCCAAACTCCATCTGTTTGAGGTTCTCCTAGACCAGCCAACTAAATGGCCAGATATGTCCTATTTGCCCGTGCCAAACCTCTGGTAGCTGCTGAAGCCATTAAATTAGTGGTGGTATCACTCCCAACACAAGAGGAATGACTTCCCAGCTTGCCTGCTGGTTAGTTTCACATCGTAAACGGGTATCTCGGGTGACATCATTGACCAACTATGTTCACATTCAGCAGCCAGCTGGACGGGAGTAGGATTTTCATGTGTGGGTCATCATGCTTTTGCCATTTTGTCACACAGCCAATGCATTTCGGGGGCCAGAAACCGCTCCATGTCAGAAGGGATGGAAATTTCTCTCCCTAGCTTCGAACAATAGGGGACTAAGTGGATTCCAGTGTCTTCTGCAGTGTGTGTGGGGGAGGGGGTGTCTTTAGAAATACAGGCAGACCAATGCTGTTTCTTAAAAGCAGAACTTCAGTCCACCTCAGGGGCGGACTGACAACTCATGGGGCCCTTGGGCAATAGGGGATCATGGGGCCCCTGTGTCCTTTCCCAAACTCAAAAAAGCCTATGAAAAAGGTACCAGGGGCATCTCATGGAGCCCCCTACTGACCCCGGGCCCTCGGGCAGTGCCCGAGTTTCCAAATGGTCAGTTTGCCCCTGGTTCACCTACTATGGTGGCCCTGTCCCCTTCTCAGGGCCAGATTTAGACCTTGGGGGGCACTTCAGGTCACGTATGCCCACACACATACCTTCTGTGGCCCTACCCCCTGAGTTTTGGGTCCCCCTACAGCTCTGAACAGGCCAGGCAACATGCATTTTCTTCCACACCTGCACACTGGAGACAGTAGACAGTCCTCGAGTTTGGTTCTGTGGGGGTGTTTGAACTTGAATTGGGCAAAGAAACGGTGAAATGTTAGGACAAACTCCTTACCACCTAGGTTCAAGTTCGTGGACCAAAAAGGTCTCTCCTTTAAATGCTCTCCAGCTCTCTGGTGGACCTCCTCAGACCCCAGATGAATCGTCCTCCATCTGCTGCTTTCTTCTGCTTCCTGCATGGCTCTGTGAGGTTTCATTTTACTGGTTCTCCTCGTTGGTGACTAATTATCTCTGAAGACAGGCAGAAATAGAAACTTCCAATGATGACATCGGCAGGCGCCCAAAGAAACGGTGAAATGTTAGGACAAACTCCTTACCACCTAGGTTCAAGTTCGTGGACCAAAAAGGTCTCACCTTTAAATGTTCTCCAGCTCTCTGGTGGACCTCCTCAGACCCCAGATGAATCCTCCTCCATCTGCTGCTTTCTTCTGCTTCCTGCATGGCTCTGTGAGGTTTCATTTTACTGGTTCTCCTCGTTGGTGACTAATTATCTCTGAAGACTGGCAGAAATAGAAACCTCCAATGATGACATCGGCAGGCGCCCAAAGAAACGATGAAATGTTAGGACAAACTCCTTACCACCTAGGTTCAAGTTTGTGGACCAAAAGGTCTCTCCTTTAAATGCTCTCCAGCTCTCTGGTGGACCTCCTCAGACCCCAGATGAATCGTCCTCCATCTGCTGCTTTCTTCTGCTTCCTGCATGGCTCTGTGAGGTTTCATTTTACTGGTTCTCCTCCTTGGTGACTAATTATCTCTGAAGACTGGCAGAAGTAGAAGCCTCCAATGATGACATCGGCAGAGCAGATGACAGAGCGAGGAATTACCGGCTCAGACGGATATTAGTATCCAAGAGGAATTATTAATCCCGACGTTTATTAGTATCCAGAGTGTTGCTGACAAGAACATGAGATATGCGCCGGGCCTCGAAGATAAACGCGGATTTGTTTTGCTGTTGGAAATTGTTTTTAAAACAGTTTTTTATCTGAAAACATGAGGAATCTGTACATGAAAGCTGCCAGATTTGGCCAATTTTCTGGACATCTTCAATCACACTCCGAGATATCAGCTAGAAATATGACCGGGAGTTTGGCAACGTGTGGAGCTCACTCAGCCTGGGGACTATTTACATGAGATAATGACAGTCTAGAGCAGCCGTTCTCAACCTATTTACCCCTGAGGGACCCTCAAAATTATTGTCAGGTCTTGAGGAACCTCTTCTAAAATCAATTCGTTGGGGCCAGTTGGAAGAATGTCCCTTATATTGGTGGTCAGTGGGAAGAATGTCCCTTACATTGGGGGTCAGTGGGAAGAATGTCCCTTACATTGGGGGTCAGTGGGAAGAATGTCCCTTACATTGGCGGTCAGTGGGAAGAATGTCCCTTACATTGGTGGTCAGTGGGAAGAATGTCCCTTACATTGGGGGTCAGTGGGAAGAATGTCCCGTACATTGGGGGTCAGTGGGAAGAATGTCCCTTACATTGGTGATCAGTGGGAAGAATGTCCCTTACATTGGGGGTCAGTGGGAAGAATGTCCCTTACATTGGGGGTCAGTGGGAAGAATGTCCCTTACATTGGGGGTCAGTGGGAAGAATGTCCCTTACATTGGTGGTCAGTGGGAAGAATGTCCCTTACATTGGGGGTCAGTGGGAAGAATGTCCCTTACATTGGGGGTCAGTGGGAAGAATGTCCCTTACATTGGGGGTCAGTGGGAAGAATGTCCCTTACATTGGTGATCAGTGGGAAGAATGTCCCTTACATTGGTGGTCAGTGGGAAGAATGTCTCTTACATTGGAGGTCAGTGGGAAGAATGTCCCTTACATTGGTGGTCAGTGGGAAGAATGTCCCTTACATTGGGGGTCAGTGGGAAGAATGTCTCTTACATTGGGGATCAGTGGGAAGAATGTCCCTTACATTGGTGGTCAGTGGGAAGAATGTCCCTTACATTGGTGGTCAGTGGGAAGAATGTCCCTTACATTGGGGGTCAGTGGGAAGAATGTCCCTTACATTGGAGGTCAGTGGGTGGGAAGAATGTCCCTTACATTGGTGGTCAGTGGGAAGAATGTCCCTTACATTGGTGGTCAGTGGGAAGAATGTCCCTTACATTGGTGGTCAGTGGGAAGAATGTCCCTTACATTGGTGATCAGTGGGAAGAATGTCCCTTACATTGGTGGTCAGTGGGAAGAATGTCCCTTACATTGGTGATCAGTGGAAGAATGTCCCTTACATTGGTGATCAGTGGGAAGAATGTCCCTTACATTGGGGGTCAGTGGGAAGAATGTCCCTTACATTGGGGGTCAGTGAGAAGAATGTCCCTTACATTGGGGGTCAGTGGGAAGAATGTCCCTTACATTGGTGATCAGTGGGAAGAATTAAGGAGTTTCCTCTCTGCCCCCCAGGCCCGATGCTGAACTGATGGGGCTCGGTACAGGAGGGCCTTCTTTACCCCCCCCCCCCCCCCCCCATTGGCTGCCCTGTCCCTATCTCACTTTCATACACATACTAGGGCCAATTTAGAGAGGAGCCAATAAACCTACCAGCATGTCTTTGGAGTGTGGGAGAAAAACGGAGTACCCGGAAGAAAACCCATACAAGCACAGGTTTAGAACATGCAAACTCCATGCAGGCGATGTCCTGGTTTGGATTTGAATTAAGGACCTGGTGCTGCAAGGCGTAGATGCTCACCATTAACCAGAAACCGTGGACAATGGAATGTCTTGTAGGAACTCGGTTCAAAGTGAGAAATTTGATGAAAATTTTGGTAAAATCATGCAAACATAAAAGTCCAGCTTTACAGGTAGAAGCAGACCTGGCCGACCTTCCATCCCGCAAACGTTGACACGTTCCTCTGCTTACAGGTGCCAATCTCTACTGGAACTCTGTATGTTTCCTGCCTCCCGTGTCGGTAACATCATACGCACCACATGCAGTCCGTACACTAACACATCCAGATCCAGACGGGGGGAGGGAGTTCATTACGCCGCGGCGAGGGCCAATTAATCTTGATGTTCTTTATGGTGTGTGTTTTGAAACTGGCCATCTGAGCTATCTCTCATCCCAGGCTCTGTGTCTGCCGTACACTGGGGGGCCCGAGGAAGTGAAACAGGAAAAAAAGAGGAGGATTAAGCGGCATAAAACACATGTTCCACCGCGTCAACCGGACCACATGATTTACTGGAACATTACATATTCATCTTTTCAGGAGACATCGTCTTGGGATCGAGAGACCGGCCAATTCTTAGTTCTGCGGACGGACTGGCGGAGTCGCGGCCTGTTAGAGTCGGGCTGGGAGGTTCGGGTTTTAAGGTTAGACCAATAACCTCACATCTCCAGCCAAAAAGGTCCTCGCACATCTGCTGGGGGTTTTGGTCCCTCACAAGTCGGTTCTTCAGCAGGAGAGCTCAGGGTGTGACAATTCCACCAATTAACAGCATGGAACATTAAATAGATCCAACCTCCTCATTAATTCTGGAGGTCATGGTAGGACTTACAGACCCTTCAATGGGGAATTATTACAGACTGATCCCTCACAAGTCGGTTCTTCAGAAGGAGAGCTCAGGGTGTGACAATTCCACCAGTTAGCAGCGTGGAACATTAAATAGATCTAATCTCCTCATTATTTCTGGAGGTCATGGTAGGACTTACAGACCCTTCAATGGGGAATTGTTACAGACTGGAGGTCATGGTAGGACTTACAGAACCTTCGATGGGGAATTGTTACAGACTGGTCCCTCACAAGTCGGTTCTTCAGAAGGAGAGCTCAGGGTGTGACAATTCCATCAATTAACAGCATGGAACATTAAATAGATCCAACCTCATTATTTCTGGAGGTCATGGTAGGACTTACAGACCCTTCAATGGGGAATTGTTACAGACTGGAGGTCATGGTAGGACTTACAGAACCTTCGATGGGGAATTGTTACAGACTGGTCCCTCACAAGTCGGTTCTTCAGAAGGAGAGCTCAGGTTGCGACAATTCCATCAATTAACAGCATGGAACATTAAAGAGATCCAACCTCCTCATTATTTCTGGAGGTCATAGTAAGACTTACAGACCCTTCAATGGGGAATTGTTACAGACTGGTCCCTCACAAATCGGTTCTTCAGGAGAGCTCCGGGTGTGACAATTCCACCAGTTAACAGTATGGAACATTAAATAGATCCAACCTCCTCATTAATTCTGGAGGTCATGGTAGGACTTACAGACCCTTCAATGGGGAATTGTTACAGACTGGAGGTCATGGTAGGACTTACAGACCCTTCAATTGGGAATTCTTACAGACTGGTCCCTCACAAGTCGGTTCTTCAGAAGGAGAGCTCAGGTTGCGACAATTCCATCAATTAACAGCATGGAACATTAAAGAGATCCAACCTCCTCATTATTTCTGGAGGTCATGGTAGGACTTACAGACCCTTCAATGGGGAATTCTTACAGACTGGTCCCTCACAAGTCAGATCCTTCTTCAAGGAGACCTCAGGGTGCGACAATTCTACCAGTTAACAGCATGGAACATTAAATAGATCCAACCTCCTCATTATTTCTGGAGCTCATGGTAGGACTTACAGACCCTTCAATGGGGAATTGTTACATACTGAAGGTCATGGTAGGACTTACAGACCCTTCAATGGGGAATTGTTACAGACTGGAGGTCATGGTAGGACTTACAGACCCTTCAATTGGGAATTCTTACAGACTGGTCCCTCACAAGTCGGTTCTTCAGCAGGAGAGATCAAGGTGTGACAATTCCACCAATTAACAGCGTGGAACATTAAATAGATCCAACCTCCTCATTATTTCTGGGGGTCATGGTAGGACTTACAGACCCTTCAATGGGGAATTGTTACAGATTGGAGGGCAAAAAGGTAACTCAAAGTCTACTGGGGAGGTTGTCATGAATGCAGCTGACACCAACACCTTAACGTTCACCGATTTGTACTCACAGCTCTAAGATATCTAGATTTGGATCCACAAATAAAGGGACATTTTTCGAGCATGACATTTTCAGTTCTTCAGACTTCCAATTAGAAAGTCTCTCATCTACTTCAAGAGCTGATCTCCGGCCTTCCCTCCAGTCTTGCACTGGTGTACCGCCTCCTCTGGACTGAAATGGCTTACTCTGATGTCACTGCACACTGTGAGCTTCTCACAATGTACATTAGAAGATTCTGCAAGTCAGATGGAGCTCCACCTCATTTCCTGGCTTGAGGAGTTTGCTAAAAAAAAAAACCTAGGTTTCATGTATGCACAACAAGGGGCATGGGACATTCTGTCTGTCGACAGTATGTGTGCTGTAGTACTCACAGTATCCCTGCCAAGTTGTCCAGGATTTACAGGAACCCTAGGACCTCCAGTATTCACAGGATCTCTGCCAGGTCTTCCAGGGTTTTTAGGAACCCTAGAACCTCGAATACTCAGAAGATCCCTACCAGGTCTTTAAGGATTTCCAGGAGCCCTAAGACCTCCAGTATTCACAGGATCTCTGCCAGGTCTTCCAGGGTTTTCAGGAACCCTAAGACCTCCAATACTCAGAAGATCCCTACCAGGTGTTTAAGGATTTCCAGGAACCCTACGACCTCCAGTACTCACAGGATTTCTGCCAGGTCTTCTAGGGTTTACAGGAACCCTACGACCTCCAGTACTCACAGGATTTCTGCCAGGTCTTCTAGGGTTTACAGGAACCCTACGGCCTCCAGTGCTCACAGGATTCCTGCCAGGTCTTCTAGGGTTTTCAGGAACCCTACGACCTCCAGTACTCACAGGATTCCTGCCAGGTCTTCTAGAGTTTTCAGGAACCCTAGAACCTCCAATACTGAGAAGATCCCTACCAGGTCTTTAAGGATTTCCAGGAACCCTAAGACCTCCAGTGCTCACAGGATCCCTGCTAGGTCTTCTAGGGTTTTCAGGAACCCTAAGGCCTCCAGTACTCACAGGATTCCTGCCAGGTCTTCTAGGGTTTTCAGGAACCCTAGAACCTCCAATACTGAGAAGATCCCTACCAGGTCTTTAAGGATTTCCAGGAACCCTAAGACCTCCAGTGCTCACAGGATCCCTGCTAGGTCTTCCAGGGTTTTCAGGAACCCTAGAACCACCAATACTCAGAAGATCCCTACCAGGTGTTTAAGGATTTCCAGGAACCTTAAGACCTCCAGTACTCAAAGGATCCCTGCCAGGTCTTCCAGGGTTTTCAGGAACCCTAAGACCTCCAGTGCTCACAGGATCCCTGCCAGGTCTTCCAGGGTTTTCAGGAACCATAAGACCTCCAGTGCTGAAAGGATCCCAACCAAGTCTTTCAGGAACCCTAAGACCTCCAGTATTGGCAAGATCGCTGCCAGGCCTTCCAGGAATTCCAGGAACCCCAGGACATTCAGTACTCACAAGAAACCTGTTGGGCCTTCCAGGATTTCTAGGAACCCGAGGACTTCCAGTTCTGAGAAGATCCCTGCCAGGTCTTCCAGGAACCCTAGGACCTCCAGTACTCACAAGATCTCTTCCGGGTTTTTCAGGGTTTTCAGGAACACTAGGACCTCCAAAACTCAAAAGATCCCTATCGAGCCTTCCAGGATTTCCAGGAACCCTAGGACTTCCAGTACTCACAAGATCCCTGTTGGAATTTCCAGGATTTCCAGGAACCTTAGGACCTCCAGTACTGGCAAGATTCCTGCCAGGCCTTCCAGGATTTCTAGGAACCCGAGAACTTCCAGTGCTAAAAAGATCCCTGTCAGGTCTTCCAGGAACCCTAGGACATCCAGGACTCACAAAATCCCAACCAGGCCATCCAGGATTATCAGGAACCCTAGGACCTCCAGTACTCACAAGATCTCTGCCGGGTTTTTCAGGGTTTTCAGGAACCCTAGGACCTCCAAAACTCACAAGATCCCTGTCGAGCCTTCCAGGATTTCCAGGAACCCTGGGACCTCCAGTACTCATAATTCATGCCAAGCCTTCCAGGATTTCCATGAACCCTGGGACCTCCAGGACTCACAAGATCCCTGTCAGGCCTTTCAGGATTTCCAGGAACCCTAGGACTTCCAGTACTCACAAGATCCCTGTTGGAATTTCCAGGATTTCCAGGAACCTTAGGACCTCCAGTACTCACAAGATCCATGCAAAGTCTTCCAATATTTCCAGGAACCCTAGGACCTCTAAGACTCACAAGATCCCTGTCAGGTCTTTCAGGATTTCCAAGAACCCTCAATGCTGAGGGCTGTTGAGAGGCTCCTGAGAGGGGCACTGACTCCTGCCACCAGCCATGATCTGCCTGCATTGCATAGATAAGCATAGAGACCCAGTGATGACATCACTGGTTCTAAAACAAGGTATGGCATGAAAACGGAAAGGTTTTTTATCAAACGTTTTCTCACAGATAGGAAGATAAAAATTTGATGGAGTTCTGTCTTTGATGGCACCGTAAGATAATCGAACCCTTCCTGGCCCATTGATCATACAATGGATGACACTTCGGATTCCCATTGATAAAGCCCAGCGGCTGACATCTCTTGCCATGTCCGTTCGCATTATAGCGGCCATTTTTTTTTCCCGTTACCTAGGAGACTGCAGCTGGCCGTTTTTTATGGCCTCCAGGACCAAAAAACCCTCAAAAAAGCAAAAATATTCTAAATCGGGCATTGAAAAAAAATTTCTGCCGAAAAGCTCCCAAAAATCCCCTCGTCTATGTGACAAGGTGACAACGCAGGAACAGAATTGGGAGACATGGATGGAACGTTGTCACCCTATAACAGGGTTAGAAGCCCATGTGACAAGGTGACAACTCAGAGCTGAATTGGGAGACAGGGACGTTGCGTTGTCACCCTATAATAGCATCGGAAGCCCAGGTGACAACGAAGGAGCTGAATTGGGAGACAGGGATGGAGCGTTGTCACCCTATAATAAGATTGGATGCCCATGTGACAAGGTGACAACGCAGGAGCAGAATTGGGAGACAGGGACGGAGCGTTGTCACCAGGGGCGGACTGACATCTCATAGGGCCCCCTACTGACCCTGGGCCCTCGGGCATTGCCCGAGTTTCCAAATGGTCAGTCCGCCCCTGGTTGTCACCCTATAATAGGATCAGATGCCCATGTGACAGGGTGGCAACGCAGGAGCAGAATTGGGAGACAGGGATGGAGCGTTGTCACCCTATAATAGCATTGGAAGCCCATGTGACAATGCAGGAGCAGAATTGGGAGACAGGGACGGAGCGTTGTCACCCTATAATAGGATCAGATGCCCATGTGACAGGGTGACAACGCAGGAGCAGGATTGGGAGACAGGGACGGAGCGTTGTCACCCTATATTAGGATTGGATGCCTATTAGACAGGGTGACAATGCAGGAGCTGAATTGGGAGACAGGGACGGAGCGTTGTCACCCTATAATAGGATCAGATACCCATGTGACAGGGTGACAACGCAGAGCTGAATTGGGAGACAGGGACGGAGCGTTGTTGCCCTATAATAGGATCGGCTGCCCATGGGACAGGGTGACAATGCAGGAGCAGAATTGGGAAACAAAGACAGAGTGTTGTCACCCTACAGCAGGATCAGCAGCCCATGTGACAAGGTGACAACGCAGGAGCAAAATTGGGAGACAGGGATGGAGCGTTGTCACCCTATAATAGGATCAGATGCGTTGTCACCCTATAATAGGTTCAGATGCGTTGTCACCCTATAACAGGGTTAGAAGCCCATGTGACAAGGTGACAACTCAGAGCTGAATTGGGAGAGAGGGACGTTGTGTTGTCACCCTATAATAGCATCGGAAGCCCAGGTGACAACGCAGGAGCTGAATTGGGAGACAGGGATGGAGTGTTGTCACCCTATAATAGCATCGTAAGCCCATGTGACAGGGTGACAACGCAGGAGCAGAATTGGGAGACAGGGACAGAGCGTTGTCACCCTATAATAGGATCAGATGCGTTGTCACCCTATAACAGGGTTAGAAGCCGATGTGACAAGGTGACAACTCAGAGCTGAACTGGGAGACAGGGACGTTGCGTTGTCACCCTATAATAGGATCGGAAGCCCAGGTGACAACGCAGGAGCTGAATTGGGAGACAGGGATGGAGCACTGTCACCCTATAATAAGATTGGATGCCCATGTGACAGGGTGACAACGCAGAAGCAGATTCGGGAAAAAAGGAGTGTTGTCACCCTATAGCAGGATCAGAAGCCCATGTGACAAGATGACAACGCAAGAGCAGAATTGGGAGACAGGGACGGAGCGTTGTCGCCCTATAATAGGATCAGATGCCCATGTGACAGGGTGGCAACGCAGGAGCAGAATTGGGAGACAGGGATGGAGCGTTGTCACCCTATAATAGGATCAGATGCCCATGTGACAGGGTGACAACCTAGGAGCAGAATTGGGAGACAGGGATGGAGCGTTGTCACCCTATAATAGGATCAGATGCCCATGTGACAGGGTGACAACCTAGGAGCAGAATTGGGAGACAGGGATGGAGCGTTGTCACCCTATAATAGGATCAGATGCCCATGTGACAGGGTGACAACGCAGGAGCAGGATTGGGAGACAGGGACGGAGCGTTGTCACCCTATATTAGGATTGGATGCCTATTAGACAGGGTGACAACGCAGGAGCTGAATTGGGAGACAGGGACGGAGCGTTGTCGCCCTATAATAGGATCGGCTGCCCATGGGACAGGGTGACAATGCAGGAGCAGAATTGGGAAACAAAGACAGAGTGTTGTCACCCTACAGCAGGATCAGCAGCCCATGTGACAAGGTGACAACGCAGGAGCAAAATTGGGAGACAGGGATGGAGCGTTGTCACCCTATAATAGGATCAGATGCGTTGTCACCCTATAATAGGATCAGATGCGTTGTCACCCTATAATAGGATCAGATGCGTTGTCACCCTATAACAGGGTTAGAAGCCCATGTGACAAGGTGACAACTCAGAGCTGAATTGGGAGACAGGGATGGAGCGTTGTCACCGTATAATAAGATTGGATGCCCATGTGACAAGGTGACAACTCAGAGCTGAATTGGGAGACAGGGATGGAGTGTTGTCACCCTATAATAGCATCGTAAGCCCATGTGACAGGGTGACAACGCAGGAGCAGAATTGGGAGACAGGGACAGAGCGTTGTCACCCTATAATAGGATCAGATGCGTTGTCACCCTATAACAGGGTTAGAAGCCGATGTGACAAGGTGACAACTCAGAGCTGAACTGGGAGACAGGGACGTTGCGTTGTCACCCTATAATAGGATCGGAAGCCCAGGTGACAACGCAGGAGCTGAATTGGGAGACAGGGATGGAGCACTGTCACCCTATAATAAGATTGGATGCCCATGTGACAGGGTGACAACGCAGAAGCAGATTCGGGAAAAAAGGAGTGTTGTCACCCTATAGCAGGATCAGAAGCCCATGTGACAAGATGACAACGCAAGAGCAGAATTGGGAGACAGGGACGGAGCGTTGTCGCCCTATAATAGGATCAGATGCCCATGTGACAAGGTGACAACGCAGGAGCAGAATTGGGAGAAAGGGACGGAGCGTTGTCGCCCTAAATTAGGATTGGATGCCCATGTGACAGGGTGACAACGCAGGAGCAGAATTGGGAGACAGGGACGGAGTGTTGTCACCCTATAGCAGGATCAGAAGCCCCTGTGTATGGTGTTGTTGGCGGGATCGTCCTGTTTGGGCGAACGGATCTCTTTGTTCCGGATGACGTCGTCTAGGATGGATTGGGGTGGCCGGGCCCATCTTGGAGGGGAGAGGCGGGGAGAGGCGCGGGCCCGCCGGCGTTCCTCAGGGAGGATAATCTGCCGAGATCAGCAGTGGGATTCTATTTCTGGGATGACATTGTTCTGTGCCGCGCCGTTCTCTCGCAGCTTCTCTCGGCGGCCGCATCCAGGATCTGCGCGACTAAAAATAACTGCCAGCCTTAACTCCTTCACTGCCGGGTCAGCGCACCTTCCACGCGCGGCGTCTGCGGGCGTCCTCACGGCGGCGCGGCGCCATTTCAAGGGCATCTGTTGGGTCGGTGGAGGCCGACGTTTTCATGTTCTCAGGGTCAGAAGCCCACGTGGCAAGGTGACAACTCAAAGCTGAATTGGGAGACAGGGATGGAGCGTTGTCACCCTCTAATAAGATCGGATGTCCATGTGACGGTGACAACGCAGGAACAGAATTGGGAGACAGGGATGGAGCGTTGTCACCCTATACCAGGGTCAGAAGCCCACGTGACAGGTAACAACTCATAGCTGAATTGGGAGACAGGGACAGAGCGTTGTCACCCTATAATAAGATCGGATGTCCATGTGACGGTGACAACGCAGGAGCAGAATTGTCAAACAAGGACAGAGCGTTGTCACCCTATAATAGCATGGGAAGCCTATGTGACAGAGTGACAACGCAGGAACAGAATTGGGAAACAAGGATGACACAGCATTGTCACCCTATAATAGGGTTAGAAGCCCATGTGACAAGGTGACAACACAGGAGCAGAATTGGGAGACAGGGACTGAGCGTTGTCACCCTATAATAAGATCGGATGCCCATGTGACAGGGTGACAATGCAGGAACAGAATTGGGAAACAAGGATAGAGCGTTGTCACCCTATACCAGGGTCAGAAGCCCATGTGACAAGGTGACACCTCATAGCAGAATTGGGAGACAGGGACAGAGCGTTGTCACCCTGTAATAGAATGGGAAGCCTTTGTGACAGAGTGACAACGCAGGAGCAGAATTGGGAGACAGGGATGACAGAGCGTTGTCACCCTATAATAGGGTTAGAAGCCCATGTGACAAGGTGACAATGCAGGAGCAGAATTGGGAGACAGGGACTGAGTGTTGTCACCCTATAAAAAGATTGGATGGCCATGTGACAGGGTGACAACACAGGAGCAGAATTGGGAAACAAGGACAGAGTGTTGTCACCCTATAACAGGGTCAGAAGCCCATGTGACAAGGTGACAACTCGTAGCAGAATTGGAAGACAGGGACAGAGCGTTGTCACCCTATAATAGCATGGGAATCCTATGTGACAGGGTGACAACACAAGAGCAGAATTGGGAAATAAGGACGGAGCGTTGTCACCGTATACCAGGGTCAGAAGCCCATGTGACAATGAGACAACTCAAAGCTGAATTGGGAGACAGGAACAGAGCGTTTTCACCCTATAATAGCATCGGAAGCCCAGGTGACAAGGTGACAACTCGGAGCAGAATTGGGAGACAGGGACAGAGCGTTGCCACCTTATAGCAGAATCAGAAGCCGTGTGACAAGGTAATAACACAGGAGCAAAAATGGGAGACAGGAACAGAGCGTTGTCACCCTAACCCAGGATCAGAAGCCTATAAGACTGGGTGACAACTCAGAGCAGAATTGGGAAAAAAGGACAGAGCATTATCACCCTATAGCAGGATCAGAAGCCCATGCGACAAGGTGACAACTCAGAGCAGAAATGGGAGACAGGGACAGAGCGTTGTCACCCTTAAACAGGAAGTGACCTTCCTCTGGAGGAACCCTGATTGAGAAACTCTGCTGTAGCCCATAATCGTTAATCCATAGTCCAGAGCCTATAGTCCATGATTCGTCTAGACTAGTTCCTATCCCCTTTGTCCATAGACCATTGTCCCTGGTCGATAGTCCATGACCCCTAGTCTGTAGTTCCTTGTCCCTAGTCTATAGTCCATGATTCTAGTCCCTGGCCCATATAGTCTATAGTCGTGACCAACGCATTTCAGCCAATTGACCTTAATCATGGACCAACTTGTCTAAGCCAATTGGCCTTAATCAGGACCAACGCGTTTCAGCTAATTGACCTTAATCAGGACCAACTCGTTTCAGCCAATTGGCCTTAATCATGACCAACGTGTTTCAGCCAAATGGCCTTAATCATGACTGACTCCTTTCAACCAATTGGCCTTAATCAGGACCAACACGTTTCAGCCAATTGGGCTTAATCATGACCAACACGTTTCAGCCAATTGACCTTAATCATGACCAACTTGTCTAAGCCAATTGGCCTAAATCTGGACCCACGCCTTTTAGCCAATTGGCCTTAATCAGGACCAACGCGTTTCAGCCAATTGGCCTTAATCAGGACCAATGCGTTTCAGCCAAATTGGCCTTAATTTATGACCAACACGTTTCAGCCAATTGTCCTTAATCATGACCAACGTGCGTTTCAGCCAATTGGCCTTAATCATGACCGACACGTTTCAGCCAATTGGCCTTAATCACGATCAACGCATTTCGGTCAATTGGCCTTACTCATGGCCGAAGCGTTTCGGCCAATTGGCCTTAATCATGACCAACACGCTTCGGCCAATTGGCCTTAATCATGACCAACACGCTTCGGCCAATTGGCCTTAATCATGAACCAACGACGCGTTTCAGCCAATTTGCCTTAATCATGACGAACGCGTTTCAGCCAATTGGCCGTAATCATGACCAACGCGTTTTGGCCAATTGGCCTTAATCATGACTAAGCGTTTCTGCCAATTGGCCTTAATCATGGCACCCATTCAAGAATAGACCCATCACAATGGAATATTCCAATAGGAAACATTATTAAGGCTCATAAGGCTATTGCCATCAGATGGCTAAATCCATCCTCACCTTGAGTGTCTAAACAAATTGTTGACTAACCCGATTGTCCCCATTGAGAAAGTCATGCATGGCAGGAGAAACCGTCTTCTTAAATTCCATAAAATCGAAGATCTGTGGCGTACCGGTTTTTACTGGTAAGGGGAAGCGGTGGCCGAAGGGGAGGAACAGGGCGTAAGAGATACTTCCTAGAAATTTTTCCGAAGGCGTATCTCATATGCTCAAAAGTCCTCAAGTGGTTAACAATCTTTTTTTTGCAGGCGGCTTTTTTGTTCTTTTTTTTCAGTCAATTTAAGGCCAGATGGCATCGGCCAATAAAACGCTACAGGATACGAAGAACGCGTGATTGCGGCAACATGGCATCTCATCCTCCTTAAGTTCTCAGATTTTCTTGGAGGGACATTTAGGAAAATTATGGGCTGTAGAAGGATGACTTTGAGGAACATCAACATTTTCTCCGACGCTCTGAAGGAAAGAAAATAGCTCTTAAAAACGTGAAGAAACGAGAAGAACAGGAAATGATGAGAAGGAGGAGAGATACGCAGGAAACGCGCGCGGTCGGGAGGCTGTAAATAGAGGAGCTGCTGTGGGTGGGAATGTTACGCTTTCCACAGACCTGGAGGCATTAACGCCGGCCTGGAGTTGGTGAAAATTGTGTATTTAGTGTAACCTAATGTCGAGAGACACCTCAGACGCAGCTTTTCTTCTCCGGATTTCTGCAATTTGTGTTTTGGCTGAACTGTTTTCTTTACGTCTTAGAAAATAAAAAACGCACTGATTTTGCATAAACCGTCCTTCTATGCGTTCATTACTTACGGGGCCTTCAAAATGTGGTGTGCGTGTGTGGTGTGCAAGCACACAAAACCATAAGTCAACCAAAAAAGTGCACTTAGGATCAGTCATAGGGTCCACTCTTGGAGAGGAGGTGCCCTTCTCTGACGCCCTGAGGTGCAAGATTCCTGATGGGGGTCAGGCACACTGAGGTCAACCTTACCGAGAGGCCTTCACGATCAGCCAAAGCTGACCAACGAGTATTGGGTGAAGGACGAAAGACTTCTGATGAGGGGGTGAAGGCAAACTGAGGTTCACCTAACCAAAAGGCCTTCATGATCAGCCAAAGCTGACCAACGAGTATTGGGTGAGGGCCAAAAGACTCCTGATGGGGGGAAGGCAAACTGAGGTCCACCTAATCAAAAGGCCTTCACGATCAGCCAAAGCTGACCAATGAGTATTGGGTGAGGGGTGAAAGACTCCTGATGGGGGGAAGACAAGCTGAGGTCCACCTAACCGAAAGGCCTTCACGATCAGCCAAAGCTGACCAACGAGTATTGGGTGAGGGACCAAAAACGTCTGATGGGAAGAAGGCAAACTGAGGTCCACCTAACCAAAAGGCCTTCACGATCAGCCAAAGCTGACCAATGAGTATTGGGTGAGGGACGAAAGACTTCTGATGGGGGGGAAGGCAAATTGAGGTCCACCTAACCAAAAGGCCTTCACGATCAGCCAAAGCTGACCAATGAGTATTGGGTGAGGGGTGAAAGACTCCTGATGGGGGAAGACAAAGCTGAGGTCCACCTAACCGAAAGGCCTTCACGATCAGCCAAAGCTGACCAACGAGTATTGGGTGAAGGACGAAAGACTTCTGATGAGGGGGTGAAGGCAAACTGAGGTTCACCTAACCAAAAGGCCTTCATGATCAGCCAAAGCTGACCAACGAGTATTGGGTGAGGGCCAAAAGACTCCTGATGGGGGGAAGGCAAACTGAGGTCCACCTAATCAAAAGGCCTTCACGATCAGCCAAAGCTGACCAATGAGTATTGGGTGAGGGGTGAAAGACTCCTGATGGGGGGAAGACAAGCTGAGGTCCACCTAACCGAAAGGCCTTCACGATCAGCCAAAGCTGACCAACGAGTATAGGGTGAGGGACCAAAAACGTCTGATGGGAAGAAGGCAAACTGAGGTCCACCTAACCGAAAGGCCTTCACGATCAGCCAAAGCTGACCAACAAGTATTGGGTGAGGGACAAAAGACTCTGATGAGGGGTTGAAGGCAAACTTAGGTTCCACCTAACCAAAAGGCCTCATGATCAGCCAAAGCTGACCAATGAGTATTGGGTGAGGGGTGAAAGACTCCTTGATGGGGGAAGGCAAACTGAGGTCCACCTAACCAAAAGGCCTTCACGATCAGCCAAAGCTGACCAATGAGTATTGGGTGAGGGACGAAAGACTTCTGATGGGGGGAAGGCAAATTGAGGTCCACCTAACCAAAAGGCCTTCACGATCAGCCAAAGCTGACCAATGAGTATTGGGTGAGAGGGTGACAAAAGACTCCTGATGGGGGGAAGACAAGCTGAGGTCCACCTAACCGAAAGGCCTTCACGATCAGCCAAAGCTGACCAACGAGTATTGGGTGAAGGACGAAAGACTTCTGATGAGGGGGTGAAGGCAAACTGAGGTTCACCTAACCAAAAGGCCTTCACGATCAGCCAAAGCTGACCAACGAGTATTGGGTGAGGGCCAAAAGACTCCTGATGGGGGGAAGGCAAACTGAGGTCCACCTAATCAAAAGGCCTTTACGATCAGCCAAAGCTGACCAATGAGTATTGGGTGAGGGGTGAAAGACTCCTGATGGGGGGAAGACAAGCTGAGGTCCACCTAACTGAAAGGCCTTCACGATCAGCCAAAGCTGACCAACGAGTATTGGGTGAGGGACGAAAGACTTCTGATGAGGGGGTGAAGGCAAATTGAGGTTCACCTAACCAAAAGGACCCTCATGATCAGCCAAAACTGACAAATGAGTATTGGGTAAGGGGTGAAAGACTCCTGATGGGGGGAAGGCACACTCAGATCCACCTAACCGAAAGGCCTTCACGATCAGCCAAAGCTGACCAACGAGTGTTGGGTGAGAGGACAAAAGACTCCTGATGGGGGGAAGGCAAACTGAGGTCTATCTAACCGAAAGGCCTTCACGATGAGCCAAAGCTGACCAACGAGTATTGGGTGAGAGACAAAAGAATTCTGATGGGGGGAAGGCAAATTGAGGTCCACTCTAAACAAAAGGCCTTCACGATCAGCCAAAGCTGACCAATGAGTATTGGGTGAGGGACAAAAGACTCCTGATGGGGGGAAGGCAAACTGAGGTCCACCTAACCAAAAGGCCTTCATGATCAGCCAAGATGTGTCACATGGTCCCCTTCCGAAGTTGAGGGACCCTTCCCTGACCCCCAAGGCACAAGATTTTAATGAGGCAAGGCACACTCAGGTCCACCTAGCCAAAAGGCCTTCATGATTATCTGAAGCCAACCATCGAGTACTGGATGGGGGGCTCTTCTGAAGACAGACTACCTCAAGGCAGCGGAGAGAGGAACTTAAGGGCCACATATCTTCCCCCTAGACCTCAGGGTAGACCTGAAGGCACAAGATTCCTGATAGGGGGCAAGGCACAGTGCAGGTCCACCTAGCCAAAAGGCCTTCATGATCAGCTGAAGCCACCCAATGAGTACTGGATTGGGGGGAGGGGTTCTCTTCTGAAGAGAGAACACCATAGGGCAGTTGGTGAAGTAACTGAAAGACCACATATCGTCCCCTTGGTGCTTTTCTTCGCACAGTGACGACCCAAACCCACAGTGTGACTCCGGCACCACTTCCTCGGGGAGCTTGACAATATGGGCCCTCGGCCCTCGGCTAGACAAGATAGCATGCTATAAATCAGGAAGCCCCGCCCCTCCAGACACTATTCTTCCTGAGGCTGTAGAAGCCCATTGTTGTAGGCGGAAGTAAGTATTTCCTCAGTCTCCTCCACCAGTGATCAGACTGTACATTGTAACTTTGTAGAAGGAGGAGGAGTCGTTTCCTCAGTCTCCTCCCCCAGTGATCAGACTGTACATTGTAACTTTGTAGAAGGGGAGGAGTCATTTCCTCAGTCTCCCCTCCCCCCGTGATCGGACTGTACATTGTAGCTTTGTAGAAGGAGGAGGAGTCATTTCCTCAGTCTCCCCTCCCCCATGATCAGACTGTACATTGTACCTTTGTAGAAGGAGGAGGAGTCGTTTCCTCAGTCTCCCCTCCCACAGTGATCAGACTGTACATTGTAACTTTGTAGAAGGGGAGGAGTCATTTCTCAGTCTCCTCCCCCCAGTGATCAGACTGTACATTGTAACTTTGTAGAAGGAGGAGGAGTCATTTCCTCAGTCTCCCCTCCCCCAGTGATCAGACTGTACATTGTAACTTTGTAGAAGGAGGAGGAGTCATTTCCTCAGTCTCCCCTCCCCCAGTGATCAGACTGTACATTGTAACTTTGTAGAAGGGGGAGGAGTCATTTCCTCAGTCTCCTCCCCCCGTGATCAGACTGTACATTGTAGCTTTGTAGAAGGAGGAGGAGTCATTTCCTCAGTCTCCTCCCCCACTGATCAGACTGTACATTGTCAGACTGCCCAGACAGGAGGGGTACCGTTTCCTCAGTCTCCCCGGCCCACAGTGATCAGACTGTAAATTTGTGAACTGTAGAAGGAGGAGTCATTTCCTCAGTCTCCCCTCCCCAGTGATCAGACTGTACATTGTAACTTTGTAGAAGGAGGAGGAGTCATTTCCTCAGTCTCCTCCCCCAGTGATCAGACTGTACATTGTAACTTTGTAGGAGGAGGAGTCATTTCCTCAGTCTCCTCCCCAGTGATCAGACTGTACATTGTAGCTTTGTAGAAGGAGGAGGAGTCATTTCCTCAGTCTCCTCCCCCAGAGATCAGTCTGTACAGTGAACACCCCCAAGAACTGCCCAGACACCGGGATTTACATGACCATGTCACCTCTGAGCCGGCATTTCTAGGAAATAGATGGTAACCCTTGACGATGCCTGAACAAAGATGGCGCCGTCCTTCTGAAGAGCAGAAGAATAGGGGGGGCTGGCAGCAATAAATACCTAACATGTTGCTTACCTTGCTGCACTCGACATGAAGAATCACTCTGCTGACAGGTCCTCTTGAAGCACAGAGGTTGCAGCCGGGCTCTGCTCCGTCACGTATGATCAGCTCATTGCTGCGAGACGTGGAAGCCATGCAGCTGGAATGTGGCGTACGGCTTGATGAGGAGCCTGATAGCTGCGGCAGCTCTCACATCTAATGAACGCCGGCTCCTCCAGATAAGTACCCAACCGCTGATTCTTTATGACTTTTTCTTTTTTTCTACTAAATGCAGTCATGGATCTTCACCGAAGTCAGAAGGTATGAAGTTGGGCGCCAAGTTCTCCACTTAAACCTCTTTGGATGAAGCCACCTCCAGCCGCCACCTACGGACAAACCACATAGAACGTAGAGTGCCATGAAAGGTAGGCCCGGAGCAAAAAAAAATGACATGACTGGAAGGAATAGAGGGACAACCTATAGGGTTAGGTAGGCCATAATCCCAAAACTTCCTACCCTTCTCTGATTGGATGGGGATGTTGGGGAAGGGTTCACAGGGAGGAAAAGGAAGGTCCGACCTCAGGAAGTCCAGTGGCGAAGTTGGAAGAAGAAGAGGCTTCTTCACAACCCTCCCTCCCCTTCGTGCTTTGGTTTGGATTGTCACGGTGGTTGGTCTTTGGAGAGGAAAGAATTGTGGATGGAGACAGATCCCACACCCATCGGTGGTGTGGGGACCTCGGTACATTCCGGTTAACAAGCTGGGGTTAACTCGGAATAGGTAAAATGGTGGCCCGAGCCGGTGGGTTGTGGCTGGGGATAAGTATTTTTGTCCCTGAGCTGGTGGGTTGTGGCTGGGGATAAGTAGGGCTGTCTCCAAGCTGGTGGGTTGTGGTGGGGATAAGTAGGTTGTCTCCAAGCTGGTGGGTTGCGGCTGGGGATAAGTAGGGTTGTCTCCAAGCTGGTGGGTTGCGGCTGGTGAAACGCAGGATTGTGTCCAAGCTGGTGGGTTGCGGCTGGGGATAAGTAGGGTTGTCCCCGAGCTGGTGGGTTGCGGCTGGGGATAAGTAGGGTTGTCCCCAAGCTGGTGGGTTGCGGCTGGGGATACGTAGGATTGTCCCCGAGCCGGTGGATTGTGGCTGGGGATAAATAGGATTGTCCCCAAGCTGGTGGGTTGCGGCTGGGGATAAGTAGGGTTGTCCCCAAGCTGGTGGGTTGCGGCTGGGGATACGTAGGATTGTCCCGAGCCGGTGGATTGTGGCTGGGGATAAATAGGATTGTCCCCAAGCTGGTGGGTTGCGGCTGGGGATAAGTAGGGTTGTCTCCAAGCTGGTGGGTTGTGGCTGGGGATAAGTAGGGTTGTCTCCAAGCTGGTGGGTTGTGGCTGGGGATAAGTAGGGTTGTCTCCAAGCTGGTGGGTTGTGGCTGGGGATAAGTAGGGTTGTCTCCAAGGCTGGTGGGTTGCGTTTGGGGATAAGTAGGATTGTCCACGAGCCGGTGAGTTGCGTCTGAGGATAAATAGGGTTGTCTCCAAGCTGGTGGGTTGCGGTTTGGGGATAAGTAGGATTGTCCACGAGCCGGTGGGTTGTGGCTGGTGATAAGTAGGGTTGTCCCCGAGCCGGTGTGTTGTGCGCTGGGGATAAGTATGGTTGTCTCCAAGCTGGTGGGTTGTGGCTGGTAATTTTGTAAGTAGGGTTGTCTCCAAGCTGGTGGGTTGTGGCTGGTGATAAGTAGGGTTGTCTCCAAGCTGGTGGGTTGCGGCTGGTGATAAGTACGGTTGTCTCCAAGCTGGTGGGTTGCGGCTGGGGATAAGTAGGATTGTCTCTGAGGCGGTGGGTTGCGGCTGGGGATAAGTAGGATTGTCTCCAAGCCAGTGGGTTGTGGCTGGGGATAAGTAGGGTTGTCCCTGAGTCGGTGGGTTGCGGCTGGAGATAAGTAGGGTTGTCCCCGAGCTGGTGGGTTGCGCATGTAACCGTCAGCTCTGAGCCTTTGCCATCTGCTCAGGTCTTCTGTAGTGCACACCTGCCCCATTCAGGAAGAGTTAAGTAGACTGCTGGACATGTAAAACCTGACACCTTACTGACACTTTGTTTCTAATCGCCTTTTAAACATTTCCTCTCCTTGGCAGGTGGAACATCTGGGGTTGGCCAACCGAACTGTCCGTTACTCGGGAACATGTTTCATGATGTCAACTGCGGGCACCAACAAACACGAATTATCGACAGATAAATCAATCATTTAGAGGGGGGGTCCACATAATTTTGACCATATGGTATCGGTGTGATGGTTAAGTGTCCACAAGCTGAAGCGTATAGAAGCACAGAAAGTTCAATGCTCATAATTTAGTCAAGAGCTTTGTGTCTCGCTTGGGGTTTGAGCCTTCATCATTGGGAGAGGAGGTCCACATAATTTTGGCCATATCATAGAGATGTGATGGTCAAAAGTCCACAAACCTATAACGTATGTAACCGTCAGCTCTGAGCCTTTGCCATCTGCTCAGGTCTTCTGTAGTGCACACCTGCCCCATTCAGGAAGAGTTAAGTAGACTGCTGGACATGTAAAACCTGACACCTTACTGACACTTTGTTTCTAATCGCCTTTTAAACATTTCCTCTCCTTGGCAGGTGGAACATCTGGGGTTGGCCAACCGAACTTTCCGTTACTCGGGAACATGTTTCATGATGTCAACTGCAGGCGCCAATAAACACGAATTATCGACAGACGAAGGTTTTCTGGGATGATGAATATGTTTTACTTACAGATTTTTCTAGAAGTGGTGATAAATGGCTCGGAAGGTATATTGCAGTATACACTCTCAGTCTGCCTGAATGCAGAAGATCAATACTGGGAATCCCACAGTTAATGGCTCAGGGAGGGCGATGATTTCCCTGAAATGTCTCTCTGTGGTCTGCAAGTATTTATTACCTCTACGCCTGATCAGCAGAACAAACCCAGGGGCCCCCGTGGCCTAGAAGTGGGTCAGGAGCTTCAGGGAAGTACAGCGGCGAGACTCCGACAGCCAAGTGGCCTCCCTTCCAACCAGCTCCTGGGCTCTTGGACCTCGGTTCCCAGACTCGCCCGGCCAGGATCAGGTTCTCGTTTTTTGGGAGCCGGTTCAAACGGTTCTCTTCTGAAGCCCAGCAGGAACTCGCAGCCAGCAAAAACAGGGATTTGTACAAACAGAAAGCGATCTGCTTGACTTTCATCAGTGTCTGAGCCTCGGCGTGTAATGTTGACTTTTCTGGACGAAGTTTCTGAAAATCGTGCTCTGCCGGAGAACTTGGCACCGGGATCCGGGCGGCTCGAAGCCCTCAGTCTGTGAGCTGCCCCCAGAATCCCACCGCAGGAGATAGGTGGAATGTGAAGGAAGTGACGGGGCGATGAAACGTCCTTTAAAGGGAGAGGATAGATGGGGTAACGCTGACGAAGTACGTGCAAGGGGCGCTTGGCGAGGAGGTGGACGGCGGTCGGGGGGGGGGGGGGAGGGGAAGAAATATTTCTTCTCTGGGGAGGAAGCGAGGGAAGCTGCATCCACACGAAGTCTTTCACGATCGATCGTCGCACCAAATAATGCCGGTAATATGTACAGTGGTGACAGATGAGTGACGGGGCTGGGAGTGTACCCATGCGTGTCCTTAATGACATCAATACCCCACAATGACAATGTGTTCATGGAATGTCAGTGGGGATTGTCAGGGCGAATGTTTGCTTTCTGCATTGTACAGATTATCACCTGGCGAGGTTCACATTCCACGGATCGCAATTTCAGCCGAAAAACGGAATTTGACATTTTTAATTGAAAGTAAACCCAATCGCTACAATCTTTACACTTTAACTCCTCCCTCCAGCCTCCCCTTCAGTCCTGGACAGGTGTACCGTCTCCTCCCCTTCAGTCCTGGACAGGTGTACCGGCTCCTCCCCGTCAGTCTTGCACAGGTGTACCGGCTCCTCCCCTTCAGTCCTGCACAGGTGTACCGGCTCCTCCCCTTCAGTCCTGCACAGGTGTACCGGCTCCATCCCTTCAGTCCTGCACAGGTGTACTGGCTCCTCCCCTTCAGTCCTGCACAGGTGTACCGGCTCCTCCCCTTCAGTCCTGCACAGGTGTACTGGCTCCTCCCCTTCAGTCCTGCACATATGCACCGGCTCCTCCCCTTCAGTCTTGCACAGGTGTCCCGGCTCCTCCCCTTCAGTCCTGCACAGGTGTACCGGCTCCTCCCCTTCAGTCCTGCACAGGTGTACCGGCTCCTCCCCTTCAGTCCTGCACAGGTGTACCGGCTCCATCCCTTCAGTCCTGCACAGGTGTACTGGCTCCTCCCCTTCAGTCCTGCACAGGTGTACCGGCTCCTCCCCTTCAGTCCTGCACAGGTGTACTGGCTCCTCCCCTTCAGTCCTGCACATATGCACCGGCTCCTCCCCTTCAGTCTTGCACAGGTGTCCCGGCTCCTCCCCTTCAGTCCTGCACAGGTGTACCGGCTCCTCCCCTTCAGTCTTGCACAGGTGTACCGGCTCCTCCCCGTCAGTCTTGCACAGGTGTACCGGCTCCTCCCCTTCAGTCTTGCACAGGTGTACTGGCTCCTCCCCGTCAGTCTTGCAAAATTGTACCGGCTCCTCCCCGTCAGTCTTGCACAGGTGTACCGGCTCCTCCCCGTCAGTCTTGTACAGGTGCACCGGCTCCTCCTCTTCAGAATTGCACAGTGTGTATCGGCTCCTCCCCTCTAGTCTTGCACAGGTGTACCGGCTTCTCCCCTTCAGTCTTGCACAGGTGTACTGGCTCCTCCCCTTCAGTCTTGCACAGGTGTACCAGCTCCTCCCCTCAGTCTTGCACAGGTGTACCGGCTACTCCCCTTCAGTCTTGCACAGGTGTACCAGCTCCTCCCCTCAGTCTTGCACAGGTGTATTGGCTCCTCCCCTTCAGTCTTGCACAGGTGTATTGGCTCCTCCCCTGATTACTCTGGTTTCACGGCACACTGCGAGCTTCTCACAATGTACAGCAAGTCAGATAGAGGCTGTGTTGTGGTGTGGAGCACGTTCTGGCTTCATCTAGCCCTTTCCTACACAGCCTGACTATCCCTGGCCCTACCTTTTTCTTTCATTGGATTTTAGTTACTTCAATCATGGAAGCTCATCATCACATGTGGGCGTTACCCAGGGAGGTCCGCCCACCCCAGTCTAACAACCACCCATTTTGATATTTGCATAACTCCTCCCAAGAGCCCACCCACTGCTTGCATCAGGGCTGAGGGCTCTAGAGAGGAGTACTGAGGCTGCGATGTTTTCAGGAAGCTATGTACAGCACCCTACCGGCTCCTCCCACCAGCCACGATCTACCTGCATTGCGTAGAGAAGCACAGAGACCCAGTGATGGTGTCACCAGGTCTAAAACAGGTTTTGCAATAAAAAAATAGGGGGGGGGATTAGCATGTTGATGAAGGGGGGGGGGAAACAAGGGAAAGTGGACTAAACTTCAGCTTTAACAGGTAAGGCCTCATGTACAGGAATGGTTTAGCCTCCTAGCATCCATCCCAACCAGAGGCGGACTGACAACTCATGGGGCCCCCGGGCAATAGGGGATCATGGGGCCCCTGTGTCCTTGCCCAAACTCAAAAAAGCCTATGAAAAAGGTACCAGGGGCATCTCATGGGGCCCCCTACTGACATGAGTTTCCAAATGCTCAGTCCACCCCTGATCCCAACATTGGTGGGTTCCAGGTGGAGCGACCAGCCCTGCTGCCATCAGCAGTTCCTGGTAATCCTGCCATGACAATCCTTCATGTTATCGGGTGACAACGGTCGGGCCCAGTCTCCCAGTTGTGCTCCTGCGTTGTCACCCTGTCACCTGGGCTTCTGACGGAGACCACAAGTGACCGTTTCGGGCCACATTTCACAGACACGGTCCACTGTTGTCACCAGCAGGGAATGTCGGCAAAATTATTGACTTGCCTGTCACTCGTTGAGCAGACCCTGATGGTGAATGCTCACGCACTTCATTTTCTAGAGCCGCCTCGTCTTCTGCTCAGTTGGCCTCACTACATCGCAGCCCGAGAATAAACGCTTTAATTCGACTTTAATATCAGCGGCTCGCGACGCGACACCCGTAATGGCCACCCGGCAACCTCCGTCTCCCGCTTGTTTGAACTCGGTGACAAATGGCCGTTCCCCGCTCTGCTGCAGATTAATGAGGACTTTAATAGAGGCCATCATTCCGTCCTCAGCGAGAGGGCGCGGGAGGAAGGGAACGGCTCAAATACGGAACACTCCAAGTGGTAATTAATGGCGGAGTCGAGGTGAATATGCTGATCGAAAAATATTGAGATTCTGCTCATATCATCGAATACATTTTCCTGCGTGCAGAGTCGGTGGTAGGCTGAGCCTACAAATGAAGGACTTTGTGCTCCAAAATCTCGCCAGCCCCTCTGCCGGTATGGACAGCTCTCCTGATTGGTTCTTGTGGCTTGTTCAAGCGATGCATTGCTATGCTTAAGTCGAATTCCACCATGCCTCCAGCGTCTACCTAGTTTCCGAGTGCCTCCATGCCAAGAACCCTAGCCTTTCCTTTGCCTCCGTGTCTCTGTGCTGCTTGGGCTCCATGTCTCTACGTGCACCTTAGGGTACCCAATGTCTCTGAGTGTGCCCCAGTGTGCCCTATGTCCCTAAGTGCACCTTATGCACCCCGTGTCTCCAAGTGCACCTCATTTTGCCCCATGTCTCCAAGTCTCCAAGTGCGCCCTGTGCACTCCATGTCTCTAAATGTGCCCCATGTCTACAAGCACCATATGTCTTCCAGTGCACCCCATGTCTTCATGTGCATCTCTGTGCGTCCCATGTCTCAAAGTGTGCCCCAGTGTGCCCTTTGTCACAAAGTCTGCCCTGTGCAACCCCATGTCTCCAAGTGCACTCCAGCATGCCCTATGTCTCTAAGTGTGTCCTAGTGTGCCCCATGTCTCCAAGTGTGCCCCTTGTGTCTCCAAATGCACCCCGATGTGCCCCATGTCTCCAAGTGTGCCCCTTGTGTCTTCAAATGCACCCCAGTGTGCCCTATGTCTCCAAGTACTCCCCTTGTATCTCCAAGTGCACCCCAGTGTGCCCCTTGTATCTTCAAATGCACCCCAGTGTGTCCCATGTCTCCAGGTGTGCCCCTTGTATCTTCAAATGCACCCCAGTGTGTTCCATGTCTCCAGGTGTGCCCCTTGTGTCTCCAAATGCACCCCAGTGTATCCTATGTCTCCAAGGGTGCCCCCTGTGTCTCCAAATACACCCCAGTGTGCCCTATGTCTCCAAGTACACCCCTTGTATCTCCAAGTGCATCCCAGTGTGCCCTTTGTATCTCCAAATGCACCCCAATGTGCCCCATGTCTCCAAGTGTGCCCCTTGTATCTCCAAATGCACCCCAGGGTGTCCTATGTCTCCAAGGGTGCCCAGTGTCTTTAAATGCACCCCAGTGTGTCCCATGTCTCCAAGTGTGCCCCTTGCATCTCCAAATGCACCCCAGTGTGCCCCATGTCTACAAGTGTGCCCCTTGTATCTCCAAATGCACCCCAGGGTGTCCCATGTCTTCAAGGGTGTCCTGTGTCTTCAAATGCACCCCAGTGTGTCCCATGTCTACAAGTGTGCCCCTTGCATCTCCAAATGCACCCTAGTGTGCCCCATGTCTCCAAGTGTGCCCCTTGTGTCTCCAAATGCACCCCAGTGTGTCCCATGTCTCCAAGTGTGCCACTTGTGTCTCCAAATGCACCACAGTGTGTCCTATGTTTCCAAGTACACCCCTTGTATCTCCAAATGCACTCCAGTGTGTCCCATGTCTGCCCCCAAGTGTGCCCCTTGTATCTTCAAATGCACCCTAGTGTGCCCCATGTCTCCAAGTGTGCCCCTTGTGTCTCCAAATGCACCCCAGTGTGTCCTATGTTTCCAAGTGTGCCCCTTGTGTTTCCAAATACACACAGTGTTCCCCATTTCTCCATTTGCAAACCTTGTATCTCCAAACGCACCCAGTGTTCCCCATTTCTCCATTTGCAACCCTTGTATCTCCAAACGCACCCAGTGTTCCCCATTTCTCCAATTGTGCCTTGTGTGCCCCGTGTCTCAAAGTGCACCCCAGTGCCTCCAAGTCTCAAAGCATGCCCCTGTCTACCCCATGCCTCTGTGCCCTGCATGCCTTATGTCACAGAGTACGCCCTTGTGTCTACAAGGGCACCCTAAAGCTCCCCATGTCTCCAAGTGCGTCCTGCATCTCAGAGTATGCCCCTGTGTCTTCCAGTGAACCCCAGTGCTTCCCATGACTCCAAGTGTTCCCCTGTGCACTTTTTGTCTCCAAGTGCACCCCATGTCTCCAAGTACACCCTGAGTGCCCTGTGTCTCCACGTACACCAATCTGTATCCTGTGTCTCCAAGTGCACTCCTGTGTGCCCCTGTGTCCTGCCTGTCTGTAAATGGAGCCCAGTTTGACCCACATCTCCAAATGCACCCCATGCTCCATCCATGGAGCCTCCAGTATGTCCTGCAGTTGTCTGGCCTACTATGCTCCACTGTTGTACCTTCTACTGCCTCTTCCATCAGGTATGATCCTGCAATCACCAGGACTATCCTCCTCTCTGTGGATAAGGGACACTGTCCGGGCGATTACATTTTTTTTTTTACTGATTGAGGAGGAGGCATGGTATAGGGCCCCGAAAGCATAGTTCCCGCTTGTTGCAGCATACCTACATGGTAACAGGCTGACTATTTTTGTAGTTTTCTGGAGAACATCACAACGCCTGCATTTTGCATAGCTGAATGACCACATTTCCTCCTCGCGGTCCTCTTGTTAGTGGTGATCAGGGAAATTTTATACATCTGCTGACTTTACCACAAGGATAATATTCAACTTGTCAACACTTTGCCTTCCTTGGTTTAATTATGAACTGTCCATATTCTGAAGTATCTGTTTGGTTGCTGGAGACGCAGCACGGCCACGGTTTATGCACTTTTGCTAAATAGATTAATTTTAGGGGGGGCCAAATGTAGCCTGTATGAAAAATCACTAATATGTTTTTTTCCAACTTTCACCAAAAAAACACTTATTAGGACAACTTATAGAGAGTTCTGCACAAAAAACAAATACTATTGTAAGTTTTATATGGAGGCCCATCTCCAGCTTCTGGGCATTTTTTAATATGTTCCTCATCCCCCGAAATTTAAAAATAGGTTTGCAAAGAACTATTCACCCACCCCAAGTCAGAATGGACCATGGTAGGTCGCTAGGTTCTGGAGATGACTTCATGGCCTAGAGCCAGAATGGACCATGGTAGGTGAATATGTTCTGGGGCCAACTTCATGGCCTAGAGCCAGAATGGACCATGGTAGGTGAATATTTTCTGGGGCCTACTTTATGGCCTACAGCCAGAATGGACCATGGTAGGTGAATATGTTCTGGGGCAAACTTCATGGCCTAGATCCAGAATGGACCATGGTAGGTGAATATGTTCTGGGGCCAACTTCATGGCCTAGAGCCAGAATGGACCACAGTAGGTGAATATGTTCTGGGGCCAACTTCACGGCCTAGAGCCAGAATGGACCATGGTAAGTCACTAGGTTCTGGAGCTACATATTTGCCAGCACACCACGGATCGTTAATATGGTCCAAAAAAGGTTTTTATTCCAAAAAGATCACATCACAAAAGAAAGTGCAATGTTTCGAAGCCATGCAGGTCCACTTCGTGGTCCAGAGGCAGAATGGACCATGGTAGGTGAATATGTTCTGGGGCCTACTTCATGGCCTACAGCCAGAATGGACCATGGTAGGTGAATATGTTCTGGGGCCAACTTCATGGCCTACAGCCAGAATGGACCATGGTAGGTGAATATTTTCTGGGGCCTACTTTATGGCCTACAGCCAGAATGGACCATGGTAGGTGAATATGTTTGGGGCAAACTTCATGGCCTAGATCCAGAATGGACCATGGTAGGTGAATATGTTCTGGGGCCAACTTCATGGCCTAGAGCCAGAATGGACCACAGTGGGTGAATATGTTCTGGGGCCAACTTCACGGCCTAGAGCCAGAATGGACCATGGTAAGTCACTAGGTTCTGGAGCTACATATTTGCCAGCACACCACGGATCGTTAATATGGTCCAAAAAAGGTTTTTATTCCAAAAAGATCACATCACAAAAGAAAGTGCAATGTTTCGAAGCCATGCAGGTCCACTTCGTGGTCCAGAGGAATCAGAATGGACCTGTAGGTGAATGTTCTGGGGCCACTTTTCATGGCTTCAGTATTGGACCATGGGGTGAATAGGTTCCCGATTTATGGTCGAAGCCAAAAGGACCACGGTAGGTGAATATGTTCTGGCGCCGACTTTCATGGCCTAGAGCCAGAATGGACCATGGTAGGTGAATATGTTCTGGGGCTGACTTCATGGCCTAGAGCCAGAATGGACCATGGTAGGTGAATATGTTCTGGGGCTGACTTCATTGTCTAGAGCCAGAATGGACCATGGTAGGTGAATATGTTCTGGTGCCATGCACTTCATGACCTGTCCAGAGCCAGAATGGACCATGGTAGGTGAAATGTTTCTGGTGCCAACTTCATGCCTAGAGCCAGAAGCCATGGTAGGTGAATAATGGGACCATGGTAGGTGAATATGTTCTGGGCCAACTTCATGGCCTAGAGCCAGAATGGACCATGGTAGGTCACTGGGTTCTGGAGCTACATATTCACCAGCACACCACAGATCTCTAATATGGTCCAAAAAAGGTTTTTACTCCAAAAAGATCACATCACAAAAGAAAGTGCAACGTTTCGAAGCCATGCAGGTCCACTTCGTGGCATGTTAGAGTTAAAATCAGAATGGAGCTGAATGGTCCAGCGTTTTCAGTGTTAAATATGTTCTGGCAAAACAAAAGGACATTTTCTCAAGAAAGGTGCTACTTCGTAGACTTCATGGCCTACAGCCCAGAGAATGGACCATGGTAGGTGAATATGTTCTGGGGCTGACTTCATGGCCTAGAGCCAGAATGGACCATGGTAGGTGAATATGTTCTGGGGCTACTTCATGGCCTACAGCCAGAATGGACCATGGTAGGTGAATATGTTCTGGGGCCAACTTCATTGGCCTAGAGCCAGAATGGACCATGGTAGGTGAATATGTTCTGGGGCCAACTTCATGGCCTAGAGCCAGAATGGACCATGGTAGGTGAATATGTTCTGGGGCCAACGAATAGGTGAATTATGTTTGGGGCACCTTTCATGGCCTACAGCCAGAATGGACCATGGTAGGTGAATATGTTCTGGTGCTTCAACTTCATGGCCTACAGCCAGAATGGACCATGGTAGGTGAATATGTTCTGGGCCTGGACTTCATGGCCTACAGCCAGAATGGACCATGGTAGGTGAATATGTTCTGGTGCCTACTTCATGGCCTACAGCCAGAATGGACCATGGTAGGTGAATATGTTCTGGGGCCTACTTCATGGCCTACAGCCCAGAATGGACCATGGTAGGCCACTACGTTCTGGAGCTACATATTCGCCAGACCACACCACGTTCTGATCTCTAATATGGTCCAAAAAATAGAATGGAACATAGTAGGTTACTAGGCCCTGGAGTTGAGTTGGAGTGGAGGTGCTTCTCAACACACATGAACACGCCCCTCACTGCGCACTGACGTAAGCCTGTTAAACAATCTGCAACAGACCGGAGCGGCGTGAATGGGCCCTTAAAATAAGTCAGCATTCAATTAATTTTTCGGCAGCAAATCCAGCGTAATTAAAGTAAAATGTCTGAGTAGATGGAATTAAAGTCGTAGTTTAATGCGTTTCTTTCTGGGATCTGCAGTTAATTACATAATCGTAGAAAGCCGGTTCTGAAACACATCCATGGTAGAATTGGCAGAGACTCCTTTTTTTGTTCTCATTTAATTTTTTTTCCAGTAGAGATGAAAAAAACTGAGTGTTTGAAATTTTCCTATAATTCCACTAAAAATCAGTTTTATCAACATTTCCCCTTTTTAGCAAAAATGTATTGGACTCAATGGGGAATGAAAATTAAATCTGCTTCCCCCTCCCCCCATCTGCATGATAAAAAAGTATTTAAATAAAACCTGTTTTTTTTCTTATTTTTTTCTTATTTTATATATTTATTAATGATACTATTTATAATTTTTTATTATTTAATATATTTATTAATGATATTATTTATCATTTTTATTATTTATTATATTTATTAATGATATTATTTATCATTTTTATTATTTATTATATTATTAATGATATTATTTATCATTTTTATTATTTATTATATTTATTAATGATATTATTTATAATTTTATTATTTATTATATTTATTAATGATATTATTTATCATTTTTTTTATTATTTATTATATTTATTAATGATATTATTTATAATTTTATTATTTATTATATTTATTAATGATATTATTTATAATTTTTTATTATTTATTATATTTATTAATGATATTATTTATAATTTTATTATTTATTATATTTATTAATGATATTATTTATCATTTTTATTATTTATTATATTTATTAATGATATTATTTATAATTTTATTATTTATTATATTTATTAATGATATTATTTATAATTTTTATTATTTATTATATTTATTAATGATATTATTTATCATTTTTATTATTTTATTATATTTATTAATGATATTATTTATCATTTTTATTATTTATTATATTTATTAATGATATTATTTATCATTTTTATTATTTATTATATTTATTAATGATATTATTTATATTTTATTATTTATTATATTTATTAATGATATTATTTATCATTTTTATTATTTATTATATTTATTAATGATATTATTTATCATTTTTATTATTTTATTATATTTATTAATGATATTATTTTAAATTTTTCTTATTTAATATGTTTATTTTACAATTTATTTATTTTTTCTTTGTTTTTTTTATATATTTTTTATTTTATAATTTACTTTTTTCCTTATTTTATATATTTTTTGGACTTGTTCTTGTGCCAAAACTCGGCCTTTAATCAGACTCATTATTTTCTAATTGTTTCACAGAAAGAAACCAAAAAACAGACAATGGAAACAAAACAAAAGAAAAACGTAAATTAAAAAAATTCTAAATGTAAAAAAAAATCTGCAAGAAAAATTCTCATAAACCTCATAATGAGCAAAACTGAGACCTTTTGGCTTCTGCAAGATTCCTCCGATGGAGAGATCGGTCCGGCAGCTACACGGTGAATTCAATTCCGCCAAAAATCCCTTCTCCCCCCCCCCTCTAGTGTTTTCTTTATCCGTCTATAAACGATATTCAGGATGTTTGTGACCCAGCGTGAGTCTAACCAGTAGAAAGTGAGATCCTTCCTTCACCATTCTGACACATCTGTTTTCTGTGAGTTGTTTCGGCACCGAAAACGTCTGGGTCGACTTTTACACGTGCTTGTATATTTCTATCGGTGTATCTCAGCGTGGGTCTAGTGATGACAAGGCTCTCCCATGCTGGGAGGAGGAGGAGGATGGAGGATCTGTTTGTTTGAAAAGACTCTTACCCAACGTTGGATGACAGCGATCAGGTAGAAGGAAACAGCTGGAACCAGAAATGATCAAATACGCCGAGGAATTCTTCGTTCTTCAGATGAGGAGAACGCTCAATGTCATTGTCTCCTCGATCTGAACCCCTCCGTATAATTAGCATCCAAAAGGCTTTGTTCTCTATTTATATGTTTTGGTCGAGTTTTTTGTTTTGGAGCTGAAGGATCAATTCCCATAATTGAAAACGGGGAGGTCCAGGCATGGGGGAGGTAAATCAACGTAAAGCAGGACAAGACTCATATAAAGCATCCATTCTCAACCAAGGTTCCATGGAACCATGGGGTTCCTTCAGAGGTTTCTAGGGGTTGTTTGGGCTGTGATTTTTTGACCTCCCATTTGATGGTGCTTGCAAAGTTCTGGGGCCAACAGCAGGACATCAATCTCCTCTTCTCGTCCTTTTGGGTAGGATCAAGTGTAGCATCTGTTCTTATCGGTGTCTAGTAGGCATCATTCTGGCCTTTTGGTAGGACTTGCTGGCTGTACAGTACCCCTGCTGGTATGATGGGTTCCTGAGGAGCCTTTCTTAGGAATCCAAGGAGCGTGAACCATGCAAGGTGTGGGTGGGTAGTACTCTCTTGGCATGGAGGGTTCGATGGTGCCCAGTTCCTCAGAATTTGAGCAGTGCTACCTGGTCTGGTAGGACTTGCTGGCTGTACAGTACCCCTGCTGGTATGATGGGTTCCTGAGGAGCCTTTCTTAGGAATCCAAGGAGCGTGAACCATGCAAGGTGTGGGTGGGTAGTACTCTCTTGGCATGGAGGGTTCGATGGTGCCCAGTTCCTCAGAATTTGAGCAGTGCTACCTGGTCTGGTAGGACTTGCTGGCTGTACAGTACCCCTGCTGGTATGATGGGGTCCTGAGGAGCCTTTCTTAGGAATCCAAGGAGCGTGCACCATGCAAGGTGTGGGTGGGTAGTACTCTCTTGGCATGGAGGGTTCGATGGTGCCCAGTTCCTCAGAATTTGAGCAGTGCTACCTGGTCTGGTAGGACTTGCTGGCGGTATAGTATCCCTGCTGGTTTGATGGGGTCCTGAGGAGCCTTTCTTAGGAATCCAAGGAGCGTGAACCATGCAAGGTGTGGGTGGGTAGTACTCTCTTGGCGAGGAGGGTTCGATGGTGCCCAGTTCCTCAGAATTTGAGCAGTGCTACCTGGTCTGGTAGGACTTGCTGGCTGTACAGTACCCCTGCTGGTATGATGGGTTCCTGAGGAGCCTTTCTTAGGAATCCAAGGAGCGTGAACCATGCAAGGTGTGGGTGGGTAGTACTCTCTTGGCATGGAGGGTTCGATGGTGCCCAGTTCCTCAGAATTTGAGCAGTTCTACCTGGTCTGGTAGGACTTGCTGGCTGTACAGTACCCCTGCTGGTATGATGGGGTCCTGAGGAGCCTTTCTTAGGAATCCAAGGAGCGTGCACCATGCAAGGTTTGGGTGGGTAGTACTCTCTTGGCGCGGAGGGTTCCATGGTGCCCAGGTCCTCCTAATTTGAGCAGTGCTACCTAGTCTGGTCAAGGCTTGGGAAGGCAGAGAACCTGCAGTGTCTGTGACCCCCTGGGATTTGGTTGCCCCAGGGGTGCTTTTAGTAGCACTGTGGGCCTGGGAAACCCACTGTGTGAATGAGGTCACGTCGCCACTCTTTTTTTTGGCACTGCACCTCTAAAGCTAGGCCTTTTGGTCAAAACTGGGGCAGTTTTTGTCACCAGGCGGCAAAGCCTTGCCAGTGCACTTGTACTGGTGCCTATTTATTTAAATAATTTTTCTCTCCACGTGTTTGTCACTATGCACATTTGTCAGTGTTTCTGTGCACTTGGATGGAGGGTGTGGGCCTACACTGAAGTCTAGGTTGGGATGGGATGCCATCAGGTCCCTTCCTCCCTTGAACTGGGGGGGGTCTCTCTTCTGGAGAGCCCCTCACCTAGTACTTGGTGGTTGGCTAGGGCTGAGGGGACAGCCAGGCTTTTGGATTGATGGGTCAGTTGTGTACCTTGCCCCCATCAGGGGTCTTGTGCCTCAGGAGGTTAGGGTAAGGTCCTACTTCTTCGAGAGGTGGACTAGGGGATGGTATGGGATGGGTGGCCATCAGGTCTCTTCCTCCCTTGAACTGGGGGGTCTCTCTTCGGGAGAGCCCCTCACCTAGTACTTGGCGGTTGGTTAGGGCTGAGGGAACAGCCAGGCTTTTGGATTGATGGATAAATTGTGACCCTTGCCCCCGTCAGGAGTTTTGTGCCTCGGGGGTTAGGGTAAGGTCCTACTTCTTCATGAGGTGGACTAGGGGATGGTATGGGATGGGTGGCCATCTGGTCCCTTCCTCCCTTGAACTGGGGGGTCTCTCTTCTGGAGAGCCCCTCACCTAGTACTTAGCGGTTGGCTAGGGCTGAGGGAACAACCAGGTTTTTGGATTGATGGATCAATTGTAAACCTTGCCCCCTGTCAGGAGTTTTGTGCTTCAGGGGGTTAGGGTAAGGTCTTACTTCTTCGAGAGGTGGACTAGGGGATGGTATGGGATGGGTGGCCATCAGGTCCCTTCCTCCCCTGAACTGGGGGGTCTCTCTTTGAGAGAGCCCCTCACCTAGTACTTGTCAGTTGGCTAGGGCTGAGGGGACAGCCAGGCTTTTCATGGGGCCCCCTACTGACCCCGGGCCCTCGGGCAGTGCCCGAGTTTTCCAAATGGTCAGTCCGCCACTGCCTCCCGGTGAGGTCTTTCTAATGATGATGATGTTTCGTCCATTGTGTTCGAAGAGGACCTTGAGATCTAACAGGTAATGGGCTGACCACGGTGTGTCCATAGGTGGCTGGTAAGGCCTATACTGGCACGAAATGTTCTGCCACATATGTGGGCACCACTGTTGCAGCATTTGCAGCTCTGGCTTTGTGGAGCGCTTGCTTCTCTCGTGCTATGGTTTTTATTCTCTCCTAAAATGTTTGGCAACCTTGGTGGATCAACACGACCATGTCGATCAATCTTGTGTCAGGTTTTCCCAGGAGTTGATGTCAATATCCAGGTATTTGATACCACAGCCTACCTTCCGAGGTCTAGTGGTGTCCACATCCATCAGAATGCTCAACCTGAGACAGCACCTTACTAAAGTTTTCTTTTTAAAGGTGGTCATTTGTGGAAGCCGCAGAAGAACCTCGAAAAACAAGACCTCCATGGACGCCATTCATCGGTCTAATTATAATTCAGCATTGCGTGTTTTTTATTTTTTCCTCTCGAAGAACGGCATTCAGGTGTAACACCAAGCCATTGAACCTTTGTGTTAATTTTGGCCCACGGGGCTCCAAATGCAAGCGCTGGCATCTTTATGCGCCGCATCACAGCGTGGTTTTAGTTCTCTCTTCATAGCAGAGATCAAACAGCTGAAATGTTCGAGCCACCCGTCCAACAAAGCTCGCGGCGACCCTTTTTTTTTTTTTTTGGCAGCGCGGTCCTTCATTTTTCATGCAAATGCCTCCGCTTTGTTCCCGTCTCTACATCTCGGGTTTTGAGCAATTAGGGAAACCTTAAGCAAGAGAGGTATATGGATGTCTGCGCCTGGAGCTCATCAGTATGTACACATCAGTAAAAGGGCACTGGAACAACTGAAATGTTAGGAAGCCAGCATCACATGACTGCTTTTAGAGTCGTCTTTTTGGAATTCGCTCGCTCCCTACTTGACAGAAGAGCATTCATGCGTCGTGTCTCTCTTCGGATGATCACATTCATCTCTTCGTATAGCCGTAGCTCAGCCTCTCAAAAACTTTTAATGTAAACGAACCCTTCAAATAAGTTTCGGGTCGAAGGGAACGCCTGATTACCATATCTACAGCTCGGGGTACGTTGGCGTGAACACGAAGTTGAGATGTAGGAATGAATAAAAGGATACGGAATGTGACATACTTTAGGTATTTATCACCCAGGGTTGCTCTATATTATGCAAATATATTCATAATAATGAAACTAAACAATAATAACGGCCTGAAAAGAAAATTGTGTTCCCTTTCTTTGGTCTTTGGAACAATGCTTCCGCACATTGGTTGTCAGTGGAGAGGAGCCTCTTTAGTTTGGTGGTCAGTGGAGAAGGAACCCTATAGTTTGGTGGTCAGTGGAGAAAGGCCTCTTTAGATTGGTGCTCAGTGGAGAAGGGCCTCTTTAGATTGGTGATCAGTGGAGAAGGAACCCTATAGTTTGGTGGTCAGTGGAGAAGGAACCTTTAGTTTGGTGGTCAGTGGAGAAGGAACCCTATAGTTTGGTGGTCAGTGGAGAAGGGCCTCTTTAGACTGGTGATCAGTGGAGAAGGGTCGTTTTATATTCATGGTCAGTGGAGAAGGGACCCCATAGATTGGTGCTCAGTGGAGAAGGGCCTGTTTAGATTGGTGCTCAGTGGAGAAGGGTCATTTTATATTCATGGTCAGTGGAGAAGGGACCCCATAGTTTGGTGCTCAGTGGAGAAGGGCCTGTTTAGATTGGTGCTCAGTGGAGAAGGAACCCCATAGTTTGGTGGTCAGTGGAGAAGGGCCTCTTTAGATAGGTGCTCCGTGGAGAAGGGTCGTTTTACATTCATGGTCAGTGGAGAAGGGACCATAGAGATTGGTGCTCAGTGGAGAAGGGTCTCTTTAGCTTGGTGGTCAGTGGAGAAGGAACCCTATAGTTTGGTGGTCAGTGGAGAAGGGCCTCTTTAGATAGGTGCTCCGTGGAGAAGGGTCGTTTTACATTCATGGTCAGTGGAGAAGGAACCATAGAGATTGGTGCTCAGTTGGGAAGGGCCTCTTTAGTTTGGTGGTCAGTGGAGAAGGAACCCTATAGTTTGGTGGTCAGTGGAGAAGGGGCTCTTTAGATCGGTGATCAGTGGAGAAGGGTCGTTTTACATTCATGGTCAGTGGAGAAGGGACCCCATAGTTTGGTGCTCAGTGGAGAAGGGCCTCTTTAGATAGGTGCTCCGTGGAGAAAGGTCGTTTTACATTCATGGTCAGTGGAGAAGGGACCATAGAGATTGGTGCTCAGTGGGGAAGGGCCTCTTTAGTTTGGTGGTCAGTGGAGAAGGAACCCTATAGTTTGGTGGTCAGTGGAGAAGGGCCTCTTTAGATCGGTGATCAGTGGAGAAGGGTCGTTTTATATTCATGGTCAGTGGAGAAGGGACCCCATTGTTCGGTGCTTAGTGGAGAAAGGCCTGTTTAGATTGGTGCTCAGTGGAGAAGGAACCCCATAGTTTGGTGTGGTCAGTGGAGAAGGGACTCTTTAGATAGGTGCTCCGTGGAGAAGGGTCGCTTTACATTTATGGTCAGCGGAGAAGGGACCATAGAGATTGGTGCTCAGTGGAGAAGGGACTCTTTAGATTGGTGGTCAGTGGAGAAGGGCCTCTTTAGATTGATGATCAGTTGAGAAGACCCTTTTTGGTGAACGGGGGTCCTGACTGATGAAAGAAAGGCATAAGATAAGGAGTTGAAAATGAAGCTAAGAGTTATTCTCTGTTGTGACTAGAAGGAATGGAAAGGCTGAAGCTACCTAAAAATGAGTAAGGGATGGTCACACTAACCCAAGATTTCTCCAGCTGATAGACAAGTCTCACCTTCCCTCTTTTTTTTTTTTTTAGTGTATAGCCACAGCTCAATAGGCAGTGTTACCAGCATTTAATATGGATAGCAATGCCCTGTGCGGGCTCTGGGTTGTCAGACACCTGCCAAGAACTTATGGGATATTATGGAGTTGGGCACTCAGAGTTCTTCTGAGGTTCCTATCCAAGTGGACATCTCTCATTTGTTGGCGGTTTTGATTTGTAAAGAGGTCTTAAGAAAATCAATAAACCTGTGGCCTTGTCCTTTCCAACATCCCTTTCCGCAGCAGAGGCTGATCTGTGTCAGACATTTGCAATAACAGACACCGGGACTTACATGATAGAGTCATCGGAGAAGGACCTTGTTAGCTTGGTGGTCAATGGAGAAAGGTCCCTATAGCTTTATGGTCAGTCAAGAAGGGCCCATTTAGATTGGTGGTGAATGGAGAAGCACTCATTTACATTTGTGGTGTAGGAACCCCCCCACATTGGTGTCCAGTGGAGAAGGGCCTCTTTATATTTGTGGTCAATAGAGAAGGGCCCTATAGATTGGTGGTCACTGGAGAAGGGTCCATTTACATTGGTGGTCAGTAGAGTCCCCACACATTGGTTGTTAGTGAATAAGGGCCCCTTTAGATTGGTGGTCAGTGGAGAAGGAACCTTATAGATTGGTGGTCAGTGGAGGAGACCCTGTTTACACTTGTGATCAGTGGAGCACCAACACATTGGCTGTCAGTGGAGAAAGGCCTCTTTAGATTGGTGATCAATGAGGAAGGGCCTCTTTAGATTGGTGGTCAGTGGAGAAGGGTCACTTTAGGTTGGTGGTCAGAGGAGAAGGGCCACTTTAGGGCATCTCGGTGCAGGAAGTAGATGGTGACCCTGGATAATGCCTAGATGGTTCAGTCTTCTGGAGTCCTTCTGGAGAGAAGAGTAGACAAAGGAATTGTCAGGGGTGCATTGATACATTCCTTAGATATCTGATGACAGGTCAAAGTAGATAGAAGAAAACACGGTCAGGCAAGTTCTCACTGACAATTACCGTGCCATCTGTATGGGGAGGGAGGAAGGTCCTAAGGCTGGGCACAGCTGGGTGGTCTGTGCCCTTAATTACAGCCTTGTGGTGACATCAACATTAATGAGCAGGAAGCAGGGATGGCTTCAGAAAAGAATAATTGCAGTGTATGGCAAAGTAATTACAAGGTGTGTCGGCTCTGACATTAAATATTCCGCGCTGCCACCGTAACCTTTGTGCCGTCACTGCGCGCCTGCCGGCGGTCTGGAGGTGAGGAGGAATTACCGCCATATAAATAATTGTTTTCCATTCATCTCTCCTTCTTCCGAGGGACGCAGGCTTCGCTTGTGGGGCGGCTTTTAAGGACAGTCTACGCCGAACATACGCTGATAAATGAGGTTGACCTTGAAAGTGAGCCGCAGATTCATGTCCTTGGGTGATCGCTAATGAGGGAGGAAAAGGGAGGATCGCCGGACTCGTCGTAACAATTTCCATAAAAAAGGAAGAAGAAGAGGGAGAACGCAGAGACTTCCATTCCAGAAGGCCGCAAATATCTCCATCCCGAAAGTGTGGTGGATGTCATGGGACCTAGGGAGAGATGACCCAACTGGAGGGAAGGTTCCATTCGAATTATTCCATGGTCCCCGGTGCAGATCCATATGGACCGTGCTGGTTGTAATAAATGGATTCGGTATTCAGAAGTGTTTAATGATAAACACGAAGAATTGTTGGTTGGTCTGAGACCATTAACACCTGAAGTGGTTGTAAGCCTCAGGCATGAAATACACTATATTGCCAAAAGTATTGGGCCCGCCCCCCAAATCATGTGATTCAAGTGTTCCAATCCCCCCAAATCATGTGATTCAAGTGTTCCAATCCCCCCAAATCATGTGATTCAAGTGTTCCAATCCCCCCCAATATCATGTGATTCTGGCGCTCCAATCCCCACCATATCATGTGATTCAGGTGCTCCAATCCCCTCCATATCATGTGATTCAGGTGTTCCAATCCCCTCCATATCATGTGATTCAAGTGTTCCAATCCCCTCCATATCATGTGATCAGGTGTTCCAATCCCCTCCAGATCATGTGATTCAAGTGTTCCAATCCCCTCCAGATCATGTGATTCAGGTGTTCCAATCCCCCCCCAATCATGTGATTCAGGTGTTCCAATCCCCTCCCAATCATGTGATTCAGGTGTTCCAATCCCCTCCATGGCCACAGGTGAATACAATCAAGCCCCTAGGCATGCAGACGGCTTCTACAAACATTGGTGAAAGAATGGGTCGCTCTCAGGAGCTCAGTGACTCCAAGCGTGGTCCCGTGATAGGTGGCCACCTGGGCAATAAGTCCATCCGTGACATTTCCTGGCTACTAAATATTCCACGCTCAACTGTTAGTGGGATTATAACAAAGTGGAAGCAACTGGGAACAACAGCCACTCAGCCACCAAGTGGTGGGTCACGTCACATGACAGGGGGGGTCAGCGCATGCTGAAGCGCACAGTGCGCAGAAGTCGCCAACTGTCTGCAGAGTCAATATCTAAAGACCTCCAAACTTGGTGTGGCCTTCAGATGAGCCCAACAACAGTGCGTAGAGAGCTTCATGGAATGGGTTTCCATGGCCGAGCAGCTGCATCCAAGCCTTACATCACCAAGTGCAATGCAAAGCGTCGGATGCCGTGGTGTAAAGCACGCCACCACTGGACTCTAGAGCAGAGGAGACGTGTTCTTTGGAGTGACCAATCATGCTTCTCTGTCTGGCAATCCGAGGGACGTCTCTGGGTTTGGCGGTGGCCAGGAGAACGGTACTTACCTGACTGCATTGTGCCAAGTGTAAAGTTTGGTGGAGGGGGGGGGGATTATGGTGTGGGGTTGTTTTTCAGGGGTTGGACTTGGCCCCCTAGTTCCAGTGAAGGGAACTCTTAAGCTGACATTTTTGGACAATTTCATGCTCCCAACTTTGTGGGAAGAGTTTGGGGATGGCCCCTTCCTGTTCCAACATGACTGCCTCCCAGTGCACAAAGCAAGGTCCATAAAGACATGGAGGAGCCAGTTTGGGGTGGAGGAACTTGACTGTCCTGCACAGAGTCCTGACCTCAACCCCATAGAACACCTTTGGGATGAATTACAGCGGAGACTGTGAGCCAGGCCTCCTCCCCCGACATCAGTTCCTGACCTGACAAATGTGCTTCTGGAAGAATGGTCCAACCTTCCCATAGACACCCCTCCTAAACCTTGTGGGCGGCCTTCCCAGAAGAGCTGAAGCTGTTATAGCTGCAAAGGGCGGAGCCAACTCAATATTGAACCCTACGGACTAAGACTGGGGGGGTCATTAAAGGTCATGTGAGTGGGAAGGCTGGCGGACCAATACTTGGGGCAATATAGTCTATGAACAAAGCATATCCCCTATAGTGTGTACTTGTTTCAATCCAGAGCACTAAGTGTCATTTCTGTCTGCTGAACCCTCCTCACTGACCTCTGCAATGTGTAATTTTAACTCTCCTTCCACTTTTTTCTGACAGCTCAGACAAGCTTTATAAATTTTGGTCTTCGAACGGCTGTGTATATATATATATATATTTATATATAATTATATTTTGCTTTCCCTGGTTCCTTCCTCGCCCTCATCAATATAATAATTAAATTTTTAGTTTTTAGTGTACACCTTATTTTAATCCTAGAGGTGTCATTACTGGGCCTCTGTGTTTCTCTACGCAATCATGGCTGGTGGGAGGGGCCAGCAGGGTGCTGTACATGGCTTCCTGAAAACATCCCAGCACCCTGGCTTGGCAATGCTCCCAGGGCCTTCAGTCCTGAGGCATGCAGTGGGAGGAGCTAATGCCTTGATGTGTGGGTGTCAGTCTGGAGAAGTGGGCGTTTCGAGGCAGGCTGTATTGGCATGAAGACCACCCTAGGTAACCCATGTGATGCTGAGTCTCCATGATGGAAATGCATGTATTAATAATCCTTGATGGGATGTCAGTCTGGAAGGGTGGGCACAGCTAGGCGGGTTGCGTAGGTCCAGGTTACCCCACTTGTGAGCCACCATGATTGAAAGGACTGAAATCCAATGAATGAAAGTGGTGGGACCAGAGGCAGTCAAGGCTGGGGAGGAACGGGGCTTGATGATGTCCTCCAGCAAGGAGGCAGGTTCTCTATCTGACTTTCAGCAGCCTGTAAGGGCACTGCAAACTCCGCCACATTCCTCTAGTGTGTCGGGGGGGGGGGGGGGGCATTAAAAAATGAATGGGTTCATGGTGCATTGCTGCAATGAATAACATTGCTGATCTCCTGCAGCCTCTTTGCTGCCACTTGCTGGCATTTCTCAGGGCCGGTGACAACAGTGGAAAATGTAATTTGCATTAAAATGGCCGCTTGTAGTCTCCAATGGAAGCCCATGTGACAGGGTGACAACGCAGGAGAACAATTGGGAGATAGGAGCAGAGCGTTGTCACCATATAACAGGAAGTGCCTGAACAAGGACCTTCATGGCAGGATCACCAGAGTGACAACACAGAAGCAAAATTGGGAGACAAGGAGAGAGCGTTGTTACCCTTGCCTCAGGCTTGGGTTTGGTCCAAAGTTAGCTGTCATTGTTGGGCCCTGCAACTGATGCTTATAGTCTCTATTGGAAGCCCGTATGACAAGGTGACAACACAGGAGAACAACTGGGAGCAGGGGCGGACTGACCATTTGGGAACTCGGGCACTGCCCGAGGCCCTAGGTCAGTAGGGGGCCCCATGAGATGCCCCTGGTACCTTTGATAGGCTTTTTTGGGTGTGTTTTGAGTGTGGGTGAGGACACAGGGGCCCCATGATCCCCTATTGCCCGGGGGCCCCATGAGTTTGTCAGTCCACCCCTGACTGGGAGACAAGGACCGAACACTGTGACCCTATACCAGGAAGAACCTGAATGAGGATCTTAATGGTAGGATCACCAGTAGTGATGGACTTGGGTTTCAGGCTTGGGTTTGTTCCACAGCTGTCATTGCAACTGATGGGACGCTTGAAGTCTCTACTGAAAGCCTGTGTAACGGGGTGACAACCCAGGAGAACAATTGAGAGACAGGGACAGAGTGTTGCCACTCTGAAAGAGGAAGAGCCTGAGTGAGGATCTTAATGGTAGGATCACCAGTAGTGATGGGCTTGGGTTTTCAGGCTTGGGTTTGGTCCACAGCTGTCATTGCAAACTGATGGGAAGCTTGAAGTCTCTACTGAAAGCCCGTGTAATGGGGTGACAACACAGGAGAACAATTGAGAGACAGGGACCGAGCATTGTCACTCTAAAAGAGGAAGAGCCTGAGTGAGGATCTTCATGTTAGGATCACCAGTAGTGATGAGCTTGGGTTTCGGGCTTGGGCTTGGTCCTCAGCTAGCTGTCATTGCTGGGCCCCACGATTTAATGGGATACTTGTAATCTTCATTGGAAGCTCATGTGACAAGGTGCCAATGCAGAAGAAAAATTGGGAGTCAGGGACCGAACATTGTCACCCTCAGGGGCGAACTGACCATTTGGAAACTCGGGCACTGCCTGAGGGCCGGGGTCAAAGGGGGGCCCCATGAGATGCCCCTGGTACCTTTTTCATAGGATTTTTTGAGTTTGGGCAAAGACACAGGGGCCCCATGATCCCCTATTGCCCGGGGACCCCATGAGTTGTCAGTCCGCCCCTGGTTACCCTATAACAGGAAGAGGGTTTGGTCCAAAGTTAGCTGTCATTGCTGGGCCCCCACAACTGATGGGATACTTGTAGTCTTCATTGGAAGCCCATGTGGCAAGATGACAATATAGGAGAACAATTGAGAGACAGGGATGGAGCGTAGTCAACCTATAACAGGAAGTGCCTGAATGAGGATCTTCATGTTAGGATCCCCAGTAGTGATGAGCTTGGGTTGGATCCAAAGTTAGCTGTCATTGCTGGGCCCCACAACTGATGGGATACTTGTAGTCTCCAGTGGAAGCCCATGTGACACGGTGACAAGACAAAAGAGAACATTTGGGTGATAGGGACTGAGCGTTGTCACTCCATAACAGTAGGAGCAAGGAACGTTATGACAGGATCACCAGTAGTGAAGAGCTTGAGTTTGGGCTTGGATTTGATCCAAATTTAGCTGTCATTGCTGGGCCCAGCAACTGATGGGATGCTTGTAGTCGCCATTGGAAGCCCATGTTACAAGGTGGCAATGCAGGAGAGCAATCGGGAGACAGGGTCCAAGCTTTGTCACTCTATAACAGGAAATGCCTGAATGAGGATCTTCATGGCAGGATCACCGGAAGTGATGAGCTTAGGTTTTGGGCTTGGGTTGGATCCAAAGTTAGATGTCATTGCTGGGCCCTGCAACTGATGGGATGCTTGTAGTCGCCATTGGAAGCCCATGTTACAAGGTGGCAATGCAGGAGAGCTATCGGGAGACAGGGTCCAAGCTTTGTCACTCTATAACAGGAAATGCCTGAATGAGGATCTTCATGGCAGGATCACCGGAAGTGATGAGCTTAGGTTTTGGGCTTGGGTTGGATCCAAAGTTAGCTGTCATTGCTGGGCCCAGCAACTGATGGGATGCTTGTAGTCACCATTGGAAGCCCATGTTACAAGGTGGCAATGCAGGAGAACAATTGGGAGACAGGGATAGGGGGGTTGTATCCTATACCAGGAAGAATCTGAAGGAGGACTTTCATGGCAGGATCACCATTAGTGATGAGCTTGGGTTTCGGGGTTGGGTTTGAAGTTATCTGTCATTGCTGGGCCCAGCAACTGATGGGATGCTTGTAGTCACCATTGGAAGCCCGTGTGACAAGGTGACAATTGGGTTTGGTCCAAAGTTAGCTGTCATTGCTGGGCCCACACAACTGATGGGATACTTGTAGTCTTCATTGGAAGCCCATGTGGCAAGATGACAATATAGGAGAACAATTGAGAGACAGGGATGGAGCGTAGTCAACCTATAACAGGAAGTGCCTGAATGAGGATCTTCATGTTAGGATCCCCAGTAGTGATGAGCTTGGGTTGGATCCAAAGTTAGCTGTCATTGCTGGGCCCCACAACTGATGAAATACTTGTAGTCTCCAGTGGAAGCCCATGTGACACGGTGACAAGACAAAAGAGAACATTTGGGTGATAGGGACTGAGCGTTGTCACTCCATAACAGTAGGAGCAAGGAACTTTATGACAGGATCACCAGTAGTGAAGAGCTTGAGTTTTGGGCTTGGATTTGATCCAAATTTAGCTGTCATTGCTGGGGCCCAGCAACTGATGGGATGCTTGTAGTCGCCATTGGAAGCCCGTGTGACAAGGTGACAATGCAGGAGAACAATTGGGAGACAGGGACCAAGCGTTGTCACTCTATAACAGGAAATGCCTGAATGAGGACCTTCATGGCAGTGATGAGCTTAGGTTTCGGGCTTGGGTTGGATCCAAAGTTAGATGTCATTGCTGGGCCCTGCAACTGATGGGATGCTTGTAGTCGCCATTGGAAGTCCATGTTACAAGGTGGCAATGCAGGAGAGCTATCGGGAGACAGGGTCCAAGCTTTGTCACTCTATAACAGGAAATGCCTGAATGAGGATCTTCATGGCAGGATCACCGGAAGTGATGAGCTTAGGTTTTGGGCTTGGGTTGGATCCAAAGTTAGCTGTCATTGCTGGGCCCAGCAACTGATGGGATGCTTGTTGTCACCATTGGAAGCCCATGTTACAAGGTGGCAATGCAGGAGAACAATTGGGAGACAGGGATAGGGGGGTTGTATCCTATACCAGGAAGAATCTGAAGGAGGACTTTCATGGCAGGATCACCATTAGTGATGAGCTTGGGTTTCGGGGTTTGGTTTGAAGTTATCTGTCATTGCTGGGCCCTGCAACTGATGGGAAGCTTGTAGTCTCTATTGGAAGCCCGTGTGACAAGGTGACAACGCAGGAGAACAATTGGGCGACAGGGACCCTGCATTGTCACCCTATAAAAAGAAAAAGCCTGAATGAGGTCCTTCACCTGGAAATTGGAAAACGACGGAACCAGCAGACCCAAGACGTAATCTGGACCAAACTCTGTCACCGCTAGAAGTCATTCCATGGCCAAGGGACTCGGATACTTAGCACTTCATGGTCTACAGCAGGGGTAGGCTCCTGCTACAGCTTTTGCAGGACTACAAGTTCCATCATGCCTCTGCAAGTCATAGCTGTAACTGTCAGTTTTGAAATGTTGCAATGCCTCATGGGAAATGTAGTTCCACAACAGCTAGAGAGCCGCAGGTTGCCTACCCCTGGTCTACAGAATTGGCGGCAGGTATGAAGACATTTCTGGTATGCTTCTAGCCAGGGGCGGACTGACCATTTGGAAACTTGGGCACTGCCCGAGGGCCCGGGGTCAGTAGGGGGCCCCATGAGATGCCCCTGGTACCTTTTTCATAGGCTTTTTTTGAGTTTGGGCAAGGACACAGGGGCCCCATGATCCCCTATTGCCCGGGGGCCCCATGAGTTGTCAGTCCGCCCCTGCTTCTAGCCATTGCACAGACTTGACATGGGACATAGAAATGGAGAGGATAACCAGTAGTGATGAGCTTGGGTTGTGGGCTGGGAGTTTGGTCCAAAGCAGAGGCGGACTGACCATTTGGAAACTCGGGCACTGCCTGAGGGCCTGGGGTCAGTAGGGGGCCCCATGAGATGCTCCTGGTACCTTTATCATAGGCTTTTTTGAATTTGGGCAAGGGCACAGGGGCCCCATGATCCCCTATTGCCCGGGGGCCCGTCAGTCCGCCCCTGGTCCAAAGTTAGCTGCCATTGCTGAGACCTGCAACTGATGGGATGCTTGCAATCTCTACCTTTGACAAGGTGACAACACAGGAGAACATATGGGAGACAGGGTTGTCACGCTTTAACAAGAAGAACCTGAAGATGGACCTTTATGGCAGGATCGCCAGTAGTTACGAGCTTGGGTTTCAGGCTTTGGGTTTGGTTCAAAGCCAGGTTGGTCCGAACCTGGAAGTTGGCTGACATTGCTGGGCCACGTGGTTGAAGGGATGCTCTTGACCTCATTGACCCAGTTTGGACTCAACCCAAGCTCATCCCCAATCACCAGGGGCTATTTTATTGAAAGCTTCAGATTTAGAAAGGTTGAATGACGTTAACATGTTAAAGCTTTTAGGGGAATGTTGTGGTTGGGTTTCCATCTACTTTCCTGGTATCCTTGAATGACCTGGGTTGTTTGTGATGCCCTTTTATACCATTCGGCACAAGGAGATATGACGTAAGCCGCATGCAGAGATCCATAATATATTTCATCGGAAACCTTCAAGGTGACAACATTTCCTCACATATGAACGCCAGACAACACAGCCATTAATTGAGAAATTGGTCAGAAAGAGCCAGGCTGATGACAGCTCAACGAAGAGAAAACACATGTTGCGAGCTTTGAAGACCAGAAAAGGAACCCTCGGAATGCGCCTATGTACCTACAGGTCTGTGCGGTGCGGACAGGGCAGGACGGGCCGCACCTCGTTCTCCATTTCTACGTCCCATGCCAAGTCTGTGCAATGGCTAGAAGCATACCAGAAATGTATTCATGCCTGCCGCCAATTCTGTAGACCATGAAGTGCTAAGTATCCGAGTCCCCTTGGCCATGGAACGACTTCTAGCGGTGACAGAGTTTGGTCCAGATTACGTCTCGGGTCTGCTGGTTCCGTCATTTTCCATTGTCTCAGAGGGGTTCGATGTCTGGTTCCACGCACATGGTCACAATTACACAGCGATAAAACAGTTCTGATCTTATCTCGTTTTTGTGGTGAACCTTTCTCCAAGTCTGGAATTATTTTTTTTTTTTTTTGCAAACATGTCTTACATTCTTCGTAGGAGAAGGAGGACAAAGTTTAAACAATCTTTTTCTTCGCCGACTAAATCCTATTATGGAGTGTGGACATGTAAACATTTCCATGATGTGAGCTCCATCGTTTTCCAAAGGGGAGCCTTCAGAATCTTTATTCTTAGGAAAATGTGATTTACTGAAACCTTCAAACGAAACGTCTCACCGTAGAGGACAACCACCAACCTAATTATAGACGGTGAAGGCAAAGAAATGAGTGCGATTTTTAGGGTGTCTTCATTTTGTGTATGTGATAGCCGACTCTCAGCGATTCTCCGGACGCGGTGTCTGATACCCTTGAACCTTTTCCTTTGAACTTGGCAAATTTTCTACGAGGTCGGTTGACAGGTCTTAGTGTAACCCTCTCTTCAAGGCCAAACCATTGAGCACACGTTGTTCCTTTTTTTATTTTCCATGCTCTCCATGCGTCTCTCACCACACTTTTGAGCGTGTCCTTCTCCTTTACTCATGGATGGTAGGGTGTACCTCTTCAGGTCTACCCTAAAGTCTAGAGGGAGGTTGGGTGGGCATCAATTTCTCTTCTTCTCCTGCCTTGGGGAGGATCTGTCTTCAAGAGAGCCTCTCACCCATTACTCTTTGGTCAGCTTCAGCAGATCATGAGAAGTGGAGTCCACTGGACCTTCTGGTTATGTGCATTTTGAGTGTGCCTTGTCCCTGTCAGGAGTGTCACATCCTAGGGGGTTCGGGGACTGATCTTTCGGGGACCTTTTTACATATCCTAAGTGCAGGACTTTCTTTGGGAGAGCTCCCCACCAGGTCTGCCAGGCCTTTTAGCTAGGTGGACCTCAGTGTGCCTTTGTTACAAGTTAGTCTGCAGTTTCATTTGTGTTCAGGGGCGGACTGACAACTAATGGGGCCCCCGGGCAATAGGGGATCATGGGGCTCCTGTGTCCTTCCCAAACTCAAAAAATCCTATGAAAAAGGTACCAGGGGCATCTCATGGGGGGCCCCCCTACTGACCCCGAGCCCTCGGGCAGTGCCTGAGTTTCCAAATGGTCAGTCCGCCCCTGTTTGTGTTTTTACCTTCTTGCTGCAGTCCTGTTCCTGATCCTTCTCATGTTTGGCTGTGCTCCTCTATGGGCGTCGTCTGGTGTCCTCTGGGTTTTATTTCCTTCCCCTCCATCACTTCCTGTCCCGCCTCCTTGTCTGCCTGTCTATATAAGACGTGCTGAGACTAGGCCACTTTGCCTGAGCAACTTCCTCGTTGCTGGAGCTCCCGTGTGTTTCTGTTGTCTTGAATCCTATATTGACTACCCATGTACCGGCCCAGCTTCGTTCTCTGACCTTGCTTGTTTTCCGCCTGTCCTGACCTCGGCTAGCCTATCGTATTCTGTCTGTCTTCTCCCGTGATACCCTACTCCCACGAGCGGTCTCCCCCACCTCAGCTGGGTGTACCTGGGGGCCGCGACCTGGTCCCAGCTTGCTGCAAGTCCATCCCCACCATCAGGGGCTCTGGTGAACAAGCAGGCTGGGGCTTAGAGCCAACCAAAGGGTGCCGGGTGTGTGGCTCTTCTGAACAGAGATATCTTCTCCATTTTTAATGGTCAGCTGAAACCAGCCAAGGGGTACTGGGTGTGTGGCTCTTCTGAAGAGAGATACCTTCTCCATTTTTCGGGGGATCCTATCTGTTTGCAAGGAGCACATGAAAGCTGTAGAGCACGCATGCGCCATTTTCACTGCCGAACATCTGGAAGAGTAGCTTGGTGCGAGGATAAAGCTTCATGAACTTTGTGAACCAATCATGAGTCAGGTGTTCTCATCCAACACTTTCCATAGACATGCTCCACAGTCTTACAGAAAGCAACCCTAGAAGAGTGAAGGATGTTATGGCTGTAAATTGGCTACAGGGGGGGAGGGTGAGGTGCAACTCAATAATAACAACCATGGCTTTGGAATGGGATCCCCAACGCGCTCCAACAGGTGTAAAGGTCAGTTGACTACCAACATCTGGTCACATATTGCTGGTCTTACTCAACGAGCTGTAAAAAACAGCATCCTGTTGGATAATTAATTCCGTAAGTTCATCTTGGGTGCCCTCTATCCAACCGAGAAGCCGAGAGAATGATTCATAATGTCAAAATTTGCGTGAGGGTTCAGCTACAAGGCATCCCAAAAGTTTACCGGTCAGACATGAAGCTTTAACACTGTGCCAAGACCCTCGTCCAGATGTTCAGCGCTGAAAATGGTGCAGGTGTGCTATATGGTTTTCATGCACTCTATGGAAACAGTTGGCACCCCCCCCCCATAGTCAAGTTCAAGATGGAGAAAGTGGAAGAAGAATGCTCAGAGTGTTCCATCAGCAGGCAAAGTGATGGAACTCCCTCGGAATTCCAAAAGATTGTTGCCATCACTTTGCCCACTGATGAAAGCCTTCTTCACCTACCTTCTCCATTTTTCATGGTCAGCTGAAGCCAGCCAAAGGGTGCTGGGTGTGTGGCTCTTCTGAAGAGAGATACCTTCTCCATTTTTCATGGTCAGCTGAAGCCAGCCAAACAGTCCTGGGTGTGTGGCTCTTCTGAAGAGAGATACCTTCTCCATTTTTCATGGTCAGCTGAAGCCAGCCAAAGGGTACTGGGTGTGTGGCTCTTCTGAAGAGAGATACCTTCTCCATTTTTCATGGTCAGCTGAAGCCAGCCAAAGGGTGTCGGGTGTGTGGCTCTTCTGAAGAGGATACCTTCTCCATTTTTCATGGTCAGCTGAAGCCAGCCAAAGGGTACTGGGTGTGTGGCTCTTCTGAAGAGAGATACCTTCTCCATTTTTCATGGTCAGCTGAAGCCAGCCAAAGGGTACTGGGTGTGTGGCTCTTCTGAAGAGAGATACCTTCTCCATTTTTCATGGTCAGCTGAAGCCAGCCAAAGGGTACTGGGTGTGTGGCTCTCTTCTGAAGAGAGATATCTTCTCCATTTTCCATGGTCAGCTGAAGCCAGCCAAAGGGTGCTGGGTGTGTGGCTCTCTTCTAAAGAGAGATACCTTCTCCATTTTTCATGGTCAGCTGAAGCCAGCCAAAGGGTACTGGGTGTGTGGCTCTTCTGAAGAGAGATACCTTCTCCATTTTTCATGGTCAGCTGAAGCCAGTCAAAGGGTGCCGGGTGTGTGGCTCTCTTCTGAAGAGATACCTTCTCCATTTTTCATGGTCAGCTGAAGCCAGCCAAAGGGTACTGTGTGTGTGGCTCTTCTGAAGAGAGATACCTTCTCCATTTTTCATGGTCAGCTGAAGCCAGCCAAAGGGTGTCGGGTGTGTGGCTCTTCTGAAGAGAGATACCTTCTCCATTTTTCATGGTCAGCTGAAGCCAGCCAAAGGGTACTGGATGTGTGGCTCTTCTGAAGAGAGATACCTTCTCCATTTTTCATGGTCAGCTGAAGCCAGCCAAAGAGTACTGGATGTGTGGCTCTTCTGAAGAGAGTGACCTTCTCCATTTTTCGGGGGATCCTATCTGTTTGCAAGGAGCACATGAAAGCTGAAGAGCTTGCATGCGCCATTTTCACTGCCTAACGTCTGGAAGAGTGGCTTGGTGCGGTGATAAAGTTTCATGAACTTTGTGAACCAATCATGAGTCAGGTGTTCTCATCCAACACTTTCCATAGACATGCTCCACAGTCTTGCGGAAAGCCACCCTAGAAGAGTGATGGATGTTATGGCTGTAAATTGGCCATGGGGGAGGGAGGGTGAGGTGCAACTCAATAATAATGACCATGGATTTGGAATGGGATCCCCAACGCGCTCCAACAGGTGTAAAGGTTGAAGCCACCCAAAGGGTACTGGGTGTGTGGCTCTTCTGAAGAGAGATACCTTCTCCATTTTTCATGGTCAGCTGAAGTCAGCCAAAGGGTGCCGGGTGTGTGGCTCTCTTCTGAAGAGAGATACCTTCTCCATTTTTTGGGGGATCCTATCTGTTTGCAAGGAGCACATGAAAGCTGTAGAACGTCTGGAAGAGTGGCTTGGTGCGGTGATAAAGTTTCATGAACTTTGTGAACCAATCATGAGTCAGGTGTTCTCCTCCAACACTTTCCATAGACATGCTCCACAGTCTTGCGGAAAGCCACCCTAGAAGATGTTATGGCTGTAAATTGGCCATGGGGGGGGGAGGGTGAGGTGCAACTCAATAATAATGACCATGGCTTTGGAATGGGATCCCCAATGCGCGCTCCAACAGATGTAAAGGTCAGTTGTCCACCAACACCTGGTCACACATATTGCTGGCCTTACTCCAACGAGCTGTAAAAACCGCATCCTGTTGGACAATTCATTCCGTAAGTTCATCTTGGGTGCCCTCTATCCAACTGAGAACCTGAGAGAATGATTCATAATGCAAACATTTGTTTCAAAAAGTCATCAAAAGCAACTGTCGGGGGAGTGTGCGAAAAGTAATTAAACTCGAACAATACGAATCCTTCAGAACAACGTGATTTCTAAAGTTCTCGCTACGGGGAAACCGAAAAACGAACGCCGCGATTCTGATGCAAGGAAGGTAAAAATGCAAACAGCTGTAGCCATAGTGCCGGTATCCGAGCAACAGTCATGCACTATTGTCTCCTCGGAACTGTAGGAGGAACATGCATCATTCAAGACATGACAGCTGCTTCCACTGGTTGAGGCCGGGGTATGGATACCAGAAGTTTCAACATTCCCACCCAGCTGGAATCCAGAGGAATCTCCGGGAGGAAGCTATGTAGACCCACCAATGCCTGAATCATCCTCCATAGATCAACAGCCAGATGATCTGTAGGACTTGCCGTGGACAATCAAGAGACAACATTACCTTTCAGGAGGTTTCCTTGAAATTGTTCCATTTGGTATACAGGACGATCGTATTTTATAGGGCAGAATGATTCGGTGTTTCCGTCAATAAAAAAAGGGGGATGGAAGGACTCGTGTGCCTTTGCCGGTGATCCACAAACTAAGAGGGTGCAGGCACCTGAAGTGCTCATGGAGGACCATGTGATATAGGCACTGCCAACTCAACGTGTGATGCGATGTAAGAACGGCTCCTCCAAAGGCCATGGCCCTTGACACGTTTCGTCCTGCCCCAGGAGCCCCTTATGGTAGAGCTAAATCCAATCATATGTCATTGTTATTGTAGAGGATTTATAACACGCCCACAGTTTGCCCAATGGTCTTCAACGTCAACGGAGACGGTACAAATGCTGGTCAGGCAGTCCAGGAGACAGGTCATGGTGATGGTCAGTCCAGGAGACAGGTCATGGTGATGGTCAGTCCAGGAGACAGGTCATGGTCATGGTCAGGCAGTCCAGGAGACAGGTCATGGTGATGGTCAGTCCAGGAGACAGGTCATGGTGATGGTCAGGCAGTCCAGGAGACAGGTCATGGTGATGGTCCAGGAGACAGGTCCATGGTGACAGGTCATCCCAGTGACAGGTCAGGTTAGTCCAGGAGACAGGTCATGGTGATGGTCAGTCCAGGAGACAGGTCATGGTTAGTCCAGGAGACAGGTCATGGTCATGGTCAGGCAGTCCAGGGACTGGTCATGGTGATAGTCAGGCAGTCCAGTCATGGAGACAAGTCATGGTGATGGTCAGTCCAGGAGACAGGTCATGGTCAGTCCCAGGAGACAGGTCATGGTGATGGTCAGTCCAGGAGACAGGTCATGGTGATGGTCAGTCCAGGAGAGAGGTTATGGTCATGGTCAGTCCAGGAGACAGGTCATGGTCAGGCAGTCCAGAGAGTCCAGGAGACAGGGGTCATGGTGATGGTCAGGCAGTCCAGGAGACAGGTCATGGTGATAGGCAGTCCAGGAGACAGGTAAGTGGTGATAGGCAGTGGTCAGGAGACAGGTCATGGTGATAGGCAGTTCAGGAGACAGGTCATGGTGATGCAGTTCATGGTCATGGTGATAGCAGTACAGGGGCAGTCCAGTCAGAGACAGGTAATGGTGTGGTCAGTCCAGGAGACAGGTCATGGTGATGGTCAGGCAGTCCAGGAGACAGGAGACAGGTCATGGTCATGATCAGTCCATGGAGACAGGTCATGGTCATGATTAGTCCAGGAGACAGGTCATGGTGATGGTCAGGCAGTCCAGGAGACGGGTCATGGTGATGGTCAGGCAGTCCAGGAGACAGGTCATGGTGATGTTTTTCGTCTTGTCTTCTATCTTCGTTCTGCTTCTCACAGATCGATGTTAATAGGAGGATTCTCCGAGAACCGATTGTTCTGTTAGCCGGAGAGATAAGTAGGAGTCCTGCACCCGTCATCCCAAATGTTCCACAATCACAGGAGATCTGACCTGATCCGAGTAACCCCATGTGAACCGTAATCAGAACTCGTCGCTCGTGAACAAGTCAAATCCGGGAATTACAGGTACAACAATCATCGCTCTGCATGGGGAGGATTAAAATACGACAACTAAAGAGATTTCCTGTGTGCTCATTGTGTTCCGGAGCCTGGAACCCCTCATCGCAGATCCGGGACCCTTCCTCCATCATGTACATTGGCCTCCTAGATATAATTATCCCTTAAATCCTCCCTCTGGCTCCTCCCCTCCAGTCTTGTACAGATGTACCGGCTCCTCCCCTTCAGTCTAGCACAGGTGTACCGGCTCCTCCCCTTCAGTCTTGCACAGGTGTACCGGCTCCTCCCCTTCAGTCTTGTACAGGCGTACCGGCTCTCCCCTTCAGTCTTGCACAGTTTACCGGCTCCTCCCCTTTTAAGGTGTAAAGTCTTGTACAGATGGGCTCCTCCCCTTCAGTCTATGCACAGGTGTACCGGCTCTTCCCCTTCAGTCTTGCACAGGTGTACCGGCTCCTCCCCTTCAGTCTTGCACAGCTTTACCGGCTCCTCCCCTTTTAAGAAGTCCTTGGGGGGGCGGGAGAACAATGCCAAGCCCCCCACGTTGCCCCAGATTGCAGCAAGTCGCACCAGAAGTTGCAGCAGGGTGAACACAGCACTTTATTAAACAGCGCGCTCGACTTTAGGGCTCCAGGCAGCTCTTTTTTCTTACTTTCTTTTTTTTTTTTTTTTTTTCTTATTTTCTTTTTTTTTTTTTCATTTTCTTTTTTTTTTTTTTTTTTTTTTTTTTTTTTTTTTTTTTTTTTTTTTTTTTTCTTTTTTTTTTTTTTTTTTTTTTTTTTTTTTTTTTTTTTTTTTTTTTTTTTTTTTTTTTTTTTTTTTTTTTTTTTTTTTTTTTTTTTTTTTTTTTTTTTTTTTTTTTTTTTTTTTTTTTTTTTTTTTTTTTTTTTTTTTTTTTTTTTTTTTTTTTTTTTTTTTTTTTTTTTTTTTTTTTTTTTTTTTTTTTTTTTTTTTTTTTTTTTTTTTTTTTTTTTTTTTTTTTTTTTTTTTTTTTTTTTTTTTTTTTTTTTTTTTTTTTTTTTTTTTTTTTTTTTTTTTTTTTTTTTTTTTTTTTTTTTTTTTTTTTTTTTTTTTTTTTTTTTTTTTTTTTTTTTTTTTTTTTTTTTTTTTTTTTTTTTTTTTTTTTTTTTTTTTTTTTTTTTTTTTTTTTTTTTTTTTTTTTTTTTTTTTTTTTTTTTTTTTTTTTTTTTTTTTTTTTTTTTTTTTTTTTTTTTTTTTTTTTTTTTTTTTTTTTTTTTTTTTTTTTTTTTTTTTTTTTTTTTTTTTTTTTTTTTTTTTTTTTTTTTTTTTTTTTTTTTTTTTTTTTTTTTTTTTTTTTTTTTTTTTTTTTTTTTTTTTTTTTTTTTTTTTTTTTTTTTTTTTTTTTTTTTTTTTTTTTTTTTTTTTTTTTTTTTTTTTTTTTTTTTTTTTTTTTTTTTTTTTTTTTTTTTTTTTTTTTTTTTTTTTTTTTTTTTTTTTTTTTTTTTTTTTTTTTTTTTTTTTTTTTTTTTTTTTTTTTTTTTTTTTTTTTTTTTTTTTTTTTTTTTTTTTTTTTTTTTTTTTTTTTTTTTTTTTTTTTTTTTTTTTTTTTTTTTTTTTTTTTTTTTTTTTTTTTTTTTTTTTTTTTTTTTTTTTTTTTTTTTTTTTTTTTTTTTTTTTTTTTTTTTTTTTTTTTTTTTTTTTTTTTTTTTTTTTTTTTTTTTTTTTTTTTTTTTTTTTTTTTTTTTTTTTTTTTTTTTTTTTTTTTTTTTTTTTTTTTTTTTTTTTTTTTTTTTTTTTTTTTTTTTTTTTTTTTTTTTTTTTTTTTTTTTTTTTTTTTTTTTTTTTTTTTTTTTTTTTTTTTTTTTTTTTTTTTTTTTTTTTTTTTTTTTTTTTTTTTTTTTTTTTTTTTTTTTTTTTTTTTTTTTTTTTTTTTTTTTTTTTTTTTTTTTTTTTTTTTTTTTTTTTTTTTTTTTTTTTTTTTTTTTTTTTTTTTTTTTTTTTTTTTTTTTTTTTTTTTTTTTTTTTTTTTTTTTTTTTTTTTTTTTTTTTTTTTTTTTTTTTTTTTTTTTTTTTTTTTTTTTTTTTTTTTTTTTTTTTTTTTTTTTTTTTTTTTTTTTTTTTTTTTTTTTTTTTTTTTTTTTTTTTTTTTTTTTTTTTTTTTTTTTTTTTTTTTTTTTTTTTTTTTTTTTTTTTTTTTTTTTTTTTTTTTTTTTTTTTTTTTTTTTTTTTTTTTTTTTTTTTTTTTTTTTTTTTTTTTTTTTTTTTTTTTTTTTTTTTTTTTTTTTTTTTTTTTTTTTTTTTTTTTTTTTTTTTTTTTTTTTTTTTTTTTTTTTTTTTTTTTTTTTTTTTTTTTTTTTTTTTTTTTTTTTTTTTTTTTTTTTTTTTTTTTTTTTTTTTTTTTTTTTTTTTTTTTTTTTTTTTTTTTTTTTTTTTTTTTTTTTTTTTTTTTTTTTTTTTTTTTTTTTTTTTTTTTTTTTTTTTTTTTTTTTTTTTTTTTTTTTTCTTTTTTTTTTTTTTTTTTTTTTTTTTTTTTTTTTTTTTTTTTTTTTTTTTTTTTTTTTTTTTTTTTTTTTTTTTTTTTTTTTTTTTTTTTTTTTTTTTTTTTTTTTTTTTTTTTTTTTTTTTTTTTTTTTTTTTTTTTTTTTTTTTTTTTTTTTTTTTTTTTTTTTTTTTTTTTTTTTTTTTTTTTTTTTTTTTTTTTTTTTTTTTTTTTTTTTTTTTTTTTTTTTTTTTTTTTTTTTTTTTTTTTTTTTTTTTTTTTTTTTTTTTTTTTTTTTTTTTTTTTTTTTTTTTTTTTTTTTTTTTTTTTTTTTTTTTTTTTTTTTTTTTTTTTTTTTTTTTTTTTTTTTTTTTTTTTTTTTTTTTTTTTTTTTTTTTTTTTTTTTTTTTTTTTTTTTTTTTTTTTTTTTTTTTTTTTTTTTTTTTTTTTTTTTTTTTTTTTTTTTTTTTTTTTTTTTTTTTTTTTTTTTTTTTTTTTTTTTTTTTTTTTTTTTTTTTTTTTTTTTTTTTTTTTTTTTTTTTTTTTTTTTTTTTTTTTTTTTTTTTTTTTTTTTTTTTTTTTTTTTTTTTTTTTTTTTTTTTTTTTTTTTTTTTTTTTTTTTTTTTTTTTTTTTTTTTTTTTTTTTTTTTTTTTTTTTTTTTTTTTTTTTTTTTTTTTTTTTTTTTTTTTTTTTTTTTTTTTTTTTTTTTTTTTTTTTTTTTTTTTTTTTTTTTTTTTTTTTTTTTTTTTTTTTTTTTTTTTTTTTTTTTTTTTTTTTTTTTTTTTTTTTTTTTTTTTTTTTTTTTTTTTTTTTTTTTTTTTTTTTTTTTTTTTTTTTTTTTTTTTTTTTTTTTTTTTTTTTTTTTTTTTTTTTTTTTTTTTTTTTTTTTTTTTTTTTTTTTTTTTTTTTTTTTTTTTTTTTTTTTTTTTTTTTTTTTTTTTTTTTTTTTTTTTTTTTTTTTTTTTTTTTTTTTTTTTTTTTTTTTTTTTTTTTTTTTTTTTTTTTTTTTTTTTTTTTTTTTTTTTTTTTTTTTTTTTTTTTTTTTTTTTTTTTTTTTTTTTTTTTTTTTTTTTTTTTTTTTTTTTTTTTTTTTTTTTTTTTTTTTTTTTTTTTTTTTTTTTTTTTTTTTTTTTTTTTTTTTTTTTTTTTTTTTTTTTTTTTTTTTTTTTTTTTTTTTTTTTTTTTTTTTTTTTTTTTTTTTTTTTTTTTTTTTTTTTTTTTTTTTTTTTTTTTTTTTTTTTTTTTTTTTTTTTTTTTTTTTTTTTTTTTTTTTTTTTTTTTTTTTTTTTTTTTTTTTTTTTTTTTTTTTTTTTTTTTTTTTTTTTTTTTTTTTTTTTTTTTTTTTTTTTTTTTTTTTTTTTTTTTTTTTTTTTTTTTTTTTTTTTTTTTTTTTTTTTTTTTTTTTTTTTTTTTTTTTTTTTTTTTTTTTTTTTTTTTTTTTTTTTTTTTTTTTTTTTTTTTTTTTTTTTTTTTTTTTTTTTTTTTTTTTTTTTTTTTTTTTTTTTTTTTTTTTTTTTTTTTTTTTTTTTTTTTTTTTTTTTTTTTTTTTTTTTTTTTTTTTTTTTTTTTTTTTTTTTTTTTTTTTTTTTTTTTTTTTTTTTTTTTTTTTTTTTTTTTTTTTTTTTTTTTTTTTTTTTTTTTTTTTTTTTTTTTTTTTTTTTTTTTTTTTTTTTTTTTTTTTTTTTTTTTTTTTTTTTTTTTTTTTTTTTTTTTTTTTTTTTTTTTTTTTTTTTTTTTTTTTTTTTTTTTTTTTTTTTTTTTTTTTTTTTTTTTTTTTTTTTTTTTTTTTTTTTTTTTTTTTTTTTTTTTTTTTTTTTTTTTTTTTTTTTTTTTTTTTTTTTTTTTTTTTTTTTTTTTTTTTTTTTTTTTTTTTTTTTTTTTTTTTTTTTTTTTTTTTTTTTTTTTTTTTTTTTTTTTTTTTTTTTTTTTTTTTTTTTTTTTTTTTTTTTTTTTTTTTTTTTTTTTTTTTTTTTTTTTTTTTTTTTTTTTTTTTTTTTTTTTTTTTTTTTTTTTTTTTTTTTTTTTTTTTTTTTTTTTTTTTTTTTTTTTTTTTTTTTTTTTTTTTTTTTTTTTTTTTTTTTTTTTTTTTTTTTTTTTTTTTTTTTTTTTTTTTTTTTTTTTTTTTTTTTTTTTTTTTTTTTTTTTTTTTTTTTTTTTTTTTTTTTTTTTTTTTTTTTTTTTTTTTTTTTTTTTTTTTTTTTTTTTTTTTTTTTTTTTTTTTTTTTTTTTTTTTTTTTTTTTTTTTTTTTTTTTTTTTTTTTTTTTTTTTTTTTTTTTTTTTTTTTTTTTTTTTTTTTTTTTTTTTTTTTTTTTTTTTTTTTTTTTTTTTTTTTTTTTTTTTTTTTTTTTTTTTTTTTTTTTTTTTTTTTTTTTTTTTTTTTTTTTTTTTTTTTTTTTTTTTTTTTTTTTTTTTTTTTTTTTTTTTTTTTTTTTTTCTTTTTTTTTTTTTTTTTTTTTTTTTTTTTTTTTTTTTTTTTTTTTTTTTTTTTTTTTTTTTTTTTTTTTTTTTTTTTTTTTTTTTTTTTTTTTTTTTTTTTTTTTTTTTTTTTTTTTTTTTTTTTTTTTTTTTTTTTTTTTTTTTTTTTTTTTTTTTTTTTTTTTTTTTTTTTTTTTTTTTTTTTTTTTTTTTTTTTTTTTTTTTTTTTGGGAAGGCGATGTTGGGTCGATCGCTGCGGGTAAACCCGTGCGGTAAACTTCGATGATACATTGTATCGCCGTCTCCTCAGTTGGTTCATCCTTCAATAAATCATCGATGGAAATCTGGGTTACCGGGATACGTTCAGGAGACTGAAAAAGAAAATGTATCGCTGCGCCATTGTTTCCCCCCCCCCGCCATCCGAAGACGCAATAATGACACCATCCATCCAGATTCATTGGCTCACCCGCCGTCGGACGACTTTTCCAGAAGAATGGGAGGAATGGCCGACGTTCGATCCCCGAGGAGTCAAGCGTGATCATTTGCCGCGTTTTCCGGAGGTCCACCTCCGATGGCGGCCATATTGCTCACCAGCCGAACCCTTCCTCCAGAAGGTGACATGATTTTCCTTTCCTTCCGATTTTTTTAAATCCTTGTTTTATCCCCCCCCATCAACAACAACAAAAAAAAAAAGTTCTATTTCATGACAAACCTTACTGTGGCCCCCGATGATGTTATCACTGGGTCTTTGTGTTTTTCTTGGCAATGTGGGCAGATCGTGGCTGGCTGGTGGGAGGGGTGCTGAAAACATCACAGCGTCCTGCCCTCGGCCTCCTCTCAAGTGAGCCCGGGTGTGTGGGAGGAGTTATGCAAATAGTAAAATGCCTTGATGGGTGGGTGTCAGTCTGGTAGGAGTGGGCGTTCCTAAGAAGGCCGTATTTGCATAAGTACCGCCCACAGGCGATGCAGTGTTGGATGGATCCAGTCATTTCCAAATGTCAGCGTTACTTTTCCCAAAGGCTTCTGGGAGAACAGAACCCAGAGCAGGTCCCTGGGAACCCTTACCTTGACTGCCAGTCCCACCAGGTCCCATCCTTACTTGAACTGACTGCCAGTCCCACCAGGTCCCATCTTTCCTTAGATTGGCTGCCAGTCCCACCAGGTCCCATCTTTCCTTAGATTGGCTGCCAGTCCCACCAGGTCCCATCTTTCCTTAGATTGGCTGCCAGTCCCACCAGGTCCCATCCTTCCTTAGAGTGATTAGACCCACCAGGTCCCATCTTTCCTTTAGATTGGCTACCAGTCCCACCAGGTCCCATCCTTCCTTAGAGTGATTAGTCCCACCAGGTCCCATTCTTCCTTAGAGTGATTAGACCCACCAGGTCCCATCTTTCCTTAGATTGGCTGCCAGTCCCACCAGGTCCCATTCTTCCTTAGAGTGATTAGACCCACCAGGTCCCATCTTTCCTTAGATTGGCTGCCAGTCCCACTGGGTCCCATCCTTCCTTAGAGTGATTAGTCCCACCAGGTCCCATCCTTCCTTAGAATGAATAGTCCCACCAGATCCCATTCTTCCCTAGATTGATTGTCAGACCCACCAGGTCCCATCTTTCCTTAGATTGGCTGCCAGTCCCATCAGGTCCCAACCTTCTTTAGATTGACTGCCAGTGTCACCAGGCCCCATTCTTATTTGAATTGACCGATAGTGTCACCAGATCCCATGCTTCCTTAGACTGACTACCAGTCCCATCAGGTCCTATCCTTCTTTAGATTGACTGCCAGTGGCATCAGGTCACACCCTTCCTTAGACTGACTGCCAGCACCACCAAGCCCCACCATTTCCTAAATTGCCTGCCAGTAACCCCAGGTCCTACCTGTTCTTAGATTACCTGCCTGCACCACTAGGTCCCACTCTTCCTCATATTGGCTGCCAGTGCCTCCAACTTCCACCCTTCTAAGTAACCCAGGTCGAATTTATGTAGGAATTGGCTTTAGCCTCATCATCTCAGCAGGCCGAGCTACCAGAAGCTTCAGTGAGACTTCTGAAGTTCTGAAAACTTCAGCCGGACCACAGTGGATCAGACTTATCGGGAGTCAGGAAATCTTTCCATTCCCCCCAAATAATTGCGAAATGTACGAGAATGTGGCCAAATCTGACCATTTTGGCTAAATGAATTGGGAATAGGGAAGATGGATTGATCTATGAACGTGTTTTGGGCCATTTTTCTCAGAAAACACTGTAGCAGTGGGGCTGTCAGGGCTCTGTCCAAAGAAGAGGTACTCGGAGACCTGGCATTCCTGCCAGTACCTTGCATGGCCGCAGAAATGCACGAAAATCTATGCGCATTGACGCGAGTGTGGAACACGCATGCGCACAGTTTACGCACGCATTAGCTCAGTTTGGCACCAGACAGCCTTTATAAGGAAGCCCATCACTCCCTCAAATTGCTGGTTGATCTCTGGCTCCCCAGTACCTTTGTCTGTGTTCCCTTGCTACTGTGATCTGCTGTTACCGACTTGGCTTGTTCTTGGACCTGTCTTCTCTGCCTGACTCCTGATCTGACCTCGGCTTGGCTAATGGATATTCTCAGCTGTCTCCTGATCTGACCTCGGCTTGGCTAATGGATATTCTCAGCTGGTCTCCTGATCTGACCTCGGCTTGGCTAACGGATATTCTCACCGGCTCTCCTGATCTGACCCCGGCTTGGCTAACGGATGTTCTCACCTGACTCCTGACCCGGCTTGGCTAACAGATGTTCTCACCTGCTCTCCTGATCTGACCTCGGCTTGGCTAACAGATGTTCTCACCTGCTCTCCTGATCTGACCTCGGCTTGGCTAACAGATGTTCTCACCTGCTCTCCTGATCTGACCTCGGCTTGGCTAATAGATGTTCTCACCTGCTCTCCTGATCTGACCCTCGGCTTGGGTAACAGATATTCTCACCTGGTCTCCTGATCTGACCCGGCTTGGCTAACAGATGTTCTCACCTGGTCTCTGATCTGACCTCGGCTTGGCTAACGGATATTCTCACCTGCTCTCCTGATCTGACCCGGCTTGGCTAACAGATGTTCTCACCTGGTCTCCTGATCTGACCCTCGCTTGGGTAACAGATGTTCTCACCGGCTCTCCTGATCTGACCCCGGCTTGGCTAACGGATGTTCTCACCTGACTCCTGACCCGGCTTGGCTAACGGATGTTCTCACCTGACTCCTGACCTGGCTTGGCTAACGGATGTTCTCACCTGACTCCTGACCCGGCTTGGCTAACAGATGTTCTCACCTGCTCTCCTGATCTGACCTCGGCTTGGCTAATAGATGTTCTCACCTGCTCTCCTGATCTGACCCCGGCTTGGCTAACGGATTTTCTCACCTGACTCCTGACCCGGCTTGGCTAACAGATGTTCTCACCTGCTCTCCTGATCTGACCTCGGCTTGGCTAATAGATGTCTCTCACCTGCTCTCCTGATCTGACCCCGGCTTGGCTAAACGGATGTTCTCACCTGACTCCTGACCCGCCTTGGCTAACAAATGTTCTCACCTGTTCTCCTGATCTAACCCCGGCTTGGCTAATGGATGTTCTCACTGGCTCTCCTGATCTGACCCAGCTTGGCTAATAGATGTTATCAGCTGCTCTCCTGACCCTCGGCTTGGCTAACGGATGTTCTCAGCTGCTCTCCTGACCCATCGGCTTGGCTAACGGATGTTCTCACCTGCTCTCCTGAGCTGACCACGGCTTGGCTAATAGATATTCTCACTGGCTCTCCTGTGTATGACCCTGGCTATCCTATTGACTACGTCTGCTCCAGTCTCCACCTGGCATCTAACCTTGGCTTTGAACCGACTACTCTGTGGTCCTCTGTTACTCTGAAGGCCTGCATACCTCTCACGGGCACCACCTGTCTGCAGACACCATTCCAGTGAATCAGCTGTGCTCCTGGGTGTACCTCTGACAAGCCCTCCTACAGGCTACCCGTGCTACTTTGGGCCCGACTCCTTCTATCTCATATCCAGGGGAGTCTGGAACTTAGCCGCAAGGGAAGCCCTCTCTCCATTGGCCTCCATCACCAGGTACGTGATGGGGCGTCATAACAGTCAGGCATTGTCAGCCCTGTAGCAAGTCCTCAGTGGAACCTCTCTAATAATAGGTTTACTGGAAAGCAAATGCTCTAAACCAGTGATTAGGGATCTTCATTAGGTCCTCCACTAGCTTTGATGCATCTGCCAGCAGTTGTCCTGCACATGCTCCCAACATCTGCCATCAAATTTTTTTCCATATTTTTCATGATTTCATAATTTCGTCAATTTATTTAAAACTTTGAATTGCATTTTAAACATTTGTTTTATTGCTGTCGATTTGCAGTGTATGAGGGCTTCTCCTCCTGCAGGTATGGACCTTAGGAACATTGCACCCTGCTGCTTAGGCCTCAGACAATTTATGGGCTCTCTCATCACCTGCTGGGCACACCTTCCCCGGGATTGGCTGGATTCCCATAAATATTCAGGCTGCATGGCCTGTTCTTCCTCCCGCCATCATTCTAGAATCCTCTAGACAGCTGGAAGTAACAGAGCGGCAGCCTGTGAAGCCCCAAATAATCGACCTCTGCTCCACAGATTACCGTGAAGCCAATGAAATGTTCCTAGCAGCCTACTCTACACTAGGAGGACGCTACACAAGGGTTCCCCAAGACCTGAAAATTATTTTAAGGGTTCCTCTGGGGTTAAAAATCTTGAGAATGGCTAATTTAGGATATCTATCTTTTTTTTTAGTCATTCTGGATACTCAGATCTTAATTGAAGCCAATGAAATGTTTCTATCAGCCTACTCTACACTAGGAGGACGCTGCACAAGGGTTCCCCAAGACCTGAAAATTATTTTAAGGGTTCCTCTGGGGTAAAAAGTCTTGAGAAATTAGCTAATTTAGGATATCCATCTTTTTTTTTCTTTAGTCATTCTGGATACTCAGATCTTAATTGAAGCCAATGAAATGTTTCTAGCAGCCTACTCTACACTAGGAGGACGCTGCACAAGGGTTCCCAAGACCTGAAAATTATTTTAAGGGTTCCTCTGGGGTTAAAAAAAAAATCTTGAGAATGGCTAATTTAGGATATCTATCTTTTTTTTTAGTCATTCTGGATACTCGGACATTAATTGAAGCCAATGAAATGTTCCTAGCAGCCTACTCTACACTAGGAGGATGGTACACAAGGGTTTCCCACAGGGGCGGACTGACAACTCATGGGTCAATAGGAAATCATGGAACTCCTGTGTCCTCGCCCACACTCAAACCACACCCAAAAAAAAACTATGAAAGGTACCAAGGGCATCTCATGGGGCCCCCTACTAACTCCGGGCCCTTGGACAGCTGGAAGTAACAGAGCAGCAGCCTGTGAAGCCCCATATAATTTATCCCCACTCCATTGATTATTGTAGCCAATGAAATATTCCTAGCAGCCTACTCTACACTAGGAGGATGCTACACAAGGGTTCCTCAAGACCTGAAAATTATTTTAAGGGTTCTCTGGGGTAAAAATCTTGAGAAATTGGCCAATTTAGGATATCTATCTTTTTTTTTTAGTCATTTTCTAGATACTCGGACCTTAATTGAAGCCAATGAAATGTTCCTAGCAGCCTACTCTACACTAGGAGGACGCTACACCCAAGCCTGAAAATTATTTTAAGGGTTCCTCTGAGGGTAAAAAGTCTTGAGAATGGCTAATTTAGGATATATCTTTTTTTTTTAGTCATTCTGGATACTCGGTTCCTTAATTGAAGCCAATGACAAATTTCCTAGCAGCCTACTCTACACTAGGAGGATGGTACCCAAGGGTTCCTCAAGACCTGAAAATTAGTTTAATGGTTCCTCTGGGGTTTAAAAATCTTGAGAATGGCTAATTTAGGATATCTATCTTTTTTTTAGTCATTCTGGATACTCGGACATTAATTGAAGCCAATGAAATGTTCCTAGCAGCCTACTCTACACTAGGAGGATGGTACACTAGGGTTTCCCACAGGGGCTGACTGACAACTCATGGGGAAATAGGAAATCATGGAACTCCTGTGTCCTCGCCCACACTCAAACCACACCCAAAAAAAACTATGAAAGGTACCAAGGGCATCTCATGGGGCCCCCTACTGACTCCGGGCCCTCGGACAGCTGGAAGTAAACGAGCAGCAGCCTGTGAAGCCCCAAATAATCTACCCCTGCTCCACAGATTACCATAGCCAATGAAATGTTCCTAGGCTGCTAGGAAAATTTCATTGGCTTCTACACTAGGAGGATGCTACACAAGGGTTCCCCAAGACCTTAAAATTATTTTAAGGGTTCCTCTGGGGTTAAAGTCTTGAGAAATTGGCTAATTTAGGATATCTATCTTTTTTTAGTCATTCTGGATACTCGGACCTTAATTGAAGCCTACTCTACACTAGGAGGATGCTACACAAGGGTTCCCCACAGGGCGGACTGACAACTCATGGGGCAATAGGAAATCATGGGACCCCTGTGTCCATGCCCACACTCAAACCACACCCAAAAAAACCTATGAAATGTTCCTAGCAGCCTACTCTACACTAGGAGGATGCTACACAAGGGTTCCCCAAGACCTGAAAATTATTTTAAGGGTTCCTCTGAGGGTAAAGGTCTTGAGAACGGCTAATTTAGGATATCTATCTTTTTTTTTTTTAGTCATTCTGGATACTCGGACCTTAATTGAAGCCAATAAAATGTTCCTAGCAGCCTACTCTATACTAGGAGGATGCTACACAAGGCCTGAAAATTATTTTAAGGGTTCTTCTGGGGTTAAAAATCTTGAGAAATTGGCTAACTTAGGATATCTATCTTTTTTTCTCTTTAGTCATTTTGGAGACTCGGACCTTAATTGAAGCCAATAAAATGTTCCTAGCAGCCTACTCTACACTAGGAGGATGCTACACAAGGCCTGAAAATTATTTTAAGGGTTCCTCTGAGGGTAAAGGTCTTGAGAATGGCTAATTTAGGATATCTATCTTTTTTTTTTTTAGTCATTCTGGATACTCGGACCTTAATTGAAGCCAATGAAATTTTCCTAGCAGCCTACTCTACACTAGGAGGATGGTACCCAAGGGTTCCTCAAGACCTGAAAATTAGTTTAATGGTTCCTCTGGGGTTAGAAATCTTGAGAATGGCTAATTTAGGATATCTATCTTTTTTTTTTAGTCATTCTAGACACTCGGACCTTGATTTCTAAAGCAAGGTCTTCCATGCTTCCTCCTGGATGGCCCCACTTCTGTTAAGTTAGAAGCCATCAGCTTAAATTGAGCATTTGTAGTCTCCTCTGGCCGCTTTCTCAGGTTCTTCGATAAAATTGCAGCGAAAAAAAAAAGCACGCGTAGAATATCAAATGTGCCAATTACCTTCATTGAGGAAGCTATTGCGCTTCTATTTAAAAAAATTAAAGACAGTTTACATAAGTACCTCCATTACTATTCAGCACAGACGTACATCTTGATGTTATAATTGGCGCAGACGTTAATTGTATCGGGAAGGTTTTATTACAAAATCCTGAAGATGAGGGGAAAAAAAAAAAAAATCTCCTTATGTGTGAAATGCAGCGGAATTAATAATGTCAAGCTGCCGTGCCGGCGACCAGCCTGGTAACCTACGGGCGATGATTTTCCTTCAAATAATACAAGGCTCGTAGATACTGCAAATGTAAATATGCAGAAAGTTGACTAGAATATTACAAATGTATCCCTAAACAGAAGCAGCTCCTCTTCAATGAAATGTTTCAGTTATTTATTTTCACATGCGTTCCGTATCTTCTAAGAACTGCCCTGGAGCAGATTTTCTAGCAGCAGAACATCAAGAAAAAAAAAAAAAAAAAAAGAATTTTCATTAGGATATTGTCCCTGCTCCTCAGATTCAACCCTTTTTCCTTCTATCTCTCGTTTTTAAAGTGTTTCAAAGGCTGATTGAGATGATGGCTGGTGGATGAATTCTTCGGGGACGAAGCTCAGGAGGCTTGAAGACCCAACCTACGAACAAGGAGACGTCTTTATCTGCTGCCAAAATCAGAGTACTGGGGAGACGTAATGATATTTTGTGATGCGACCTCAGCTTGGGAGGACGGTGAAAATTGAAATGTAAAGCTGATGTTGGAAGTCAGGAAGAGTTATGAAGAGTGGCAGGTCCTGTGATGGTAAATTGAGAAAATCATTAACCACTTCTCTTCCAAGGAGGCCAGTTATGGCATTGTAAAGTAAAGTTTAGATGGTGACCAGTGACGGATGCAGCATTTTAAGGTGAGGTCTCGTTGGTGGCCAGTGATGAATATGGCATTGTTAGGTGAAGTCTAGAAGGTGACAAGTGGTGGATATGGCATTGTTAGGTGAAGTCTAGAAGGTGACAAGTGGTGGATATGGCATTGTAAGGTGAAGTCTAGCTGGTGGCCAGTGATGAATATGGCATTGTTAGGTGAAGTCTAGGTGATGACCGGTGATGGATATGGCATTGTTAGGTGAAGTCTAGAAGGTGACAAGTGGTGGATATGGCATTGTTAGGTGAAGTCTAGAAGGTGACAAGTGGTGGATATGGCATTGTAAGGTGAAGTCTAGCTGGTGGCCAGTGATGAATATGGCATTGTTAGGTGAAGTCTAGAAGGTGACAAGTGGTGGATATGGCATTGTAAGGTGAAGTCTAGCTGATGACCGTTGATGAATGCGGCATTGTAAGGTGAAGTCTAGATGGTGACCAGTGATGGATGCAGCATTTTAAGGTGAAGTCTAGTCTGTGGGCCAGTGATGAATATGGCATTGTAAGGTGAAGTCTAGATGATGACCAGTGATGGATATGGCATTGTAAAGTGAAGTCTAGGTGATGACCAGTGATGGATACGGCATTGCAAGGTGAAGTCTAGCTGGTGGCCAGTGATGAATATGGCATTGTAAGGTGAAGTCTAGCTGGTTGCCAGTGATGAATATGGCATTGTAAGGTGAAGTCTAGCTGGTGGCCAGTGATGAATATGGCATTGTAAGGTGAAGTCTAGGTGATGACCGGTGATGGATATGGCATTGTAAGGTGAAGTCTATATGGTGACCAGTGATGGATACAGCATTGCAGGGTGAACTCTAGATGATGACCAGTGATGGATATGGCATTGCAAGGTGAAGTCTAGATGGTGACCAGTGATGGATACAGCATTGCAGGGTGAACTCTAGATGATGAACAATGATGGATATGCCATTGTACGGTGAACTCCAGATGACGACCGGTGATGGATATGGCATTGTAAGGTAAAACTCTAGATGACGACCGGTGATGGATATGGCATTGTAAGGTGAAGTCTAGATGGTGACCAGTGATGGGATTTCAGCATTCTATGGCAGGTGAAGTCTAGATGGTGACCAGTGATGGATTCAGCATTCTCAGGTGAAGTCTAGATGGTGACCAGTGATGGATTCAGCATTCTCAGGTGAAGTCTAGATGGTGGCCAGTGATGGATTAGGCATTTTAAGCTGGTTTAGATGGTGACTAATGATGGATACCACATTCTAAACTGAAGTCTAGATGGTGACCAATGATGGATACCACATTCTAAGCTGAAGTCTAGATGGTGACCAGTGATGGGTTCAGCATTTTAGGCTGAAGTCTAGATGGTGGCAATACATATGATAATACATACAATCGATCATTTGATGTGACAAAAATGATTGAATTTAATGAAAAATGCACCAAAGATCATTCAGTCAATCAATTTAGTGAGCTCTTGATCAATTTGGACTCCATCCAAGCCTGTGGTGCAGTTCAAAAACAAAACACCATAAGTGAACCAAGAAAGTGAGTGTGAACACACATAAAAAGTACCCTTAGAATGTGTCAAGGGGTCCCATCTCAAAGGGGATGGACCCATCCCTGAACCCCCCCAGGGAACAAGACTCCTTACAGGAGCAAGGAGCACTCAGTTCTACCTAGCCAATGAGTGCCAGGTAAGGGTCTATCCTGAAGAGAGAACGTCCAAGGCAAGAGAGGAAGGAACCTAAGGGCCACACATCCTCCCATTAGACTTTAGGGTAGGCCTTAAGACCCTCAAACAGAAAATAAAAAAAGGTGCCAGTGCTAGTATAATGGCTGTTGTGGCCTGCTAACAAAAATTCCCAAAAGGCCTCGCCAAAGAGGCGTGGTGGAGATAAAAAAAACACTATTGATGTCATGGCCTAGTGCAGTTTCACACAGTTGGGTCCCAAACCTATAGTGCTACTCTGGTACCTCCGGGGACGCCACACTCAAGGGGTGCTTGGGCCCTTTGTCTTCCTGGCCCTCAACCATACCGGACAGCACACCAAAAGCACTGGGACAAAAAAGTGAGTGTGGACACACATAAAAAGTACCCTTAGAATGTGTCAAGTGTTCCCCTCCCAAAGAGGAAGGAACCATCCTGAACCCCCTGCGGCACAAGACTCCTTACAGAGCAAGGCACACTCAGTTCTACCTAGCCAAAAGGTCCGGTTGACCCCCCTCCAGCTGAAGCCATCCAATGAGTGCCAGGTGAGGGTCTATCCTTAAGAGTGACACTCCAAGGCAAGAGAGGAAGGAACCTAAGGGCCACACATCCTCCCCCTAGACTTCAGGGTAGGCCTGAAGACCCTCACACATACTGTAAATAAGTGCCAGTGACACACCAAAAGCACTGGGCCCCTCAGAACCCTCCACATCAGAGAAGTACTCCCCACCTTACCCAGTGGACGCTTCATTCGCTTTCTTTCTCAAGAGCAGATCCCTCAGGACCCCCATCATGTCCAGCAAGGAGAGCACCCTTAAGAACTGACACTACACTTGGTCCTAGACAATAGGAACCCTCCACATCAGATCAATACTCCCCACCTTACTCAATGGACGCTTCATTCGCTTTCTTTCTCAAGAGCAGATCCCTCAGGACCCCCATCATGTCCAGCAAGGAGAGCACCCTTAAGAACTGACACTACACTTGGTCCTAGACAATAGGAACCCTCCACATCAGATCAATACTCCCCACCTTACCCAGTGGACGCTTCATTCGGTTTCTTTCTCAAGAGCAGATCCCTCAGGACCTCCATCATGTCCAGCAAGGGAAGCACCCTTAAGAACTGACACTACACTTGGTCCTAGAGAATAGGAACCCTCCACATCAGATCAATACTCCCCACCTTACCCAGTGGACGCTTCATTCGGTTTCTTTCTCAAAAGCAGATCCCTCAGGACCCCCATCGTGTCCAGCAAGGGGAGCACCCTTAAGAACTGACACTACACTTGGTCTTGGCAATAGGAACCCTCCACATCAGATCAATACTCCCCACCTTACCCAGTGGACTCTTCATTTGGTGTCTTTCCCAAGTGCAGATCCCTCAGGACCCCCATCATGTCCAGCAAGGGGAGCACCCTTAAGAACTGACACTACACTTGGTCCTAGACGATAGGCCGAGATCGAATGGGCTGCCTTAATGCCACGCACCTCCACCAGAGTGGACAGGTGTGAAGCCAGTCTACATTTATTGGAATAGGCAGCATTTACGGTGTCCTACATGAGAGGGATCACCACCTTAAGAATCTGAAAGCCATGCCGGTAATAAATCCCATGTAGGGTATCGATGTCCTACGGATCTCGTAAATATCACATCCCATCTGAAACAATGTATGATGATAATAGAGATTTCTCTGCCGCTCCACCGGCTCGTGTTTTCATCTTCTCTTCTTCCACAATTTGTGTCTCCACTGCTTTGTTTATTAAATTTTAAACGCTCGGAGATTAAAGGCAGTTTTCAGATCGCCTGAAGCATGAGCCAAAGGCTTCACTTTGAGTCAGTGCTGCGCTCATTGACTATGTCTACTTTTATCTTTCCTCAAGGTGAAATGGTGATCAGGATAATGGGACAATCTGACGACCCAATAGATCAGTACGGTACACCCACGCTGCCTGTCAGTAAAAGAATCCTCCATTGAGACTGTCACCCTCTGATCATTATTTAGCACTGAGGCTCGGGTCTCTGCAGTGCTCACATCTGCCCTAATCAGGAGTTCTTAAATAAACTGCTGGACATTGAGTCTGGGCTTAATCTGCAGGTTAATCTGTCTGCTTACCCACATGGAAGAAAAATATATTTGAAATATATTTAAAAAAATATTCTTCCCAAATATATTGACATATATCTGAAATACTACAATTTGGGTTGTATTCAATATATTTAAAAAAAAAAAAAATATATATATATATATATATATATATATATACAAGGCCTCACTAGGTACCTCACTAGGTACAGGAAGGAACTTAGGACACGTATGAGGTTTCATTCTGTTACTGGGAGTGAGGTTGCCAAGGTACGCTGGACTGGTGGAGTGGGCAATGGCTTTGTATGTCCTTCTGAATGCATCAATACACGTGTGTACTAGAAACACCTTATGGATAGGGTTGCCACCTCGTCCCTTTAGTTCCTCCATAAGTAGGGTTGCCACCTTGTCCCTTTAGTTCCTCCATGTGTAGGGTTGCCACCTTGTCCCTTTAGTTCCTCTATGAGTAGGGTTGCCACCTCGTCCCTTTAGTTTCTCCATAAGTAGGGTTGCCACCTCGTCCCTTTAGTTCCTCCATAAGTCGGGTTGCCACCTCGTCCCTTTAGTTCCTCCATGAGGAGGGTTTGCCACCTCGTCCCTTTAGTTCCTCTATGAGTAGGGTTGCCACCTCGTCCCTTTAGTCCCTTTTTCTCCATAAGTAGGGTTGCCACCTCGTCCCTTTAGTTCCTCCATAAGTAGGGTTGCCACCTCGTCCCTTTAGTTCCTCCATGAGTAGTAGGGTTGCCACCTCGTCCCTTTAGTTCCTCCATGAGTAGGGTTGCCACCTCATCCCTTTAGTTCCTCCATGAGTAGGGTTGCCACCTCATCCCTTTAGTTCCTCCATGAGTAGGGTTGCCACCTCATCCCTTTAGTTCCTCCATAAGTAGGGTTGCCACCTCATCCCTTTAGTTCCTCCATAAGTAGGATTAGTTTCTCCATAAGTCCTTCTGAATGCATCAGTACACGTGTGTACTAGAAACACCTTATGGATAGGGTTGCCACCTCGTCCCTTTAGTTCCTCCATGAGTAGGGTTGCCACCCTCATCCCTTTAGTTCCTCCATAAGTAGGGTTGCCACCTCATCCCTTTAGTTCCTCCATAAGTAGGGTTGCCACCTCATCCCTTTAGTTCCTCCATAAGTAGGGTTGCCACCTCATCCCTTTCGTTCCTCCATGAGTAGGGTTGCGACCTCGTCCCTTTAGTTCCTCCATAAGTAGGGTTGCCACCTCGTCCCTTTAGTTCCTCCATGAGGAGGGTTGCCACCTCATCCCTTTAGTTCCTCCATGAGTAGGGTTGCGACCTCGTCCCTTTAGTTTCTCCATAAGTAGGGTTGCCACCTCGTCCCTTTAGTTCCTCCATAAGTAGGGTTGCCACCTCGTCCCTTTAGTTCCTCCATAGTACCTCATCCCTGTAAAACCGAATACATATTAATTACACGAGTTCTGTGGCTGATTAAGATGGTAATTAAAATCACTTAATGACTTATCTGCGTCAGCCTCAGAACCCGTGTAATTAATATGTGTTTGGTTTTGAGGTGGCAACCCTACTTATGGAGGAACTACGTTCTTCAGTGGCTCATCTCTACCATAACATTTGATTTTTCACATGACCACATCCTTCACCTGGTCCCAGGCATTGGTGAGCATGCATTCAGAAGGGGTGTCACCCCACAGGCAGAGCTAGACCTCACCTGCACCAGATGGATTGCCTTGGCAGGTGACGTCACCCATAGGCCATCCATTGTTGGCTGTCCTGTCTCTCCCCTGAAGCCAGCCACTGGGAGCCAATCATGTGACTGGACCAGAATACCCTGAGAATAGGTAAGTATAAGCATCCTACTATATATATATATATATATATATATATATATATACGAGGCCTCACTAGGTACATCACTAGGTACAGGAAGGAACTTAGGACACGTATGAGGTTTCATTCCGTTACTGGGAGTGAGGTTGCCGAGGTACGCTGGACTGGTGGAGTGGGCAATGGCTTTGTATGTCCTTCTGAATGCATCAATACACGTGTGTACTAGAAACACCTTATGGATAGGGTTGCCACCTCGTCCCTTTAGTTCCTCCATGAGTAGGGTTGCCACCTCATCCCTTTAGTTCCTCCATAAGTAGGGTTGCCACCTCATCCCTTTAGTTCCTCCATGAGTAGGGTTGCGACCTCGTCCCTTTAGTTTCTCCATAAGTAGGGTTGCCACCTCGTCCCTTTAGTTCCTCCATGAGTAGGATTGCCACCTCGTCCCTTTAGTTCCTCCATGAGTAGGGTTGCCACCTCGTCCCTTTAGTTCTTCCATGAGTAGGGTTGCCACCTCGTCCCTTTAGTTCCTCCATGAGTAGGGTTGCCACCTCGTCCCTTTAGTTCTTCCATGAGTAGGATTGCCACCTCGTCCCTTTAGTTCTTCCATGAGTAGGGTTGCCACCTCGTCCCTTTAGTTCCTCCATGAGTAGGGTTGCCACCTCGTCCCTTTAGTTCCTCCATAAGTAGGGTTGCCACCTCATCCCTGTCAAACCGAATACATATTAATTACACGAGTTCTGTGGCTGATTAAGGTGGTAATTAAAATCACTTAGTGACTTATCTGCATTAGCCTCAGAACCCGTGTAATTAATATGTGTTCGGTTTTGAGGTGGCAACCCTACTTATGGAGGAACTACGTTCTTTAGTGGCTCATCTCTACCATAATATTTGATTTTTCACATGACCACAGCCTTCACCTGGTCCCAGGCATTGGTGAACATGGTGAACATTCATTCAGATGAGGTGTTACCCCACAGGCAGAGCTAGACCCCCCTCGTACCAGATGGAATGCCTTGGTGGTGACATCACCTATAGGCCATCCATTGTTGGCTGTCCCGTCTCTCCCCTGAAGCAAGCCGCTGGGAGCCAATCATGTGACTGGACCAGAACACCCTGAGAATAGGTAAGTATAATCATCCTACTAAGTAGTTCCGGTAGTATAGATGTTAGAAAGGGTGGTGGGGTGGGTGAAGGACCTTCCACCACCCTTGGGCCTAGTGTACAGTCCGATCTTCATCCATTCTGACATAGTCTCACCTCCTTTCCTCGGGTACAGCTCGCCTTTAGGCTGGTGGAGTTCATGGCGAGATGACATCTTGCAGAGAAGTAATTACTCGCTTGAAGAAAAACATTTTTATTGCTTCATATATATATAATTTCATGTACTTGGAAGATTTTGTTAAGCTGTCAGAACAAAGTAGCTGGGTTGATGATTAGCTCTTTATAGTGATGTCAAAAGTCAGAGTTGTTTTGTAGTCATGTTCCACCGAGGTTCAAACCTGGTGAGACTAATTATGTTTTCTTTTCCTTAACTCCTTCGCCGTCGCGGTCCGGATCGCATTTCCTACCCCAGGTGGCCCGGGCCAGTCTTCGCACACTGATTATAGAACACGCGGTACAGATTTCAGAAAGCGATCAACGTATATACGGGGTCATAGTTTTTAATGGCAAAAATTTTAAGGAATTAAAAACAGTGTTCCTGACATTCTGTATTTACATAAATCTTTCAGATGTCTTTAGGTTTGGAAAGACTTTAACCAATGTGGATGTCCCTAACGGAACCTGAATTTCAGTTTTATTATTGCCTGTTCAGTTTGGCGAGAAAGGGACCAAAGAATTCTCCAATGGCTATTTCTGCCTGAGCACCCTTAATTTGGCTGCTAGACCCACCATGTTCCATTTCTCCTTAGACTGGCTACCAGTCCCACCAGGTCCCATCCTTTCTTAGATTGACTGCCAGTCCAACCAGGTCCCACGCTTCCTTAGTTTGACTGCCAGTCGCACCATGTTCCACCTTTTCTTAGATCGACTGCCAGTCCCACCAGGATTCCACCTGTTCTCAGATTGACTGCGACTCCAGCCAGGTCCCACTCTTTTTAGCTTGACTGCCAATCCCACCAGATCCCATACTTTCTTAGATTGACTACCAGTCCAGTCAGGTTCCACCCTTCCTTATCCCACCAGGTTCCACGTTTTCTTAGATTGACTTCCAGTCCCACCAGGTCGTAACCTTCCTTAGATTACCTGCCAGTCCAATCCCTCCCTTCACAAGATTGACTGCCAGCCCCACCAGGTTCCATCCTTCCTTAGATTACCTGCCAGTCTCACTAGGTCCCTCACTTCCTTAGACTGACTGTCAGTCCCATCAGATTCCACCCTTTTGTAGATCACCTGCCAGTCCCACCAGGTCCCATACTTTCTTAGACTTTCATATCTGCAATACCACCAGGTTCCCCATTCTTTTGATTACCTGCCAGTTCCACCAGGTTCCACCATTTCACTAAATTACCTGCCAGTTCCACCAGCTCCCTCACTTCACTAGATTGACTGCCAGCTCCACCAGGTTCCATCCTTCCTTAGATTCACTGCCAGTCCCACCAGCTCCCTTACTTCACTAGATTTACTGCCAGTCCAATTAGATCCCACCCTTCCATAGATTACCTGCCAGTCTCAACAGGTCCCATGCTTCCTTAGACTGACTATCAGTCTCACCAGGTTCCATCCTTCCTTAGATTACCTTCAAGCCCCACCATGTCCCTTACTTCACTAGATTGACTGACAGTCCCACCAAGTTCCATCCTTACTCAGATTACCTGACAGTCCCACCAAGTCCCTCACTTCCTTAGACTGACTGCCAGTCTCATCAGAATCCAACCTTCCTTAGATTACCTGCCAGTCCCACCAGTTCCCATGGTTCATTAGATTACCTGCCAGTCCCACCAGGTCTCTCCCTTCACTAGATTGCTTGCCAGTCCCACCAGGTTCCACCCTTGCTTAGATTACCTGCCATCACCAGTTTCCTCCCTTCACTAGATTACCTGCCAGTCTCACCAGGTCCCTCTCTTCACTAGATTGACTGCCAGCCCCACCAGGCTCCATTCTTCCTTAGATTACCTGCGAGTCTCCATAGGTCCTTCACTTCCTTAGACTGACTGCCAGTCCCATCAGAACCCAACCTTCCTTAGATTACCTGCCAGTCTCACCAGGTACCTCACTTTATTAGATTGCCTGATAGTCTCACCAGGTACCTCACTTCACTAGATTGACTGCCAGTCCCACCAGGTTCCACCCTGCCTTACATTACCTGCCAGTCCCACCAGGTCCCAACGTTTCCTTAGACCGACTGCCAGTCCCACCAGGTCCTTCACTTCCTTAGACTGACTGCTAGTCCCCTCAGAACCCAACCTTCCTTAGATTACCTGCCAGCAGGGGTGGACTGACCATTTGGGAACTCGGGCACTGCCCAAGAGCCCGAGGTCAGTAGGGGGGCCCCATGAGATGCCCTTGGTACCTTTTATATAGGCTTTTTTTTCAGTGTGGGCAAGGACACAGGGGTCCCATGATCCCTATTGCCCGGGGGCCCCATGAGTCGTCAGTCCACCCCTGCCTGCCAGTCTCACTAGTACCTCACTTCACTAGATTGACTGCCAGTCCCACCAGGTTCCACCCTACCTTAGATTACCTGCCAGTCCCACGTTTCCTTAGACAGACTGCCAGTCCCACCAGGTCCTTCACTTTCTTAGACTGACTGCCAGTCCCATCAGAACCCAACCTTCCTTAGATTACCTACCAGTCTCACCAGGTCCTTCACTTTACAAGATTGCCTGCCAGTCTCACCAGGTCCCTCACTTTACTAGATTGACTGCCAGTCCCACCAGGTTCCACCCTTCCTTAGATTACCTGCCAGTCCCATGTTTCCTTAGACAGACTGCCAGTCCCACCAGGTCCTTCACTTCCTTAGACTGACTGCCAGTCCCATCAGAACCCAACCTTCCTTAGATTACCTACCAGTCTCACCAGATACCTCACTTTACTAGATTTCCTGCCAGTCTCACCAGGTTCCACCCTGCCTTAGATTACCTGCCAGTCCCACCAGGTCCCACGTTTCCTTAGACAGACCGCCGGTCCCACCAGGTCCCAACCTTCTATCTTAGAATATTTAAAGGATGGCTCAGGCTCTTTTCATCAGCCGGGGCCGCCAGGAGCTCCTCAAACCATTTCACACCACTTTCCACTCTTTGTTTTTGGAATCCCGTTGACTTCCTTCCAAATGTTTCAGGTTTGCAAATGAAAAAAAAAAGTGTCACAATGGATCAAACTTTCCAGAACTCTTCTTTATAAACCCGGAGAACGCTCCTGACAGAGGAAAATGACTCTCGCGCTGGTCTTTCCATGTCATTCGCTCACAGCAGCCCAGATTGGCGGCTTGGCTATCAGACAGCAAATTCTATCACAGAGGGGGGTGCAGGCAGCAAGAATGGGAGGGCGAGCAGCACCGGCCCGAACTGTTAGTGCCTGAATGGGAGTTGCGGGCGAGCTGACATCTGTGATGTATTAGGCGCACGCTGCCAACGCCGGGATGGTTTCAGCTAAACCCCTCTCTGTTTATACAAGTCCACGTCTGTCCGCTTCCATCCAGAAGTCAGGGGAAGTCACGTCATGGCGCTGGACGATGACAGGTCACAGATTAATATCGCACTTTACGTCTATCCCTTAACCCCTTCGCAGAGGACATAAAAATTCCAACGTTACAACTCATTTCCAACACTTAAAAGGCACAAAACGTAGAGACGCCGAGTCCTATTCCACGAATACGCATCATCAAGCTCTTAGGCTGCTGTTAGAAACCACAGGACCCCATACAGCCAACCTGAAGGCCTCCCCTCCCAAAAAAACCCCACTGTTTACTATGCTTCAGTTATGAATGAACACAGTCAGTGTTTGGTACCGATCGCTCATTGTGTTCATTCATGAAAGGAAGGGGCTGATAACTGTGACAAATTTACCGGACCCCCTCCCCCACTCTCCATGAAAGATCCTCTTGTGTGCTTGGGAAGGAGAGGAGGGAAGCTGGTAGCACTGCAGGGGGTAGGGGGGCATATAGGGGGTAGGAAGCACACAGGTGGGGCAAACACCTAGCGCATGATCCAAGGTTAGTTAGAAAAGAAAAAGACAAAAAACGTACTCACAAAATGAAGTACATGTAAAAGCCTAAATGCCACAATGGTGGCCCACAATGATGGCCATAATGGTGGTCAACAATGATGGCTCACAATGATGGCTCACAATGATGGCCCACAATGATGGCCCACAATGATGGCCCACAATGATGGCTCACAATTATGGCCCACAATGGTGGCCCACAATGAATGCTCAAAATGATGGCCCACAATGATGGCCCACAATGATGGCCCACAATGATGGCCCACAATGATGGATCACAATGATGAACCACAATGATGGTTCACAATGGTGGACCACAATGATGGCCCACAATGATGGCTCACAATGATTGCCCATAATGATGGACCACAATGGAATGGTGATGGCTCACAATGATGGCTCACAATGATGGCCCACAATGATGGCTCACAATGATGGACCACAATGATGGATCACAATGATGGCCCACAATGATGGCCCACAATGGTGGACCATAATGATGGCCCACAATGGTGGACCACAATGATGGCCCACAATGGTGGACCACAATGATGGCCCACAATGATGGCTCACAATGATGGCCCACAATGGTGGACCACAATGATGATCTGCAATGATGGCCCGCAATGGTGGACCACAATGATGGCTCACAATGTGTGACGACAATGATGGTCCACAATAATGGCTCACAATGATGGCTCACAATGATGGCCCACAATGATGGCCCACAATGATGGCACACAATGGTGGACCACAATGGTGGACCACAATGATGGCTCACAATGATGGCCCACAATGATGGCTCACAATGATTGCCCATAATGATGGACCACAATGGAATGGTGATGGCTCACAATGATGGCTCACAATGATGGCCCACAATGATGGCCCACGATGATGGCCCACAATGATGGCCCACAATGATGGACCACAATGATAGCAGAGTGTCCGACTGGTAGTGCGACTGCCAGTCCCACCAGGTTCCACGCTTGCTTAGATTACCAGCCAGCCCCACTAGGTTCCTCCCTTCAGTAGATTACCTGCCAGTCTCACCAGGTCCCTCACTGTACTAGATGATTGACGGCCAGCCCCACCAGGCTCCATCCTTCCTTAGATTACCTGCCAGTCTCCATAGGTCCTTCACTTCCTTAGACTGACTGCCAGTCCCATCAGAACCCAACCTTCCTTAGATTACCAGCCAGCCCCACTAGGTTCCTCCCTTCAGTAGATTACCTGCCAGTCTCACCAGGTCCCTCACTGTACTAGATGATTGACGGCCAGCCCCACCAGGCTCCATCCTTCCTTAGATTACCTGCCAGTCTCCATAGGTCCTTCACTTCCTTAGACTGACTGCCAGTCCCATCAGAACCCAACCTTCCTTAGATTACCTGCCAGTCTCACCAGGTACCTCGCTTTACTAGATTGATGGCCAGTCCCACCAGGTTCCACCCTTCCTTCAATTACCTGCCAGTCCCACCAGGTCATTGGATAATGCGCTAGGTGTTTGCACCACCTGTGTGCTTCCTTCAGTTTTTGATGATTTCCCAGTCGGAGGAGGGCTGCACCACCAAGAAGGTATCCATAGGCTATCTACTCATTGGACTCCCTGGCCTTTTCCTGGCACTCACCCCTTTTTGAAGTGCTGGAGAAACAGTGCTTTTTATCCAGTTTGGGCACATAGGAGGACCTGGGCAGCAGGGGGAAATGTATAGAGCACAGAGAGGGTGATGGGTGTGCGTTGTTCAATGACTGGAACCGGTCCACTGTAAGGCTCTCTCTGCAGCAGCTGCAAACCAGCGGGAGGGAGAGGAAGAGAATCCAACTTTCATCTGCAGCAGAGAAAGCCATACAAGGGATCGGTTCCAGTCATTGAGCCCTCCATCCCCACCATGCTGATCAACCTCCCTGCCCACATCCGATTCACCAGCTGCTTGTTGGCCTGGGGCCCCGTACAGGAGGACTGGTGTACCCCCTGATCCACGACCTTGGCCTTGGCCTATATTCCTCCCTACTAGGGCTTTCTAAAAGAAATGCGACCATATAACACATTTACATGGTAAGAGGAAGATTTGACGTGGTCATCCTCTCTACTTGTCCTGTCGATCGTCATCACCGAAAGTGAAAGAAAATCAAAAATTTTGGGTTGTCCCCATAACAGGAATCTTCCAATGGGGACTAGATTCCCTCACTTTGGAAGGATTTCCTCTCACTTTCACTTTTGGCTATGGGGCAGGAAAGGAAGGGAAATCTCCCCAATGAGAACCAGACGAGAAAAAAAAAATCACCTATCCAGAGATCCAGGGCCATTCTCACCTGTGCCGGGCCTTCCCTCGTCTTTGGGTCTCCCCATGCCAACTATGGGAAGCGGTGCTAGTCCTGGAACCCAACACGTTCCAACATGCTGGAGGAAAAAGGGAGCCCAAGCTTCTGGCCAGCTTGCCTAGGAGATCCAGGAGGAAGGGGGAGCTGGCCAAAACCAAGTACCTGCTCCCCCACTAACAAAAACGTTTCCAAAAGTTGAAGGGGGGGGTGGAGCAGAAAGAGGAACTTCCCTTTTAATAGGTGAAGTTCTGCTTTAAAGCGTTTGTAAACCGGCAAAAAAAAAAGAAAAATCTGGGCCTCCTGCAGGTTTCTGCTGCTGGGGCTTCCATCTCCATCCGGTCTTCCTTGGGGGTTTGCATACTCCGGGCATTTGAATGGCCGGGCCGCGATGACGTCACGATCGCGCCATGACGCTCTCCATTCCACAGCACGCTATTGTCAATGTGGTTATCTTCTGAACAGTGCATGTATAGGAGATAATCATTGTATACCCCCCCAGCTTAGATCCTCTCTCTCCTCATATGCCCCCCCCAAAAAAAATGTTCCCCCTCCTAGCACAAATCCTCTATCCCTCAAAGAACAACACTCCAAATCCCTCCTTCCAGCACAAATTCCCCTCCACAATCCCCTATCCTAACCCAAATCCCCCCCACAAATTTCCCTGAGTCCTAGCACAAATACCCCCCCCCCAATCATCCCTACTACCACAAATCCCCCCTCCCAAAAAAAAACATGCCTAGCGCAAAAATTCTCCCCCACCATATTCTTTTTATAGCACAAACCCTCAAATCCCTCCTCATAGCACAAATTCTCTTCTCTCCCCATCTCCCTCCCAACACAAATCCCCCAAAATCACCTCTTCTAGCTCACCTCTCCAAATTTCTCCTCCTAGAACAATTCTTATCTGCTGACGCCCAACAAATGTCCTTTCTCAACACAAATCCCCTCCCCAATCTCCTTGCGGTGCCCCCTCCCTCACCTCACATGATACCACAGTTCTCAAGGCAGTCCCCCCCCCCCCCCCTTGTCTCTGTCCTGGTTACATTTTTCATTTCAAGTATGGGACTCTGATATCAGGATATAATGTACACTATATTGCCCAAAGTATTGGCCCCGCCCTCCCAATCATGTGATTCAGGTGTTCCAATCCCCTCCCAATCATGTGATTCAGGTGTTCCAATCCCCTCCCAATCATGTGATTCAGGTGTTCCAATCCCCTCCCAATCATGTGATTCGGGTGTTCCAATCCCCTCCCAATCATGTGATTCGGGTGTTCCAATCCCCATCATATCATGTGATTCAGGTGTTCCAATCCCCTCCATATCATGTGATTCAGGTGTTTCCAATACCCTCCCCAATCATGTGATTCAGGTGTTCCAATCCCCTCCCAATCATGTGATTCAGGTGTTCCAATCCCCTCCCAATCATGTGATTCGGGTGTTCCAATCCCCTCCCAATCATGTGATTCGGGTGTTCCAATCCCCATCATATCATGTGATTCAGGTGTTCCAATCCCCTCCATATCATGTGATTCAGGTGTTCCAATACCCTCCCAATCATGTGATTCAGGTGTTCCAATCCCCTCCATATCATGTGATTCAGGTGTTCCAATCCCCTCCCAATCATGTGATTCGGGTGTTCCAATCCCCTCCCAATCATGTGATTCGGGTGTTCCAATCCCCATCATATCATGTGATTCAGGTGTTCCAATCCCCTCCATATCATGTGATTCAGGTGTTCCAATACCCTCCCAATCATGTGATTCAGGTGTTCCAATCCCCTCCATATCATGTGATTCAGGTGTTCCAATACCCTCCCAATCATGTGATTCGGGTGTTCCAATCCCCTCCCAATCATGTGATTCGGGTGTTCCAATCCCCTCCATATCATGTAATTCATGTGTTCCAATCCCCTCCCAATCATGTGATTCAGGTGTTCCAATCCCCTCCATATCATGTGATTCAGGTGTTCCAATCCCCTCCCAATCATGTGATTCGGGTGTTCCAATCCCCTCCATATCATGTGATTCGGGTGTTCCAATCCCCTCCATATCATGTGATTCGGGTGTTCCAATCCCCTCCCAATCATGTGATTCAGGTGTTCCAATCCCCTCCATATCATGTGATTCAGGTATTCCAATCCCCTCCATGGACACAGGTGTATACAATCCATCCCCTAGGCATGCAGACGGCTTCTACAAACATTGGTGAAAGAATGGGTCGCTCTCAGGAGCTCAGTGACTCCAAGCGTGGTCCCGTGATAGGTGGCCACCTGAGCAATAAGTCCATCCGTGACATTTCCTGGCTACTAAATATTCCACGCTCAACTGTTAGTGGGATTATAACAAAGTGGAAGCCACTGAGAACAACAGCCACTCAGCCACCAAGTGGTAGGCCACGTCACATGACAGGGCGGGGTCAGCGCATGCTGAAGCACAGTGCGCAGAAGTCGCCAACTGTCTGCAGAGTCAATAGCTAAAGACCTCCAAACTTGGTGTGGCCTTCAGATGAGCCCAACAACAGTGCGTAGAGAGCTTCATGGAATGGGTTTCCATGGCTGAGCAGCTGCATCCAAACCTTCCATCACCAAGTGCAATGCAAAGCGTTGGATGCCGTGGTGTAAAGCACGCCGCCACTGGACTATAGAGCAGGGGAGATGTTCTCTGGAGTGACCCATCACATTTCTATGTCTGGTCATTTGATGGACTTGTCTGGGTTTGGCTGTGGCCAGGAGAACGGTACTTGCCTGACTGCATTGTGCCAAGTGTAAAGTTTGGTGGAGGGGGGATTATGGTGTGGGGTTGTTTTTCAGGGGTTGGGCTTGGCCCACTAATTCCAGTGAAGGGAACTCTTAAGGTGACATTTTGGACAATTTCATGCTCCCAATTTGTGGGAGGAGTTTGGGGATGGCCCCTTCCTGTTCCAACATGACTGCCCACCAGTGCACAAAGCAAGGTCCATAAAGACATGGAGGAGCCAGTTTGGGGTGGAGGAACTTGACTGTCCTGACCTCAACCCCATAGAACACCTTTGGGATGAATTAGAGCGGAGACTGCGAGCCAGGCCTCCTCCCCCGACATCAGTGCCTGACCTGACAAATGTGCTTCTGGAAGAATGGTCCAACCTTCCCATAGACACCCCCCTAAACCTTGTGGACGGCCTTCCCAGAAGAGTTGAAGCTGTTATAGCTGCAAAGGGCGGGGCCAACTCAATATTGAACCCTACGGGCTAAGACTTGGGGGCCATGAAAGGTCATGTGGATGGAAAGGGCAGCCAACTCAATATTGAACCCTACGGACTAAGACTGGGGGGCCATGAAAGGTCATGTGCGAGGAAAGGGCGGGGCCAACTCAATATTGAACCCTACGGACTAAGACTGGGAGGCCATGAAAGGTCATGTGCGTGGGAAGGGTGGGGCCAACTCAATATTGAACCCTACGGACTAAGACTTGGGGGCCATGAAAGGTCATGTGGATGGAAAGGGCAGCCAACTCAATATTGAACCCTACTCTAATATTGAACCAACTCAATATTGAACCCTACGGACTAAGACTGGGGGGCCATGAAAGGTCATGTGCGAGGGAAGGGCGGGGCCAACTCAATATTGAACCCTACGGACTAAGACTGGGGGGCCATGAAAGGTCATGTGCGTGGGAAGGCCGGCCAACTCAATATTGAACCCTACGGACTAAGCCTGGGAGGCCATGAAAGGTCATGTGCGTGGGAAGGCCAACCAACTCAATATTGAACCCTACGGACTAAGACTGGGAGGCCATGAAAGGTCATGTACGTGGGAAGGCCGGCGGCCCAACACTTTTGGCAATATAATGTAGAAGAGTGGAAAAAAAAAAGACCTAGTGGTCCATCAAGTCTTATTGCCAACCAAGTTAACTGTGGTAATCCTTTTTGATAGCCCAATGTCTAGACCCTCCCCCAACTGGGTCCTCCTTGACAAAGAGGTCTAAGCACCCGTATCTGTATATAATGAGTTTATATCCTGGTGCTCGTTGGAAATGGATGCCATTTGTAACCCCAGCATGCACGGTTCTCGTTTCGCCAAGTCGTTCTCATTCCTCCTCCAATCGGCAGACCCCCCCCACCTCCGGACGCGGATCCGGGCCGTTCTCTGCCACTTCAACATAACAAGTGGTCCTGCTGCTGGAACCGTGGGAAAAAATCTGTTCACCTCCCTTGGCTACCAGTAGCCTTGTAAAGTGCGCTAATAAGGCGTCTTTGTCCTTGGCCGGTTCTAATGAGTACAGAGCTGGGAACAGTAGCCGTGTTTTGTACGAGGTAATTATTGTTATCATCATCAGTCGAGCTCACACAGATTATTACCACCTCCTCCACTCAATGCCCTGGAAAAAGCCGGCGTGTCAGGTGACCAGCGGGGGGGGGGGGGGGGGGGGTGCAGATCCGTGTCCGTTTGTTTTGGGGATTGAAGCGGGAGCATAATTTATCCTATCAAGGGCGTAATTATCTTTCAATGGGAAGATCGGCTTTTAAGGGTCGCTTTCAACCTTTGTTTTAGGATGCGGAATTACGGAGGCTCGTTAATTCCTGATTAGCCGGCGTATTGTTGGTTGTGCTGGACCCGCTCCCGCCGCAAGCGCTAACAACCTGCTCTTAGGATGCCGGGAACCTCGACGGCTCAACTTAATATGCAGGTTAATGAGCCTGGAGGGAAGAGAACGCTGGGAGCCCTTAAAGCGATAGCATGGCAAAGAGGTCAAAGTAGATGGAAACTCTAACCTCTTTGAAGCCTCCAGGCCCTCCAGTGATGGCTTCATGACCTTTCTCAGACTGGGTTTCCTGATGGTGACCGTATCGGAGTTATGGAGTCTCCATTGACCCTATAACAGGAGTTTCCTGACCTTTCTGACTGTCCTTCATAGCAGGATCGCCAGGTAATATTTTCAGGGCCCATGTTGTAATCCTGAGAAGACCACAACTGTGGGCAGTACCACCACCAAGCACGACCCATTGAAGTGAATAGGGCTGTGCTGCCACCACGTCAAATATGGCGGTGAAGGCTTTTCAGGAATAAAACAGTGGTGACAAGTTGCCTTTGTTCACCATTTTTCATCTTTTGTTGCCCTTCATCTCCTGCAACCTCTTTGAAGGCTCCAGGCACTCCAGTGATGGCTTCATGACCTTTCTCAGACTGGGTTTCCTGATGGTGACCGTATCGGAGTTATGGAGTCTCCATTGACCCTATAACAGGAGGTTCCTGACCTTTCTGACTGTCCTTCATAGCAGGATCGCCAGGTAATATTTTCAGGGCCCATGTTGTAATCCTGAGAAGACCACAACTGTGGGCAGTACCACCACCAAGCACGACCCATTGAAGTGAATAGGGCTGTGCTGCCACCACGTCAAATATGGCGGTGAAGGCTTTTCAGGAATAAAACAGTGGTGACAAGTTGCCTTTGTTCACCATTTTTCATCTTTTGTTGCCCTTCATCTCCTGCAACCTCTTTGAAGGCTCCAGGCACTCCAGTGATGGCTTCATGGCCTATCTCAGGGCGACCGTATCGGAGTTATGGAGTCTCCAACCCTAGAAGAGGAGGTTCCTGACCTTTGTGACCGTCCTTCGTAGCAGGATCACCAGGTAATATTTTCAGGGCCCATGTTGTAATCCTGAGAAGACCACAACTGTGGGCAGTACCACCACCACCGAACACGACCCATTGAAGTGAATAGGGCTGTGCTGCCACCACATGCAATATGGCGGTCGGGCTTTTCAGGAATAAAACTGTGGTGACAAGTTGCCTTTGTTCACTATTTTTCATCTTTTGTTTCCCTTCATCTCCTGCAACCTCTTTGAAGCCTCCAGGCACTCCAGTGATGGCTTCATGGCCTTTCTCAGGGCGGGGTTTCCTGATGGTGACCGTATCGGAGTTATGGAGTCTCCAACCCTATAACAGGAGGTTCCTGACCTTTGTGACCGTCCTTCGTAGCAGGATCACCAGGTAATATTTTCAGGGCCCATGTTGTAATCCTGAAAAGAGCACCACTGTGGGCAGTACCATCACCAAGCACGACCCATTGAAGTGAATAGGGCTGTGCCGCCACCACGTGCAATATGGTGGTGCGGGCTTTTCAGGAATAAAACATGGTAAAGTGATGACAAGTTGCCTGTCAACTGCCCTCTAATCCAGTGTAGACTGCTTTTCAAAGGGCTGCCGCCAGTGTAAATAAGCCCTCGGTGCTTCGGGGGGCTCTGTTCAGAATGAATAGCACCACAACGCATGTAAAAGCAAAGTAAAAACCCATTCCAAATAGAGGATCCACAACTCCGTGTCATACTAATTAAAATCTTGCTTTACTCGACATTCCACCAGAATACGCAACCTTGATACGGAGCGAGACTCTTCTTATAACTTCATTAGTGGCCACGTGTCTTCTTGAGCCACCCTCGCCTATGATGGGATCATTTAGATATTTGTATACGGCTATCATATCTCCTCTTCTCCAAGGAGAATAAGTTTAACCTCTGTAGTTGTTCCTCATAACTGAGATCCTCCGGCCCCTCATGTTCCTCCATCTTTGCCCCATAGCTGAGGTCCTCCGGCCCCTCATGTTCCTCCATCTTTCCCCCATAGCTGAGGTCCTCCGGCCCCTCATGTTCCTCCATCTTTCCCCCATAGCTGAGGTCCTCCGGCCCCTCATGTTCCTCCATCTTTCCCCCATAGCTGAGGTCCTCCGGCCCCTCATGTTCCTCCATCTTTCCCCCATAGCTGATATCCTCCAGCACCTCATGTTCCTCCATCTTTCCCCCATAGCTGATATCCTCCAGCCCCTCATGTTCCTGCATCTTTCCCCCATAGCTGAGGTCCTTTAGCCCCTCATATTCCTCCACCTTCTTCCCATAACTGAGATCCTCCAGCCCCTCTCATGTTCCTCCATCTTTCCCCCATAGCTGAGGTCCTTTAGCCCCTCATGTTCCTCCACCTTCTTCCCATAACTGAGATCCTCCAGCCCCTCATGTTCCTCCATCTTTCCCCCATAGCTGAGGTCCTCCGGCCCCTCATGTTCCTCCATCTTTCCCCCATAGCTGATATCCTCCAGCCCCTCATGTTCCTCCATCTTTCCTCCATAGCTGAGATCCTCCAGCCCCTCATGTTCCTCCATCTTTCCCCCATAGCTGAGGTCCTCCGGCCCCTCATGTTCCTCTATCTTTCCTCCATAGCTGAGATCCTCCAGCCCCTCATGTTCTTCCATCTTTCCCCCATATCTGAGATCCTCCAGACCCTCATGTTCTTCCATCTTTCCCCCATAGCTGAGATCCTCCAGCCCCTCATGTTCCTCCATCTTTCCCCCATAGCTGAGGTCCTTTAGCCCCTCATGTTCCTCCACCTTCTTCCCATAACTGAGATCCTCCAGCCCCTCATGTTCCTCCATATCTTTCCCCCATAGCTGAGATCCTCCAGCCCCTCATGTTCCTTCACCTTCCTCCCATAGCTGAGGTCCTTTACCCCTCATGTTCCTCCACCTTCCTTCCATAACTTAGATCCTCCAGCCCCTCATGTTCATCCATCTTTACCCCATAACTGAGGTCCTCCAGCCTCTCAAGTTCCTCCTTCTTCCCTCCATAACTGAAGTCCTCCAGTTCCTGATGTTCCTCAATGTTTCCTGCATAGCTGAGGTCCTCCAGCCCCTCATGTTCCTTCACCTTCCCCCCATAGCTGAGGTCCTCCAGCCCCTCATGTTCCTCCACCTTCCTCCCATAACTGAGGTCCTCCAGCCCCTCATGTTCCTCCACCTTCCCCCATAACGGAGGTCCTCCAGCCCCTCATGTTCCTCCATCTTTCCCCCATAGCTGAGGTCCTCCAGCCCCTCATGTTCCTCCACCTTCCTCCCATAACTTAGATCCTCCAGCCCCTCATGTTCCTCCACCTTCCCCCCATAACTGAGGTCCTCCAGCCCCTCATGTTCCTCCACCTTCCCCCCATAACTGAGGTCCTCCAGCCCCTCATGTTCCTCCACCTTCCCCCCATAACTGAGGTCCTCCAGCCCCTCATGTTCTTCCATCTTTCCCCCATAGCTGAGATCCTCCAGCCCCTCATGTTCCTCCATCTTTCCCCCATAGCTGAGGTCCTTTAGCCCCTCATGTTCCTCCACCTTCTTCCCATAACTGAGATCCTCCAGCCCCTCATGTTCCTCCATCTTTCCCCCATAGCTGAGATCCTCCAGCCCCTCATGTTCCTTCACCTTCCTCCCATAGCTGAGGTCCTTTACCCCTCATGTTCCTCCACCTTCCTTCCATAACTTAGATCCTCAAGCCCCTCATGTTCATCCATCTTACCCCCCATAACTGAGGTCCTCCAGCCCTCAAGTTCCTCCTTCTTCCCTCCATAACTGAGTCCTCCAGTTCCTGATGTTCCTCAATGTTTCCTCCATAGCTGAGGTCCTCCAGCCCCTCATGTTCTTCACCTTTCCCCCATAGCTGAGGTCCTCCAGCCCCTCATGTTCCTCCACCTTCCCCCATAACTGAGGTCCTCCAGCCCCTCATGTTCCTCCACCTTCCCCCATAACTGAGGTCCTCCAGCCCCTCATGTTCCTCCACCTTTCCCCCATAACTGAGGTCCTCCAGCCCCTCATGTTCCTCCATCTTTCCCCCATAGCTGAGGTCCTCCAGCCCCTCATGTTCCTCCACCTTCCTCCATAACTTAGATCCTCCAGCCCCTCATGTTCCTCCACCTTCCCCCCATAACTGAGGTCCTCCAGCCCCTCATGTTCCTCCACCTTCCCCCATAACTGAGGTCCTCCAGCCCCTCATGTTCCTCCACCTTCCCCCCATAACTGAGGTCCTCCAGCCCCTCATGTTCCTCCACCTTCCCCCCATAACTGAGGTCCTCCAGCCCCTCATGTTCCTCCACCTTCCTCCCATAACTGAGGTCCTCCAGCCCCTCATGTTCCTCCACCTTCCCCCCATAACTGAGGTCCTCCAGCCCCTCATGTTCCTCCACCTTCCCCCCATAACTGAGGTCCTCCAGCCCCTCATGTTCCTCCACCTTCCCCCATAACTGAGGTCCTCCAGCCCCTCATGTTCCTTCACCTTCCCCCATAACTGAGGTCCTCCAGCCCCTCATGTTCCTCCACCTTCCCCCATAACTGAGGTCCTCCAGCCCCTCATGTTCCTCCACCTTTCCCCCATAACTGAGGTCCTCCAGCCCCTCATGTTCCTCCACCTTCCCCCATAACTGAGGTCCTCCAGCCCCTCATGTTCCTCCACCTTCCCCCATAACTGAGGTCCTCCAGCCCCTCATGTTCCTCCACCTTCCTCCCATAAATGAGATCCTCCAGCCCCTCATGTTCCTCCACCTTCTTTCCCCCCCCATAACTGAGGTCCTCCAGCCCCTCATGTTCCTCATCTTCCCCCATAACTGAGGTCCTCCAGCCCCTCATGTTCCTCTCATCTTTCCCCCATAACTGAGGTCCTCCAGCCCCTCATGTTCCTTCACCTTCTTCCCATAACTGAATCCTCCAGCCCCTCACTTCCTCCATCTTTCTCCCCTTAGCTGAGGTCCTCCAGCCCCTCATGTTCCTCCATCTTTCCCCCAGCTGAGGTCCTCCAGCCCCTCATGTTCCTTCACCTTCTTCCCATAACTGAGATCCTCCAGCCCCTCATGTTCCTCCATCTTTCCCCCCATAACTGAGATCCTCCAGCCCCTCATGTTCCTCCATCTTTCCCCCATAACTGAGATCCTCCAGCCCCTCATGTTCCTTCACCTTCCTCCCATAACTGAGGTCCTCCAGCCCCTCATGTTCCTCCACCTTCCCCCCATAACTGAGGTCCTCCAGCCCCTCATGTTCCTCCATCTTTCCCCCATAGCTGAGGTCCTCCAGCCCCTCATGTTCCTCCATCTTTCCCCCATAGCTGAGGTCCTCCAGCCCCTCATGTTCCTTCACCTTCTTCCCATAACTGAGATCCTCCAGCCCCTCATGTTCCTCCCCCCCATAACTGAGATCCTCCAGCCCCTCATGTTCCTTCACCTTCCTCCCATAACTGAGGGCCTCCAAGCCTCTCATGTTCCTCCACCTTCCTCCCATAACTGAGATCCTCCAGCCCCTCATGTTCCTCCACCTTCCTCCCATAAATGAGGTCCTCCAGCCCCTCATGTTCCTCCATCTTCCCCCCATAACTGAGATCCTCCAGCCCCTCATGTTCCTTCACCTTCCTCCCATAAATGAGATCCTCCAGCCGCCATGATCTGCTTGAATTGCCTAGAGAAGCACAGAGACCCAGTGATGACATCACTGGAGCAATAATAAGCTATGCAGTGAAAATGGAAATGTTTTTTATTTAAAAAAATGTCATTAGCATGTTGGTGAGGGGGGGCCAGGGAAGACAATATAAAAGTCAGCTTGCTGTGCCCAGCACCCTGCCGGCCCCTCCAATCTGCCTGCATTGCCTAGAGAAGAACAGAGACCCGGTGATGACATCACTAGGGCAATAATAAGATATGCAATGGAAAGAGAAAGGAACCCTCCCAAGAGCCAGTCCACTGCTTGCATTGGGGCGGAGGACTCTTGAGAGGAGCACTGACTCCTCCCACTACCGTGATCTGCCTCCGTTACATACAGAAGCATAGAGACCCAGTGATAAAAAAAATGTCATTAGCATGTTGATGAAGGGGGAACCGGGGAAGGCAAATTATAAGCAGATTAAACGTCAGCTTGCTGTGCCCAGCACCTTGCCAGCCCATCCCACCGGCCACAATCTGCCTGCATTGCCTAGAGAGACACAGAGACCCAGTGATGACATAAAACAGAACGGTTTTATTTACAAAATCAGGAGAGATGTAAGCGTTGGGCGATCTTTTTATGAATGGAGGACGAAGCGTCTCCAGGAGTGGCGGGCAGCGGTGGCATCGCAGCGATGGCCTGATGACCCCGGCACAGATGGCCGCCTTAATGAAGACACGAGCAACTGGATGGGGAAGCAGATGGTGTCATTGTACGGGCGGCAGGGGAAGGGACGTGACAGCGGCGGCGTGCGAATGACGAAACGGTCAGATCACAAATAGCAAGAGACGCGCTTCGCTCCATGTCGCCCTTGTCATCACTGGGTCTCTGCGCTTCTCTATGCAATGCAGGCCAGCCCAGGCTGCTTTTTAGAAGTGTCATCACTGGGTCTCTGTGCTTCTCTATGCAATGCAGGCCAGGCTGTTTTTTAGAAGTGTCATCACTGGGTCTCTGTGCTTCTCTATGCAAAGCAGGCCAGGCTGTTTTTTTTTTCTTTAGCAGTGTCATCATCGGGTCTCTGTGCTTCTCTATGCAATGCAGGCCAGCCTGTTTTTTTTTAAAAGTGTCATCACTGGGTCTCTGTACTTCTCTATGCAAAGCAGGCCAGGATGTTTTTTTCTTTAGCAGTGTCATCACCGGGTCTCTGTGCTTCTCTATGCAATGCAGGCCAGCCTGTTTTTTTTTTTTTAGCAGTGTCATCACCGGGTCTCTGTGCTTCTCTATGTAATGCAGGCCAGGATGTTTGTTGAAAAGTGTCATCACTGGGTCTCTGTGCTTCTCTATGCAATGCAGGCCAGCCTGTTTTTTAGAAGTGTCATCACCAGGTCTCTGTGCTTCTCTATGTAATGCAGGCCAGTTTTTTTTTTTTTTTTAGAAATGTCATCACTGGGTCTCTGTGCTTCTCTATGCAATGCAGGCCAGCCTGTTTTTTTTTTTTAGAAGTGTCATCACCGGGTCTCTGTACTTCTCTATGCAAAGCACGCCAGGCTGTTTTTTTTTCTTTAGCAGTGTCATCACTGGGTCTCTAGGCAATGCAAGCAAATCATGGCTGGTACACCTGTGCAAGACTGAAGGGGAGGAGCCGGTACACCTGTGCAAGACTGAAGGGGAGGAGCCGGTACACCTGTGCAAGACTGAAGGGGAGGAGGACACCTGTGCAAGACTGAAGGGGAGGAGCCGGTACACCTGTGCAAGACTGAAGGGGAGGAGCCGATACACCTGTGCAAGACTGAAGGGGAGGAGCCGGTACACCTGTGCAAGACTGAAGGGGGAGGAGCCGGTACACCTGTGCAAGACTGAAGGGGAGAAGCCGGTACACCTGTGCAAGACTGAAGGGGAGGAGCCAGTACACCTGTGCAAGACTGAGGGGAGGAGCCGTTACACCTGTGCAAGACTGAGGGGGAGGAGCCGGTACACCTGCGCAAGACTGAAGAAGAGGAGCCGGTACACCTGTGCAAGACTGAAGGGGAGGAGCCGGTACACCTGTGCAAGACTGAAGGGGAGGAGCCGGTACACCTGTGCAAGACTGAAGGGGAGGAGCCAGTACACCTGTGCAAGACTGAGGGGAGGAGCCGTTACACCTGTGCAAGACTGAGGGGGAGGAGCCGGTACACCTGCGCAAGACTGAAGAAGAGGAGCCGATACACCTGTGCAAGACTGAGGGGGAGGAGCCAGTACACCTGTGCAAGACTGAAGGGGAGGAGCCGGTACACCTGTGCAAGACTAAAGGGGAGGAGCCGGTACACCTGTGCAAGACTGAGGGGGAGGAGCCGGTACACCTGTGCAAGACTGAGGGGAGGAGCCTGTACAACTGTGCAAGACTGAGGGGAGGAGCCGTTACACCTGTGCAAGACTGAGGGGGAGGAGCCTGTACACCTGTGCAAGACTGAAGGGGAGGAGCCGGTACACCTGTGCAAGACTGAAGGGGAGGAGCCGGTACACCTGCGCAAGACTGAAGAAGAGGAGCCGGTACACCTGTGCAAGACTGAGGGGGAGGAGCCAGTACACCTGTGCAAGACTGAAGGGGAGGAGCCGGTACACCTGTGCAAGACTAAAGGGGAGGAGCCGGAACACCTGTGCAAGACTGAGGGGGAGGAGCCGGTACACCTGTGCAAGACTGAGGGGAGGAGCCGGTACACCTGTGCAAGACTGAGGGGGAGGAGCCTGTACACCTGTGCAAGACTGAGGGGAGGAGCCGTTACACCTGTGCAAGACTGAGGGGGAGGAGCCTGTACACCTGTGCAAGACTGAAGGGGAGGAGCCGGTACACCTGTGCAAGACTGAAGGGGAGGAGCAGGTACACCTGTGCAAGACTGAGGGGGAGGAGCCTGTACACCTGTGCAAGACTGAAGGGGAGGAGCCGGTACACCTGTGCAAGACTGAAGGGGAGGAGCTGGTACACCTGTGCAAGACTGAAGGGGAGGAGCCGGAACGCCTGTGCAAGACTGAAGGGGAGGAGCCGGTACACCTGTGCAAGACTGAAGGGGAGGAGCCGGTACACCTGTGCAAAACTGAAGGGGAGGAGCCGGGACACCTGTGCAAGACTGAAGGGGGAGGAGCCGGTACACCTGTGCAAGACTGAAGGGGAGGAGCCGGTACACCTGTGCAAGACTGAAGGGGAGGAGCCGGTACACCTGTGCAAGACTGAGGGGAGGAGCCGGTACACCTGTGCAAGACTGGAGGGGAGGAGCCGGTACACCTGTGCAAGACTGGAGGGGAGGAGCCGGTACACCTGTGCAAGACTGGAGGGGAGGAGCCGGTACACCTGTGCAAGACTGAATATGGAATTGCCCCCACCCATGATTGTTAATACACAGTTGCTCCCTTTTGGGGCCATAACATCCTCCACTCTTCTGGGAAGGCTTTCCTCAAGATTTTAGAGGGCATCTGTTGGAATTTCGGCAAATTTCTGAGGTCAGGTACTGACCCTGGACAAGAAGACACAGCCCATCATCAGTGTTCCAATTCACCCCAATATGATCCCTAGGGGTTTGTAGACACCTGACCATCATACCTATATGAGCTTTCTTGACATCCCATTCCAAAACCATGGCCATGAATATGGAGGTGCCCCTTTTGGGGCTATAACATCCTCCACTCTTCTGGGAAGGCATTCCTCAAGATTTTGGAGGAAGTATGCTGGAATTTCGTCCCATCTCTGAGGTCAGGTACTGACCCTGGACAAGAAGACCTATCCCATCATCAGTGTTCCAACTCATCCCAAATATGATCCCTAGGGGTTTGTAGACACCTGACCATCATATCTATTTGAGTTTTCTTGACATCCCATTCCAAAACCATGGCCATGAATATGGAGGTACCCCCTTTTGGGGCTATAACATCCTCCACTCTTCTGGGAAGGCTTTCCAAAAACGTTTTTTTTTTAATACCAACGATGGGACGCTACCCTCGGCTATGACCTCCACCATTCTTCTGGGGAAGGCTTCCCACAAGATTTCGGAGGGTGTCTGTGGGAACCATTTGTGAGGTCAGGTACCGATGTTGGAGGAGAAGACCTGGCTCGCAATCAGCGTTCCAATTAATTTTTGCTTAAAACGGGTCCAGATGATAATAACCAAACCACTAACAATATAAAGATGGAGCAAATATGCGAAGTAAGAGACATCTTCAACTCATTTCATACAAATAAACATCTGCTACTTCAAAAACAAATGAGGATATGAGACATCATGGAAAGAAAACCGCAATACTTAATGATGCGGTATGACGTTTCTCCTGCTTACTTGAAGGAGCAGCCAGAGTACTCGATTCACGAAAGTCCATGAAGATAAAGAGGTTACCCTCCTGGTCTGGATTCTTTCTTGGATACACAGAATATAATCGGATACTAACATTTATAGGGAAAGTTGATCCAGAGAATATCCGATTTCCTCAAGAAGGACTTTTTTCCCCTTTCAGACTTTTTTCGGTGTCAGGTATGTGTGGTATCCGGTATACGGCCAAACGTTATGGACCTCACCATCACATCTATATGAACTCGTTGGGCATCCCATTCTGAAACGTCATTAGGATGGAATTGGTCCTCCTTTGTGGCCTTGGTCATTAATATGGATTTCTCCTCCTCCCCTCATGGCCATTAATGTAGAGTCACCTTCCACTGTGGCTATAACATCTCCCACTCTACTGGGGAAGCTTTCCACAAGATGTTTGAGGGTTCTTGTGAAAATGTGTGACCATTTGTGAGGTCAGGAAATTATGTTGGATGGGAAAACTTGGCTCATCGGTGATCTGATTCATCCCAAAGGTGATCCGTAAGAGTTTGTGGACACCTGACCATCACACCTATATGAACTCGTTGGGCATCCCATTCTGAAACCATGGTCATTAGGATGGAATTGGTCCTCCTTTGTGGCCTTGGTCATTAATATGGATTTCTCCTCCTCCCCTCATGGCCATTAATGTAGAGTCACCTTCCACTGTGGCTATAACATCTCCCACTCTACTGGGGAAGCTTTCCACAAGATGTTTGAGGGTTCTTGTGAAAATGTGTGACCATTTGTGAGGTCAGGAAATTATGTTGGATGGGAAAACCTGGCTCATCGGTGATCTGATTCATCCCAAAGGTGATCCGTAAGAGTTTGTGGACACCTGACCATCACACCTATATGAACTCGTTGGGCATCCCATTCTGAAACCATGGTCATTAGGATGGAATTGGTCCTCCTTTCTGGCCTTGGTCATTAATATGGATTTCTCCTTCTCCCCTCATGGCCATTAATGTAGAGTCACCTTCCACTGTGGCTATAACATCTCCCACTCTACTGGGGAAGCTTTCCACAAGATGTTTGATGGTTTTTGTGAAAATGTGTGACCATTTGTGAGGTCAGGAAATTATGTTGGATGGGAAAACTTGGCTCATCGGTGATCTGATTCATCCCAAAGGTGATCCGTAAGAGTTTGTGGACACCTGACCATCACATCTATATGAACTCGTTGGGCATCCCATTCTGAAACCATGGTCATTAGGATGGAATTGGTCCTCCTTTGTGGCCTTGGTCATTAATATGGATTTCTCCTCCTCCCCTCATGGCCATTAATGTAGAGTGGCCAGTCTTCTGAGAAATCTTTCCACAAGTATTTGGAGGGTTCTTGTGAAGATGTGTGACCATTTGTGAGGTCAGGAAATTATGTTGGATGGGAAAACTTGGCTCATCGGTGATCTGATTCATCCCAAAGGTGATCCGTAAGAGTTTGTGGACACCTGACCATCACACCTATATGAACTCGTTGGGCATCCCATTCTGAAACCATGGTCATTAAGATGGAATTGGTCCTCCTTTGTGGCCTTGGTCATTAATATGGATTTCTCCTCCTCCCCTCATGGCCATTAATGTAGAGTCACCTTCCACTGTGGCTAGAACATCTCCCACTCTACTGGGGAAGCTTTCCACAAGATGTTTGAGGTTGTCTTTAGAAAATTTGTGCCCATTTGTGAGGTCAGGTCCTGATATTGGATGAGAAGAACTGGCTCACCATCACGGTTCTAACTCATCCCAAAGGTGTTCAGTAGGAATGAGGTCAGGGCTTTGAGTAGAACACTCAAGTTCCTCCACACCAAACTGGACAGACCATGTCTTTATGGAGCTGACTTTGTACACAGGGGTACAGTCATTGTGGAAGAGAAAAGGGTCTTCACCAGGGGCAGACTGACAACTCATGGGGCCCCTGGGCAATAGGGGGTCATGGGGCCCCTGTGTCCTTGCCCAAACTCAAAAAAGCCTATGAAAAAGGTACCAGGGGCATCTCATGGGGCCCCCTACTGACCCCAGGCCCTCGGGCAGTGCCCGAGTTTCCAAATGGTCAGTCCGCCTCTGGTCTTCACCAAACTGTTACCACAAGGTTGGAAGAATGCAACTGTCTACAGTGTCTTTGTAAGAGGTCAGGAAATTATGTTGGATGAGAAAACTTGGCTCATCGGTGATCTGATTCACCCCCCAAAGGTGATCTGTAAGAGTTTGTGGGCACCTGACCATAACACCTATATGAGCTTGTCGGATAGCCAAAACCAAGGCCATTAATATGGATTTGCCGAGTCCTCCTATGGCCACTTATATGGAGTTACCCTTTGTGGCTACAACATTTCCACAGAAGAGGGTCTGTGTGAATTGTGCCCATTTGTGGGGTCAGGTTCTGATGTTGAATGAGAAAAGCTGACTCACATTTGGCGTTCCTCTTCATCCTGTTCAGTAGATTCGAGGTCAGAGCTCTGTACACAACACTTGAGTTCCTCCATGACCTCCTGAACACCCTTGGAATGAGAAGGCCTGATCCTAAAGGTTTTCAAAAGGGTTGATGAATGGTACTGATGTTGGAGGAGAAGACCAGATCCCAAAGGTTTTCAGAAGGGTTGATGGTGGGTGCTGATGTTGGAGGAGAAGACCAGATCCCAAAGGTTTTCAGAAGGGTTGATGGTGGGTGCTGATGTTGGAGGAAAAGGCCTGATCCCAAAGGTTTGCAGAAGAGTTGATGGAGAATACTGATGTTGGATAAGAAGACCTGGTCCCAAAGGTTTTCAGAAATGTTGATGGTGGGCACTGATGTTGAATGAGAAGACCTGATCCCAAAGGTTTTCAGTAGGGTTAAGGGCAGGTACTGATGTTGGATGAGAAGACCTGATCCCAAAGGTTTTCGGAAAGGTTGATGGAGAATACTGATGTTGGATAAGAAGACCTGGTCCCAAAGGTATTCAGAAATATTGATGGTGGGCACTGATGTTGAATGAGAAAACCTGATCCCAAAGGTTTTCAGAAGGGTTCATGGAGGGTACTGATGTTGGATGAGAAGACCTGATCCCAAAGGTTTTTGGGAATGGTTGATGGAGAATACTGATGTTGGATAAGAAGACTTGATCCCTAAGGTTTTTCAGAAATGTTGATGGTGGGTACTGATGTTGAATGAGACCTGATCCCAAAGGTTTTCAGTAGGGTTAAGGGCAGGTACTGATGTTGGATGAAAAGACCTGATCCCAAAGGTTTTCAGTAGATTAAGAACAGGTACTGATGTTGGATGAGAAGACCTGATCCCAAAGGTTTTCAGAAGGGTTGAGGGCAGGTACTGATGTTGGATGAGAAGACCTCATCCCAAAGGTTTTTGGAAGGGTTGATGGAGAATACTGATGTTAGATAAGAAGACCTGATCCCAAAGGTTTTCAGTAGAGTTAAGGGCAGGTACTGATGTTGGATGAGAAGACCTGATCCCAAAGGTTTTGAGAAGGGTTGAGGGCAGGTACTGATTTTGGATGAGAAGACCTGATCTCAAAGTTCTTCCAAAAGTAGGGTAGGGAGGTTAGAGTTCAGAGCTTTGTGCAGGACACTCAAGTTCCTCCACACCAAACTGGTCAGTCCATGTCTTTATGGAGCTGGCTTTGTACGCAGGGGCACAGTCATACTGGAACAGAAAAGGGTCTTCACCAAACTGTTACTACAAGGAAGAGTACAATCATCTACAACGTCTTCGAATGATGTAGTATTATCAGGACACTTTCCTGGAGAAACCTGAACTCTACTATTTGGAGGGGGACCACAGACCATATATTAGGCACGATGGTCAGAATGTAAATATTCTGCCACATAATACAATATACATTTCTATGGCAGTCAGCAGTACTCGACACATTTCCTCTCGGTTCAATGCTCCTTAAATGTGTTTATCATCTGTGCATTTGGTTGGTCTGAGGTTGGAAACCTGAGAAGATCAGTGCTGTTTAATTATGTTTTTTGTTTTTGTTTTTATTTTGCAGCTCAAAATTAAATCTGAACCATTCACAGATGTCAGGCCTACTAGAACACTAATTATAATGGAGATGTTTGTGTCCCTGTTTTTCTGGATCACGTCTCTGTTATCTGTTTATTTTGTTTCCATCATCATTTCTGTGATGTTCTAACAGATACAAAACATAAAAGGATAATTGTCATCAAAAAAAATATTTGTGTATGTAATATTAGGCACGTACTTCATGCAGCATCCATGCTGGTTGGGAACTGGTGGGCACCCCAATGGTTGGGGCATTAATAACATGCAGTGTTTTCCTTGCTATGTGCCAGCATGTCGGAGAACCAGCCTGCATCCCGTCTACACTGTAGGGATGTATGTTCAGCAAAAAATAAAACTGATGACCGGAAACGAAATGAAGACAGTGAAAATTGTTGTGTGCCTTCACATTGGGAGTCATTGGAAAAGTTTGCCTTTACATTGGCATTTGGGAGAAAGGTTCTCATTAGATTAGATGTTTGTGGGGAAGAATCCCTTAAATTGGTGGTGGGTGGGGAAGATCCCTCTTATATTGGTGGTTCGTGGAGAAGAGACCTCTTACATTGAAGGTAAGTGGAGAAGAGCCCTCCTACATTGGTGGTCCATGAGGAAGATCCCTCTTACATTGGTGGTCAGTGGAGAAGAGGCCTCTTACATTGGTGCTCAGTGAAGGGAGCTCTTACATTGGTGGTCCATGAAGAAGATTCCTCTTACATTGGTGGTCAGTGGAAAAGAGGCCTCTTACATTGGTGCTCAGTGAACCACGCTCTTACATTGGTGGTCCATGAATAAGATCCCTCTTACATTGGTGCTTCATGGAGAAGGAAGCTCTTACATTGATGGTAAGTGGAGAAGAGTCCTCTTACATTGGTGGTCCATGAGGAAGATCCCTCTTACATTGGTGGTCAGCGGAGAAGAGGCCTCTTACATTGGTGCTCAGTGAAGGGCGCTCTTACATTGGTGGTCCATGAAGAAGATACCTCTTACATTGGTGGTTCGTGGAAAAGGGACCTTTTACATTGATGGTAAGTGGAAAAGAGCCCTCTTACATTGGTGGTCCATGAAGAAGATCCCTCTTACATTGGTGGTCAGTGGAGAAGAGGCCTCTTACATTGGTGCTCTGTGAAGATCGCTTTTACATTGGTGGTCCATGAAGAAGATACCTCTTACATTGAAGGTAAGTGGAGAAGAGCCCTCCTACATTGGTGGTCCATGAGGAAGATCCCTCTTACATTGGTGGTCAGTGGAGAAGAGGCCTCTTACATTGGTGCTCAGTGAAGGGAGCTCTTACATTGGTGGTCCATGAAGAAGATTCCTCTTACATTGGTGGTCAGTGGAAAAGAGGCCTCTTACATTGGTGCTCAGTGAACCACGCTCTTACATTGGTGGTCCATGAATAAGATCCCTCTTACATTGGTGCTTCATGGAGAAGGAAGCTCTTACATTGATGGTAAGTGGAGAAGAGTCCTCTTACATTGGTGGTCCATGAGGAAGATCCCTCTTACATTGGTGGTCAGCGGAGAAGAGGCCTCTTACATTGGTGCTCAGTGAAGGGCGCTCTTACATTGGTGGTCCATGAAGAAGATACCTCTTACATTGGTGGTTCGTGGAAAAGGGACCTTTTACATTGATGGTAAGTGGAAAAGAGCCCTCTTACATTGGTGGTCCATGAAGAAGATCCCTCTTACATTGGTGGTCAGTGGAGAAGAGGCCTCTTACATTGGTGCTCTGTGAAGATCGCTTTTACATTGGTGGTCCATAAGAAGATACCTCTTACATTGGTGGGTTCGTGGAGAAGAGGCCTCTTACATTGGTGCTCAGTGAAGGGCACTCTTACATTGGTGATCCATGAAGAAGATCCCTCTTACATTGGTGGTTTGTGGAGAAGGGACCTCTTACATTGATGGAAAGTGGAGAAGAGCCCTCTTACATTGGTGGTCCATGAGGAAGATCTCTCTTACATTGGTGGTCAGTGGAGAAGAGGCCTCTTACATTGGTGCTCAGTGAAGGGCGCTCTTACATTGGTGGTCCATGAAGAAGATCCCTCTTACATTGGTGGTTCATGGAGAAGGGACCTTTTACATTGATGGAAAGTGGAGAAGAGCCCTCTTACATTGGTGGTCCATGAAGAAGATCCCTCTTACATTGGTGGTCAGTGGAGAAGAGGCCTCTTACATTGGTGCTCTGTGAAGATCGCTTTTACATTGGTGGTCCATGAAGAAGATACCTCTTACATTGGTGGTTCGTGGAGAAGAGGCCTCTTACATTGGTGCTCAGTGAAGGGACTCTTACATTGGTGATCCATGAAGAAGATCCCTCTTACATTGGTGGTTTGTGGAGAAGGGACCTCTTACATTGATGGAAAGTGGAGAAGAGCCCTCTTACATTGGTGGTCCATGAGGAACATCCCTCTTACATTGGTGGTCAGTGGAGAAGAGGCCTCTTACATTGGTGCTCAGTGAAGGGAGCTCTTACATTGGTGGTCCATGAAGAAGATCCCTCTTACATTGGTGGTTTGTGGAGAAGGGACCTTTTACATTGATGGAAAGTGGAGAAGAGCCCTCTTACATTGGTGGTCCATGAAGAAGATCCCTCTTACATTGGTGGTCAGTGGAGAAGAGGCCTCTTACATTGGTGCTCTGTGAAGATCGATTTTACATTGGTGGTCCATGAAGAAGATACCTCTTACATTGGTGGTTCGTGGAGAAGAGGCCTCTTACATTGGTGCTCAGTGAAGGGCACTCTTACATTGGTGATCCATGAAGAAGATCCCTCTTACATTGGTGGTTTGTGGAGAAGGGACCTCTTACATTGATGGAAAGTGGAGAAGAGCCCTCTTACATTGGTGGTCCATGAGGAAGATCTCTCCTACATTGGTGGTCAGTGGAGAAGAGGCCTCTTACATTGGTGCTCAGTGAAGGGCGCTCTTACATTGGTGGTCCATGAAGAAGATCCCTCTTACATTGGTGGTTCATGGAGAAGAGACCTTTTACATTGATGGTAAGTGGAGAAGAGCCCTCTTACATTGGTGGTCCATGAGGAACATCCCTCTTACATTGGTGGTTTGTTGAGAAGGGACCTCTTACATTGATGGAAAGTGGAGAAGAGCCCTCTTACTTTGGTGGTCCATGAAGAAGATCCCTCTTACATTGGTGGTCAGTGGAGAAGAGGCCTCTTACATTAGTGATCAATGGAGAAGGGCCCTCTTACACTGGTGGTCAGTTGTTGAAAGAGCCCTCTTACATTGTTGGACAGTGAAGGGCCCTCTTTCATTGGTGGTCAGTGGAGAAGGGCCTGTTACATTGGTGGTAAGTGGAGACGAGCCCTCTTACATTGGTAATCAATGGAGAAGGGCCCTTTTACATTGGTGGTCAGTTGATTAGGGCCCTCTTACATTGGTGGTCAGTGAAGGTCCCACTCACATTGGTGGTCAGTTGAGAAGGACCACCATCTTACATTGGAGATCAGCAGAGAAAGGTCTCCTACAGTGTGAGAGGTGTTACCTTAGATTGGTGATCAGCAGGAGAAGGACCCCTTACATTGGAGGTTGGAGGAGGGGTTCCTTCTCACATTGGTAGTCAGTGGGAGACATACCCCATTACATACAATATGTGTTGGTGAAGGAGTGCTTCCCAAATGTGGTCAGTTAGAGAAGGGACCCTTTATATTGGTAGTCAGTAAAGAAGAACCCCCATACACTGCTGGTCAGAGGAGAAGGATTCCCTTACATTGGTAGTCAGCGGAGACTACACTGACCACCCTCATATTAGTGATTAGTGGGGGAAGGTCCCATCTATAATAATGGTCAGTGGGAGAAGGATCCCTTTAAATTGGAGGTTAGAGGAGGAATTCCTCCTCACATTGAGACATACCCCATGACATATGTGTTACTGAAGGAGTGCTCCACTAATGTGGTCAGTTAGAGAAGGGACCCTTTACATTGGTAGTCATTGGAGAAGGATCCCCTTACACTGCTGGTCAGTGGGGAAGTATTCCCTTGCAGTGGAAGTCAGTGGAGACTACCCTCACATTGGCGATCAGTGGGAGAAGGTCCCAGCTATAAGTCAGTGGAGATGGGCCTTTCTACATTGGAGGTCATATAGGGCCCCCTTACATTGGTGGTCCGTTGCCAGATTGCTCACTTTTTAGGTAGATAAAAAGATCATGCCTGTCAGTATTTACCCATTTGAGAGACGAAAAAAGAGACTCAGCTGGTCTCATGTCATAAGTAGCTGCTGAATGGCATTGGCCCTATACCTATGCAGGTGCCATCAGGTGAAAGATTACATCATCACCGCTCCTCACCCCTACCAACCTCTGGAGACCCTCTGGTTGAGGAGAGCTTCTCTAGAGGGTGTCAGGAGTGAGGAGAATGGAGCTTCTTCATGGTTGTCAGTGCTGAAGATGTAGCAGCCAGCTGGTTCTTAGCTGACGTCCATCCTGCATGAAGTAAGCACATCATGTCTCCTTTGCTCTACACAGTTCTTATGTTTAAGGAGCCAGATGTTTATATCTACGGTCATCCTTTGAGACTACTACTATCCCAGGTGAAGAGCTAAGAGTCCTCAGTATGTCTGCAAGCATCTGGCCTAACTAGATAGCTTTCATAGCCTCCTTTATGTTGTCACATTTCTGGTAATAATAATATCAATGGAAAATGTCCAATGCTGCAGACATGCAAAGTAACATGAAAAATGTGCAACGCTGAAGACATATACAGTGTGATAGAAGACGTCAAACAATGAAGACATATACAGTACAATGGAAGATCACCATCAATGAAGACATATACAGTGTGATAGAAGACGTCAAACAATGAAGACACATACAGTGTGATAGAAGGCGTCAAACAATGAAGACACATACAGTATAATGGAAGATCACCATCAATGAAGACACATACAGTATAAGGGAAAATGTCCAACCCTGAAGACATATAAAGTATAATGGAAGACGTCAAACGATGACGACACATACAATATAATACAAGACATTAGATGATGAAGACATATACAGTATAATGGAAAATATGCCACGCTCAAGGCATACAGTCTAATAGAAAACATCTAACAATGAAGACATACAGTGTAATGGAAGATGTCCAACCCTGAAGACACATACAGTATAATGGAAGATGTCCATCAATGAAGACACATAGAGTATAATGGAAGATGTCCATCAATGAAGACATATACAGTATAATAGAAGACATCCAACCCTGAAGACATATACAGTATAATAGAAGACATCCAACCCTGAAGACATATACAGTATAATGGAAGATGTCCATCAATGAAGACATATACAGTATGATAGAAGACATCCAACAATGAAGACATATACAGTATAATGGAAGATCACCATCAATGAAGACATATGCAGTATAATGGAAGATCACCATCAATGAAGACATATGCAGTATAATGGAAGATCACCATCAATGAAGACATATGCAGTATAATGGAAGATGTCCAACGCTGAAGACATATACAGTGTAATAGAAGACGTCAAACGATGACGACATACAGTATAATGTAAGATGTCCAACAATGAAGACATATAGAGTACAATGAAAGATGTCCATCAATGAAGACATACCCAGCATAATGGAAGATCACCATCAATGAAGACATATACAGTACAACGGAAGATGACCATCAATGAAGACATATACAGTACAACGGAAGATGTCCATCAATGAAGACATATAGAGTACAACGGAAGATGACCATCAATGAAGACATACCCAGCATAATGGAAGATGTCCAACCCTGAAGACATATACAGTACAATGGAAGATGTCCATCAATGAAGACATATACAGTATAAGAGAAGATGTCCATCAATGAAGACATATACAGTACAATGGAAGATCACCATCAATGAAGACATATACAGTACAACGGAAGATGACCATCAATGAAGACATATACAGTACAACGGAAGATGACCATCAATGAAGACATACCCAGTATAATGGAAGATGACCATCAATGAAGACATATAGAGTACAACGGAAGATGACCATCAATGAAGACATATAGAGTACAACGGAAGATGTCCATCAATGAAGACATATAGAGTACAACGGAAGATGACCATCAATGAAGACATATAGAGTACAACGGAAGATGACCATCAATGAAGACATACCCAGCATAATGGAAGATGTCCAACCCTGAAGACATATACAGTACAATGGAAGATGTCCATCAATGAAGACATATACAGTATAAGAGAAGATGTCCATCAATGAAGACATATACAGTACAATGGAAGATCACCATCAATGAGGACATATAGAGTACAACAGAAGATGACCACACCGAAGACAAGGCAACTCAACAGTAAGAAACAAAAAAAATGATAATAAAATGAATAGCGAGGTGTCCGTTCCCCAAGGAAAAAGCTTTTCATAACTTCCATGTATTTAATCTACTTCCCGATAGATACATCACTGTCACACCGCAAGGAAATAAAGGACAATAGACCAACTTGAAGTATTTGTTGCTTAGCAACTTTTTATCTATACCGTACTCGTCTACGTAAATGAATCTTCCAGTGATGGCGAGGAACCGGCGGTGCTCGGAGGTGTGTGGGCTGAGAGCTCTCATTAAAAGGACACAAATATTGGAAAAACTCCCTCTGCCACCATGGTGGAGATTGTCCTGTGATAAAAAAGTGACCGCTGCCTACGACATTTCCATGTGCCAAGAGCCATAGACATACGTTGCTTGTCATTCTTCTTCGGCAATCTTTTTATGGATTATTTTCTCTTTCTGTCTATCTGTCTGTCTGTCTGTCCGTCTGTCCATCCGTCCGTCTGTCTGTCTATCTATCTATCTATCTATCTATCTATCTATCTATCTATCTATCTATGGGCTTATGGTGACCATTCCATGAAAAAAAAGTGTTTTTGAATGGCGTAGGCAGTTTAAGGGTGGGCAGGCAGGTGACGCAAATAGTAGGCAACCAAAAATGCAAAGGACGGAAGCAAATGTGGAAAATGAAAAGGTTACGGGAATCTGTTGGGAGGAAAAGACCAAAGCTCTGGCCTGGCAAGTGGATTCTCCACCATGACAATGCTCCTGCACATTCTCCACCATGACAATGCTCCTGTACATTCTCCACCACGACAATGCTCCTGTACATTCTCCACCACGACAATGCTCCTGTACATTCTCCACAACGACAATGCTCCTGTACATTCTCCACCACGACAGTGCTCCTGCACATTCTCCACCATGACAATGCTCCTGTACATTCTCCACCACGACAATGCTCCTGTACATTCTCCACCACGACAATGCTCCTGTACATTCTCCACCACGACAATGCTCCTGTACATTCTCCACCACGACAATGCTCCTGTACATTCTCCACCATGACAATGCTCCTGCACTTTCTCCACCACGACCATGCTCCTGCACATTCTCCACCATGATTATGCTCCTGTACATTCTCCACCATGACAATGCCCCTGCACATTCTCCACCACAACAATGCTCCTGTACATTCTCCTCCAAGAAAATGCTCCTGTACATTCTCCACCACGACCATGCTCCTGCACATTCTCCACCACGACAATGCTCCTCCACATTCTACACCATGACTATGCTCCTCCACATTCTACACCATGACTATGCTCCTGCACATTCTCCACCATGACAATGCTCCTGTACATTCTCCACCACGACAATGCTCCTGCACATTCTACACCATGACTATGCCCCTGCACATTCTCCACCATGACAATGCTTTTGTACATTCTCCACCACGTTAATGCTCCTGTACATTTTCCACCACGACAATGCTACTGTACATTCTCCACCACGTTAATGCTCCTGTACATTTTTCCACCACGACAATGCTACTGTACATTCTCCACCACGACAATGCTCCTGTACATTCTCCTCCACAATAATGCTCCTGCACATTCTCCACCACAACAATGCTCCTGCACATTCTCCGCCATGACAATGCTTCTGTACATTCTCCACCATGACAGTGCCCCTGCACATTCTCCACCATGACAATGCTCCTGTACACTCTCCACCACGAACATGCTCCTGCACATTGATACGTTAAGTATTCGCAAATTCCTGGCCCAGAAATCCATTCCGAGACTTGACCAACCCCCTTAGTCCCCGGACTTAGCACCCCGTGACTTTTGGCTGCTTCCAAAACTAAACAAAATGCCTGTAAAGGGCGCAGATTTTCTGACATTCTGGGGAAATCCAGGGCGCCGCGACAAAGACACCGCGCAGCGTTCCGGAAAATGAATTCCAGGAATGTTCCCGGCGGTGGGATAGTCGGTGCTTCACAAGGGGACCCCTCAGAAGGTGACAACTGCCGCTGGGGTTTAGGTAGGCAAACCTTACAGTCCATTCCGGGAATTAAATGGTCAACAACGAGCTTTCAATCCGCCGCCTCTAGTCACCATCGGTAGCCGTGTGAAAAGGTGACAACGCAGGAGCGCAATTGGGAGACGGACAGAGAGTTGTCACAACCTGTCACTTCCTTATTTTTGATCAGCAGTCGTTCTTAAAATAATAACTGCAATGAAGATCCTTGCTCAGCTGTTTCCTGTGTAGGGTGACAACGCTCTGTCCCTTTCTTCCAATTGTTCTGCTGAGTTGTCACCTCGTCAGAGCCCCTGCCTGAGAATACAGCTGTGCCAATACAGTTTGGACAGCAGCATAGTAGCTGTAGCAGCCCGCAATGAGCAGAGATTGTCATTCTCAGGGGAGACTACAAGTGGCCATTTCAACACACGTCTTGTAATAGGGTGACAACGCTCTGTTCCTGCTTCTTAACTGTGCTCCCGTGTTGTCACCCTAGTGATCCCACCATAAAGGACCTTGCTCTGCCACTTCCTGTTATGGGGTGACAACGCTGTGTCCCTGTCTCCCAATTGCTCTCTTGTGTTGTCACCCTAGTGATCCCACCATAAAGGACCTTTTTCAAGCACTTCCTGTTATGGGGTGACAACACTCTGTCCCTGTTGCCCATAAAGTTCCTTGCTCTGCCACTTCCTGTTATGGAGTGACAACGCTCTGTCCCTGTCTCCCATAAAGGTCCTTGCTCTGGCACTTCCTGTTAAAGGTGACAACGCTCTGTCCCTGTCTCCTAATTGTGCTCCTGTGTTGTCACCCTAGTCATCCCACCATAAAGGACCTTGTTCTGGCACTTCCTGTTATAAGGTGACAATGCTCTGTCCCTGTCTCCCATAAAGGTCCTTGCTCTGGCACTTCCTGTTAAAGGTGACAACGCTCTGTCCCTGTCTTCTAATTGTGCTCCTGTGTTGTCACCCTAGTCATCCCACCATAAAGGACCTTGTTCTGGCACTTCCTGTTATAAGGTGACAACGCTCTGTCCCTGTCTCACAATTGCTCTGCTGTGTTGTCACCCTAGTGATCCTACCATAAAGGTCCTTGTTTAGGCACTTCCTGTTATAGGGTGACAACGCTCTGTCCCTGTCCCCCAATTGCTCTCCTGCGTTGTCATCCTGGTGATCCCACCATAAAAGACCTTGTTCAGGCACTTCCTGTTATGGGGTGACAACACTCTGTCCCTGTCTCCCATAAAGGTCCTTGCTCTGGCACTTCCTGTTATAAGGTGACAAAGCTCTGTTCCTGTCTCCTAATTGTTGTCATCCTGGTGATCCCGTCAGAAAGGTTCAGGCACTTCCTGTTATAAGGTGACAACACTCTGTTGTCTCCCAATTGTGTTCCTGCACCCTTTCACATGGTCTACTGATGGAGACAGTTTTAGCGCACATTACCCAGGCATGGTCCACTGTTGTCACCATCAGGAAACCCTCCCTGCCAGGGGCGGACTGACCATTTGGAAAGTCGGGCACGGGGTCAGTAGGGGGCCCCATGAGATGCCCCTGGTACCTTTTTCATAGGCTTTTTTGAGTTTGGGCAAGGACACAGGGGCCCCATGATCCCCTATTGCCCGGGGGGCCCGGGGTCAGTAGGGTTCCCCACGGGATGCCCCTGGTACCTTTTTCATAGGCTTTTTTGAGTTTGGGCAAGGACACAGGGGCCCCATGACCCCCTATTGCCTGGGGGCCCGGGGTCAGTAGAGGGCCCCATGAGATGCCCCTGGTACCTTTTTCACAGGCTTTTTTGAGTTTGGCAAGGACACAGGGGCCCCATGATCTCCTATTGCCCGGGGGGCCCGGGGTCAGTAGGGGGCCCCATGAGATGCCCCTGGTACCTTTTTCATAGGCTTTTTTGAGTTTGGGCAAGGACACAGGGGCCTCATGATCCCCTATTGCCCAGGGGGCCCGGGGTCAGTATGGGGCCCCATGAGATGCCCCTGGTACCTGTTTCATAGGCTTTTTTGAGTTTGGGCAAGGACACAGGGGCCCCATGATCCCCTATTGCCCGGGGGGCCCGGGGTCAGTAGGGTTCCCCACGGGATGCCCCTGGTACCTTTTTCATAGGCTTTTTTGAGTTTGGGCAAGGACACAGGGGTCCCATGACCCCCTATTGCCTGGGGGCCCGGGGTCAGTAGAGGGCCCCATGAGATGCCCCTGGTACCTTTTTCATAGGCTTTTTTGAGTTTGGGCAAGGACACAGGGGCCCCATGATCCCCTATTGCCCGGGGGGCCCGGGGTCAGTAGGGGGCGTCATGAGATGCCCCTGGTACCTTTTTCACAGGCTTTTTTGAGTTTGGCAAGGACACAGGGGCCCCATGATCACCTATTGCCCGGGGGGCCCGGGGTCAGTAGGGGGCCCCATGAGATGCCCCTGGTACCTTTTTCATAGGCTTTTTTGAGTTTGGGCAAGGACACAGGGGCCTCATGATCCCCTATTGCCCAGGGGGCCCGGGGTCAGTACGGGGCCCCATGAGATGCCCCTGGTACCTTTTTCATAGGCTTTTTTTGAGTTTGGGCAAGGACACAGGGGCCCCATGATCCCCTATTGCCCGGGGGGCCCGGGGTAAGTAGGGTTCCCCACGGGATGCCCCTGGTACCTTTTTCATAGGCTTTTTTGAGTTTGGGCAATGACACAGGGGCCCCATGACCCCCTATTGCCCAGGGGGCCCAGGGTCAGTAGAGGGCCCCATGAGATGCCCCTGGTACCTTTTTCATAGGCTTTTTTGAGTTTGGGCAAGGACACAGGGCCCCATGATCCCCTATTGCCCGGGGGGCCCGGGGTCAGTAGGGTTCCCCACGGGATGCCCCTGGTACCTTTTTCATAGGCTTTTTTGAGTTTGGCAAGGACACAGGGGCCCCATGATCTCCTATTGCCCGGGGGGCCCGGGGTCAGTAGGGGGCCTCATGAGATGCCCCTGGTACCTTTTTCACAGGCTTTTTTGAGTTTGGCAAGGACACAGGGGCCCCATGACCCCCTATTGCCTGGGGGCCCGGGGTCAGTAGGGTTCCCCACGGGATGCCCCTGGTACCTTTTTCATAGGCTTTTTTGAGTTTGGGCAAGGACACAGGGGCCCCATGACCCCCTATTGCCTGGGGGCCTGGGGTCAGTAGAGGGCCCCATGAGATGCCCCTGGTACCTTTTTCATAGGCTTTTTTGAGTTTGGGCAATGACACAGGGGCCCCATGACCCCCTATTGCCCAGGGGGCCCGGGGTCAGTAGAGGGCCCCATGAGATGCCCCTGGTACCTTTTTCATAGGCTTTTTTGAGTTTGGGCAAGGACACAGGGGCCCCATGATCCCCTATTGCCCGGGGGGCCCGGGGTCAGTAGGGTTCCCCACGGGATGCCCCTGGTACCTTTTTCATAGGCTTTTTTGAGTTTGGCAAGGACACAGGGGCCCCATGATCTCCTATTGCCCAGGGGGCCCGGGGTCAGTACGGGGCCCCATGAGATGCCCCTGGTACTTTTTTCATAGGCTTTTTTTGAGTTTGGGCAAGGACACAGGGGCCCCATGATCCCCTATTGCCCGGGGGCCCCATGAGTTGTCAGTCCGCCCCTGCTCCCTGCCATTGCTGGAGGGCGTGTAGATAGGAAATGGCTGCAAAGGACTTGCGTACGATACGCGGTGCAATGTGCAAATGTCATTGGGCTTGGATTTACATCTCCTCGAAGGAAGTCCCGCTCCGTATTCCTCCTCCTCGGTGTCGACTCCAATCGCTCCATCGCGCCGATCGGTGTCAGAGTGGAAACGAGGCTTTCGAAGGCGAGAGCTCTCCGTTTCCACCACCGGCTCCAGGTTCCTCCACCGATAATGAATGAAGTCCACGCGGCTCTCCTGACTAGTCTGATGTATCTGCAGGACCTCGTGGGAAACGTCGAGTTAGAAGAAGACACGGAAAGCCCTTTAATCCCGGGACGTTGTTTTCTTGGGGTAACCTACTGAAAACAAGGAAGGGCGACCCCCGGACCTCACAGGCAGAGGAAGCCGATGGGGAGGAGGCTCGGGGGCCCCCGCCGCGGTGATAATATCTTGTTAAAACATTCATGGCTGAATTTGAGATCATGAAACATTTAGAAGCAGCTGTGATAAATTATGAAAATATTTAGAGTGCTCCCGTTAGCTAATTGCCGGCAGAGTGCGCAAAACGAGAGAGGGGAGGAAAGGAGAAAAAAAAAAAAAACCCCCATCGTACACAAACAAAAAATAAAACTAATACAATTTCTGGGCCGGAGAGGAAATGAAAAGATAACCCTCGGCGTGCCAAAGCCGCGGATCGCTTCCTTCTCCGGGTAAACATGACGATTACGAGAGGAAACGACACAATCTGGAGGAACATCTAGGATACGGTGGAGAAACAAAAGTCTTTCTGGGACCTTTGATACCGTGACGTGGATGGAAGAGGAACTGGAGGGGAGCAAAAGTGAGTTTTCACGCGCGAAAATTGGGTGAATTTGGCAGAAATTGGAAGATACGAAAAAAAAAGAGAAGACCCAAAATGAACCCCAAAAAAACATTAAATAAAGAAAATAGGAACGTCAATTTTTTTGAAAGCTAATTTTTCTGCAATCTAGTTAAGGGGATGGAGACCACTGACCATCTTCTTCAAGCCTTCGCTGGTGGTTGGGGATCAGGTTGTCCTCTCAACCAATACACTGATGTATACTTAGAAAATTCAATGCTCAACCCAACACGATCTATGTGGTTGACATGTGTGAGATGGCCCCAAGGATGAGGCCATCTCACATACACTCACCGGCCACTTTATTTGGTCCACCTTGCTACTGCCAAGAAAATCTCACCCACACACCACCACCAGCCTGAACCGGTGATACAAGGCAGGATGGATCCACCACCACCACAACCTGAACCATTGGTACAAGGCAGGATGGATCCATGACACCACCAGCCTGAACCGTTGACACAAGGCAGGATGGATCCACCACACCATGACACCACCAGCCTTAACCGTTGATACAAGGCAGGATGGATCCAGCACACCATGACACCACCACCACCAGCCTGAACCATTGGTACAAGGCAGGATGGATCCACCACACTATGACACCACCAGCCTGAACCATTGATACAAGGCAGGATGGATCCACCACACCATGACACCACCACCACCAGCCTGAACCCATTGGTACAAGGCAGGATGGATCCATGACACCACCACCACCACCAGCCTGAACCATTGATACAAGGCAGGATGGATCCACCACACCATGACACCACCAGCCTGAACCGGTGATACAAGGCAGGATGGATCCACCACCACCAACCTGAACCATTGGTACAAGGCAGGATGGATCCATGACACCACCAGCCTGAACCATTGACACAAGGCAGGATGGATCCACCACACTATGACACCACCAGCCTGAACCATTGATACAAGGCAGGATGGATCCACCACACTATGACACCACCAGCCTGAACCATTGATACAAGGCAGGATGGATCCACCACACCATGACGCCACCACCACCAGCCTGAACCATTGGTACAAGGCAGGATGGATCCATGACACCACTGCCACCAGCCTGAACCATTGATACAAGGCAGGATGGATCTACCCACACCATGACACCACCAGCCTGAACCGTTGGTACAAGGCAGGATGGATCCAACAATCTAGTTAAGGGGATGGAGACTACTGACCATCTTCTTCAATCCTCCACTGGAGATTGGGGATCAGGTTGTCCTTAGAAAATTCAATGCTCAACCCAATATGTGGTTGACATATCTGAGGTGGCCCCACCTTTGTGTAAGGCTGAGGCCATCTCACATACACTCACCGGCCACTTTATTTGGTCCACCTTGCTACTGCCAAGTATCAATGGTTCAGGCTGGTGGTGGTGGCGTCATGGTGTGGGGAGGATTTATCCCCCCCACACCAGGACACCACCACCAGCCTGAACTGTTGATACAAGGCAGGATGGATCCACCACACCATGACACCACCACCACCAGCCTGAACCGGTGATACAAGGCAGGATGGATCCACCACACCATGACACCACCACCACCAGCCTGAACCGTTGATACAAGGCAGGATGGATCCACCATACTGTGACACCACCACCAGCCTGAACCGTTGATACAAGGCAGGATGGATCCACCACACTATGACACCACCACCACCACCAGCCTGAACCGTGATACAAGGCAGGATGGATCCACCATACTGTGACACCACCACCAGCCTGAACCGGTGATACAAGGCAGGATGGATCCACCATACTGTGACACCACCACCAGCCTGAACCGTTGATACAAGGCAGGATGGATCCACCACACCATGACACCACCACCACCAGCCTGAACCGTTGATACAAGGCAGGATGGATCCATGCTTTTCTGTTGTTTTTTCGGCCAGTTCTGACTCTACCATCTGAACCTCACAGCTGAAATCGAGACTCATTAGGCCAGGCAACGTTTTTCTGATCTTCCATTGTTCAATTTTGGTGAGCCTGTGGGAATTGTAACATTTCCCGTTCTTAGCTGACAGGAGTGGCACCCTTCTGCTGCTGTAGCCCATCTGCGTGTTGTATGGTATTCTGCATACCTTGGTTGCAACGATTGGTTATTTGAGTTTCTGTTGCCTTTCCATCATCTCCAACCAGTCTGCCCATTCTTACTCCTCTACCAGTGATCCGAGTTATTTGAATACTTGGACCTGCTGGATTTGGATTTGCAATTGGTGTCGATATTTCTGGTGACATCAGTGGTTAGTCCATATAGTAGAATGGGCCGGATCAGAGTTTGGAAGGGACAATGTTGGTCTTGGTGGAGATGTTAGCCTTTTTCCAAAGGCACCATTTGAACGAGAAGAAGGATACTATTGCCGGGCCAATACTGCTGTGGACTTCAGTGGTGGATTCCATCTTCCACTCCTATACCAGCGATCCCAGTTATTTGAATACTTGGACCTGCTGGATTTGGATTTGCAATTGGTGTCGATATTTCTGGCTACATCATTGGTTAGTCATATCAGTGCCTTAAGTCTTCCTCAAGGTGTTTTATTCCGTGCTGCTCCTTGAACCCTCCAGTAGACAGCTCGCTCTATCCAGAGTTTAAGTGGCAGCCAACTGGTGTTCATTCTGCGAAGAAGGCCAAACCATAGCAGTCTGCATTTTTGGATTTGGATTTGACTGAAAGTTGCTGGTTGCAACTTGTCCGAATTCTCTAATTTTATGACGATCACAAAAAGCGACACCTAAAATCTGTCTTAGTCAGGGGCGGACTGACCATTCGAGCACTCGGGCATTGCTCAAGGGTCTGGAATCAGTAGGGGGCCCCATGAAATGCCCCTGGTACCTTTTATAGGTTTTTTTGGGTGTGCTTTGAGTGTGGGCAAGGACACAGGGGCCCCATGATCCCCTATTGCCGGGGCACCCATGAGTTGTCAGTCCGCCCCTGGTCTTAGGCATTGCTTTTGGAAGACCTTGAGTGTATTCATGTCAACGTTTCTGATCCATATAGTAGAATGGACAGGATCAGAGTTTGGAAGGGACAATGTTGGTCGTGGTGGAGATGTTAGCCTTCTTCCAAAGGCACCAGTTGAACGAGAAGAAGGCTACTGTTGCCGGGCCAATACTGCTGTGGACTTCAATGGTGGATGCCACCTTCCACTCCTATACCAGCGATCCCAGTTATTTGAATACTTGGACCTGCTGGATTTGGATTCCTTCAATGTGAACATACAGTAGGTGCTGTGCTTGTGGGTAGAGATGAGCGAATCGAACTTGGCGAAGTGGAATTCGTTTCGAATTTCAGGAAAAATTCGATTCGCATCGAATCCGAATTTTAGCAAACTTCGGATGCACGAATCAAATTTTTCCCGATCAGCCCGGCAAAAGTGTATCTGCAGAGAGCTCCGCTATTTCTGACAGTTCTCTGACAGTTTATTTACAGCGGTTGAAACATTGTATCTATTTGTTTCCATTTAGGATACAGATGTTTTTATTCGGAAACAAATAGATACAATGTTTTCAACCGCTGTAAATGTGAAGGAACTGTCAGAGAACTGTCAGAAATAGCGGAGCTCTCTGCAGATACACTTTTTGCTGTACTAGAATACTTCTTTTCATTCTTCTTCTTCTTTTTCTTTTCATTCTTCTTTTCATTCTTCTTCTTCTTTTTCTTTTCATTCTTCTTTTCATTCTTCTTCTTCTTCTTTTCATTCTTCTTCTTTTCATTCTTCTTTTCATTCTTCTTCTTCTTCTTTTCATTCTTCTTCTTTTCATTCTTCTTTTCATTCTTCTTCTTTCTTCTTCTTTTCATTCTTCTTCTTCTTTTTCATTCTTCTTCTTCTTTTCATTCTTCTTCTTTTCATTCTTCTTTTCATTCTTCTTCTTTTCATTCTTCTTCTTCTTTTCATTCTTCTTTTCATTCATTCTTCTTTTCATTCTTCTTCTTCTTCTTTTCATTCTTCTTCTTCTTCTTTTCATTCTTCTTTTCATTCTTCTTCTTCTTCTTTTCATTCTTCTTCTTCTTCTTTTCATTCTTCTTTTCATTCTTCTTCTTTTCATTCTTCTTCTTCTTCTTCTTTTCATTCTTCTTTTTCTTCTTTTCATTCTTCTTTTCATTCTTCTTCTTCTTCTTTTCATTCTTCTTTTTCATTCTTCTCATTCTTCTTTTCATTCTTCTTTTCATTCTTCTTCTCATTCTTCTTTTCATTCTTCTTCTTCTTCTTTTCATTCTTCTTCTTCTTTTCATTCTTCTTTTCATTCTTCTTTTCATTCTTCTTCTTCTTCTTTTCATTCTTCTTTTCATTCTTCTTCTTCTTCTTTTCATTCTTCTTCTTCTTTTCATTCTTCTTTCATTCTTCTTCTTCTTCTTTTTCATTCTTCTTCTTCTTCTTTCATTCCTCTTTTCATTCTCTTCTTTTCATTCTTATTTCCATTCTTCTTCTTGAAGAATTCTTCTTTCTTCTTTTAATTCTTCTTCTTCTTCTTTTCATTCTTCTTTTCATTCTTCTTCTTCTTCTTTTCATTCTTCTTCTTCTTCTTTTCATTATTCTTTTCATTTCTTCTTCTTTTCATTCTTCTTCTTCTTTCTTTTCATTCTTCTTTTTCTTCTTTTCATTCTTCTTTTCATTCTTCTTCTTCTTTCTTCTTCTTCTTTTCAATTCTTCTTCTTCTTCTTTTCATTCTTCTCATTCTTCTTTTCATTCTTCTTTTCATTCTTCTTCTCATTCTTCTTTTCATTCTTCTTCTCTTCTTCTTTTTTCATTCTTCTTCTTCTTCTTTTCATTTCTTCTTTTCATTCTTCTTCTTCTTCTTTTCATTCTTCTTCTTCTTTTCATTCTTCTTCTTCTTCTTCTTTTCATTCTTCTTCTTCTTTTCATTCTTCTTCTTCTTTTCATTCTTCTTCTTCTTTTCATTCTTTCTTCTTCTTTTCATTCTTCTTCTTTTCATTCTTCTTTCTTCTTCTTTTCATTTCTTCTTCTTCTTTTCTTTTCATTCTTCTTTTCATTCTTCTTCTTCTTCTTTTCATTCTTCTTCTTCTTCTTTTCATTCTTCTTTTCATTCTTCTTCTTCTTTTCATTCTTCATTCTTCTTCTTTTCATTCTTCTTTTCATTCTTCTTCTTCTTCTTTTCATTCTTCTTCTTCTTCTTTTCATTCTTCTTTTCATTCTTCTTCTTCTTCTTTTCATTCTTCTTCATTCTTCTTGTCATTCTTCTTCTTCTTGTCATTCTTCTTTTCATTCTTCTTCTCATTCTTCTTTTCATTCTTCTTCTTCTTTTTCATTCTTCTTTTCATTCTTCTTCTTCTTCTTTTTCTTCTTCTTTTTCTTTTCTTCTTCTTCTTTTCATTCTTCTATTCATTCTTCTTCTTCTTCTTTTCATTCTTCTTCTTCTTTTCATTCTTCTTCTTCATTCTTCTTTCATTCTTCTTTTCATTCTTCTTTTCATTCTTCTTTTCATTCTTCTTTTCATTCTTCTTCTTCTTCATTTCATTCTTCTTCATTCTTCTCTTCTTCTTTTCATTCTTCTTTTCATTATTCTTTTCATTCTTCTTCTCATTCTTCTTTTCATTCTTCTTCTTCTTCTTCTTCTCTTCCTTCTTCATCTTCTTCATCTTCTTCTTCTTTTCATTCATTCTTCTTCTTCATCTTCTCCTTCTTCATTCTTCTTCTTCTTCTTCTTTTCTTTTCATTCTTCTTCTTCGTCTTCTTCTTCTTCTTCTTCCTCATCTTCTTCGTCGTGCCCCGTGACTGCCCAAATGAGTGAAGTGTGCGGTGATTCTAAGATGGACGGCACTCATCTGCATGTCATACTGACTGACAGTATTATTTCTCTTCCCCAGCAGACTCCAAGGGCATTTAAATTAAAGGTACAGTGTTCTGCACTAATATAAAGGCTCTCTGAAGCCTAGAAACACCCTTTTAATAAGTTAAATTCGCGGCGAATAAATTCGCATCGAATCGAATTTTCTCCCGCAAATTCGGCGAATCAGCCGAATCGAATTTTTTGAATAATTCGCTCATCTCTACTTGTGGGTCTACACAGGGAGCAGGTGACTATAATATGCCCGGCATGACTGTTGGTCCTGGATCTGATCAATGTCTGAATGGTGACGTATCTTCACTCAAGGCCACCCGCCCAACATATAGGATCTTCTAAGTGCTAGCCTGAGAGACAAATGCCCTTCTTCCACCAGGATCAGTACTCCCCTTGCTGCCATAGAAAGTTAACCAAGTTCTTGGGTTCAAAGAGAGGATGATGGGGGGAGCAGCAGTTCTGGTTTCTGTTGAAAAGTGAATGTTTCCTTTAAATGTAATCAAGTGCACGACGATTGCTGAACTTCATTGCTGCTCATTGTTTTTGGCTTTATATTTTCCTCCTAAAACCTCCTCCTAAGGACAATTCTTTCTAGTTTTGAAACTTTTGTGGGGGTCACAAAAGATTTCTGGTGAACGCCTACAACGTATTGTGCCTGTAAACATTTTGGATTTACGTTTCATGGATGCGTCTGATACGTCTGCTATATTAATATGCAAAAAAAAAAAAGAAGTTTCGAGTTTAGTGATGCAGCCCCAAGCTGCCTGTGGCTTTGGGGAAATCAGATAGCAAGGCCTGGTTCTGGTTCATACGGTAATGGGATGCATGTGTCTGTGGGAATATTTTTGGTCTTGGTTTCCTAGATGTGCCTGGCAGGAAGATTTTGTAGCCTGGGACTGGATAATGGGCAGTGTGCGGTGACTGTAATTTCCAAAGGTCACTGTAGGACAGCCAGGAAGTCCTCCACCATTCTGGGAATTGAAGTAATCCAGTGGGATTCCTGTTGGACAGAAATGTACGTTAGAGGAAGATTGAGACCCGTTGAGGACACGAGAAGATCTTCCTCTGGTAACTGTGCAGAGAACCCTGATGTGCCTCCCTGGGAGCTTTTTGAAGAGAATAAACTGGATTCATCCCCGGGGTGACTTGTGGGGAATAAAGAGAGACTTCGGGTATTGGAAGGGGAATTCATTTTCTAACCCTGCATGGCAGGTAAGTACAGAGAAGAGGATGAAGATGATGAAGAAGGGGGTAAAAATGGCAGTGCAGCACTTACCTGCTCCCTCTTGATTGGCTGTTCTCACTTTATTTTTCCTCTCACCAGCCCTCTGATGGTTCCCACAGTCTTGTGGGCCTCAAGTTTTCTTGGTTTCTCACCCAGTGGGTCCCCATTAGCATCCCCTGATTGACAGCTTTCACTTTGTGTCTCCTCTTTCCGGCCCTCTGATGGTTCCCGCAGTCTGTGCGTGCCTCAAGCTCTCTTGGACTCTTCCCCGGTGAGTCTCCATCAATGTCCTCCCTCCTGATTGCCATTGGTTTCCCAAGGTTTACCTATATTCTGTCTTCTGTCTTGGTTGAACCTCTAGGGCAGAGTCACTCCTGAGCTCTGTCCAGATTAGCTGCACTCACTTTGTGTTTGATCGTTCTGGCCCTCTGATGGTTCTCTCAGTGTGTGTTCCTCAAGCTCTTTGGGGTGTCTTCCCTGGTGAGTCTCCATCAATGTCCTCCCTCCTGATTGCCATTGGTTTCCCAAGGTTTACCTATACTCTGTCTTCTGTCTTGGTTGAACCTCTAGGGCAGAGTAACCTCTGAGCTCTCTCCAGATTAGCTGCACTCACTTTGTGTTTGATCTTTCTGGATCTCTGATGGTTCTCTCAGCCTGTGTTCCTCAAGCTCTCTTGGTCTCTTCCGCGGTGAGTCTCCATCAATGTCCTCCCTCCTGATTGCCATTGGTTTCCCAAAGTTTACCTATATTCTGTCTTCTGTCTTGGTTGAACCTCTAGGGCAGAGTCACCTCTGAGCTCTCTCCAGATTAGCTGCACTCACTTTGTGTTTGATCTTTCTGGTCCTCTGATGGTTCTCTCAGCGTGTGTTCCTCAAGCTCTCTTGATTTCTTGCCTGGTGGTTTTTCATTAATGTCTTCCATTCTGATTGCCTTTGGTTCCCCAGAGTCAACCTTCCTGGTTGGATTGTTAGGGTAGAGTTACCTCTGAGCTCTTTTCCTCTTGGTCACCCCATTCTTGGGTCTAATGGGTGATACGAGGTTACATCTCTTGGCGACACCTAAGGATGGAGTCCCTTCCCAGCCTTCACCACAACCCCCACCTCCATAACAACCCTCACCACCCACTTGTAACCTGTTATAGGTGACAATGCAAGAATGCATGGATTTCCTTGAAGACTGCTGGAACGTACCATCTTTTGGCCAGAGACCCTGGTTAATCAATGTGATTTCTGAAGTTCTGCAGCAGCGGAAGAGGGGACACATGTGGCTTGGAGACCAGGTGGGATCTGTGAGAGGCTGTGAGCTGCTTGACTCTCGTTCCCGGGAAAGTCCAGAGCTGTGAAGGTGAGTGTCTTTCTCTGTCGCGCTGGGAGGGGAGTGGTCGGTGTATGGGGAAATTGTAGTGGAAGGTTCTCTCGGGTGCACGGGGGCAGGGGTGTTGTTGGCCAATGTTAGGCTCTCTCCGAGGGGGGTATTGTGTGGGAGAGGAATAACACAAATCCCCCCTCCTGGGCTGTAGGCTGCTTGACTCTCGTTCCTGAGAAAGTCTAGAGCTGTGAAGGTGAGTGTCTTTCTCTGTCGCGCTGGGAGGGGAGTGGTCGGTGTATGGAGAAATTGTAGTGGAAGGTTCTCTCGGGTGCAAGGGGGCAGGGGTGTTGTTGGCCAATGTTAGGCTGTCTCCGAGAGGGGGTATTGTGTGGGGAGGGAGGGTATTGGAGGGTAATGTGTGGGGGAGGAATAACACAAATCCCCCCTCCTAGGCTGTGGGCTGCTTGACTCTCGTTCCTGGGGATGTCCAGAGTTGTGAAGGTGAGTGTCTTTCTCTCTCTCGCTGGGAGGGGAGTGGTCGGTGTATGGGGAATTTGTAGTGGAAGGCTCTCTTGGGTGGAAGGGGGCAGGAGTGTTGTTGGCCAATGTCAGGCTCTCTCTGGGGGGGGGGGGGGTATATTGAGTGGGGGAGGGAGGGTATTGAAGGGTATTGTGTGGGGAGAGAATAATAACACAAATCCCCCCTCCTAGGCTGTGGGCTGCTTGACTCTCTTCCTGGGGATGTCCAGAGTTGTGAAGGTGAGCGCCTTTCTCTCTCTTGCTGGGAGGGGAGTGGACGCTGTATGGTGGCGATGGTAGTGGAAGGCTCTTTCAGGTTGAGGGGAGCAAGGGTGATGTTGGCCAATGTCAGACTCTCTCTGGAAAGGGGGGGGGAGTTTGAAGGGTATTGTGTGAGGGAGGAATAACACAAATCCCTCCTCCTAGGCTGTGGGCTGCTTGACTCTCGTTCCCGGGGATGTCCAGAGATATGAAGGTGAGTGTCCTTTTCTCTCTTGCTGGGAGGGGAGTGGCCATTGTATGGGGGCGATGGTAATGGAAGGCTCTCTTGGGTGGAAGGGGGCAGGGGTGTTGTTGGCTAATGTCAGGTGGGGGGGTACTGTGTGGGGGCAGAATAACACAAATCTCCCTTCCTAGGCTGTGGGCTGCTTGACTCTCATTCATTCCCGGGGATGTCCAGAGTTGTGAAGGTAAGTTTCTTTCTCTCTCTTTCTGGGAGAGGAGTGACCAGTATATGGGGTGATGGTAGTGGAAGGGGGCATGGGTGTTGTTGGCCAATGTCAGGCTCTCTCTGGGGGGGTGGGGGGGGGGTATTGTGTTGGGGCGGAATAACACAAATCTCCCCTCCTAGGCTTTGGGCTGCTTGACTCTCATTCCCGGGGATGTCCAGAGTTGTGAAGGTAAGTCTCTTTCTTTCTCTTTCTGGGAGGGGAGTAGCCGGTATATGGGGGGCGATGGTAGTGGAAGGCTCTCTTGGGTGGAAGGGGTGTTGTTGGCCAATATCAGGCTCTTTCCCGGGGGTCAAAGTTTGTGTTGCCTAGGGCAGCACAAAACCTAAATCAGGCGTATCCAAACTATGACCCTCCAGCTGTTGAAGTATTACAAGTCCCATCATGCCTCTGCCTCTGGGTGTCTTCCCTGTGGATGCCAGAGTCTTCCAAGGCCTCATGGGACTTGCAGTTCCTCAACATCTGGAGGGCCATAGTTTGGACACCCCTGACCTAAAGACACCACTGGTGGATGGAGAGTGTGCAGAATGGCGCTGGATTTAATTTTTTTTTTTTTTTTTTTTTTTTGAGGGAATGGGAGTTTTTGCTCACACATCAGGGGGAGGGGGGGCCCAGTTTGTCATCTTCACCTGGCCGCTAGCTAGAGTACAGAAGTGCCTTGCAGGGGCGGACTGACAACTCATGGGGCCCCGGGCAATAGGGGATCATGGGGCCCCTGTGTCCTTGCCCAAACTCAAAAAAGCCTATGAAAAAGGTACCGGGGGGCATCTCATGGGGCCCCCTACTGACCCCTGGGCCCTCGGGCAGTGCCTGAGTCTCCAAATGGTCAGTCCGCCCCTGGTGCCTTGTGACCTTGAACACCTTCTGTTGCTTACTTGGAATCTCCGTAACATGAAAAAAAATGATATCTACTGCCAAGTCCACCTTAAAAAGATGGATATTTGTTAGTTAAAAAGAAAAAAGCCCAATAATTCCTAGAAGAAGAAAAAAAAAAACAACTTGAAAATAGCTGTTTCCATTTCTACTGACCTTTCTTAGGACAAGCAGCAGATTATTTGAAGAGTTGTGTGCTCTTTGAAGGATGTACTGTCCTCAATTCTATTAAGACCATAAGCATTGTTCTTTCTGCTCAAAGCGGGTCCAGATGATAATAACCACACCATTAACGCCGTAAAGATGCAACAAATATGCAAAGTAAGAGACATCTTCACCTAATTTTCTACAAATAAACATCTGCTACATAAAAAAAAAACCCCAAAGGATATGAGACACAAAGGGAAGCTAAACCGCAATCCTAATGATGCAGCATTCTACGTGACCTTTCTCCTGTGTGCTGCTTAATTAGCCCGAAAGAGGAGCAGCCGGAGTGATCATGACGTCCATTAAGATAAAGAGGTTTCCCAGTATGGATGGTTAGTTTATAGAGGAAGAGCAGGTGAGTGTCAGGTACGTGTGTCATCCACAATATGGCCAGTTGACATGGACACCAGACCATCACACCTACATGAGCTTGTTGGATATCCCATTCCAAAACCATGGCCATCAATATGGAGTTGCCTCCTTGGCAGCAATCACATCCTCCACTCTAGGAAGACCTTTCATTAGATTTTGGAGATGTATGTGGGACTTTGTGCCCATTTGAGAGGTCAGGTACTGATGTTGGCTGAGGAGACCTGGCTCACAACTAGTGCTCAAATTCATCCCAAAGGGGGTCAGTAGGGTTGAGGTCAGGGCTCTGTGTAGGACACTCGAGTTCCTCCATGACCTCAAGCCTACTGAACATCTTTGGGATGAGAAAAACATCATCCCAAAAGTATTCCGTAGGGTTAGGGGCAGGTACTGATGTTGGATGAGAACCTGGCTCACAACCTTCAAATATCCCAAAGGTCTTCCAAATGTAGGTTTGAGAGATCAAAAGGACCGTGTAGAACACTTGAGTTCCTCCACACCTGGACCGTGTAGAACACTCTTGAGTTCCTCCACACCAAACTGGTCAAACCATGTCTTTATGGAGCTTACTTTGTACACAGGGGCACAGTCATTGTGGAACAGAAAAGGGTCTTTACCCATTTCTGCCCATTTGTGAGGTTAGGTCCTGATGTTGGATGAGAAGACCTGGCTCACCATCGGGGTTCTAATTAATCCCAAAGGTATTCAGTAGGGTTGAAGTCAGGCATCTGTGCAGGACACTCAAGTTCCTCCACACCAAACTGGTCAAACCATGTTTTTATGGAGCTGACTTTGTACACAGGGCACAGACATTGTGGAACAGAAAGGGTCTTCACCAAACTGTTACCACAAGGCTGGAAGAACGCAACTGTCTACAGTAACTTTGTATGATGTAGCATTATCAGTACCCCTTAGGTAATGATGTTAGGTGAGAAGACCTGGCTCACAACTGGCATTCCAATTCATTCCAAAAGTGTTTAGTAGGGTTGAAGTCAGGGATCTGTGCAGATATCACGTACATGGTGATGAAGACCAATGGAGAGATGGCTTCCCTTGCGGCTAAGTTCCAGACTCCAATGAGAGTATGACAGTGGGAGTCTGGCCCAAAGTTGCACAGGTCACCTGTTGGAGTGCTGGTTGGTGGTCTGCAGACAGGAGGCGCCTGTGCGTGGTATGTAAGCCCTTCCGGGATTTAGATGTTTACTGGGTAGTCGGTTCAAGCCAAAGTCAGGTACCAGGTGGGAATCAGAGCAGACGTAGTCAGATGGGATAGCCGAGGTCATACACAGAGGAGCGAGAGAGAGAGTATCTGTAAGCCAAGTCGAGGTCATCAGGAGATCATGGGTAAAGCAGAGTAGACGGTCCAGAAGCAAGCCAAGTCGGTAACAGGAAATCACAGGTCAGAATCACAGGAAACAGGAAACAAGAACAGGGCATAGTGAGCTAGAGATCATCCAGCAACTTGAGGAAGTGATGAGCCTCCTTATAAAGGCCGTCTGGCACCAAACTGAGGCTGATGTGTACTTCTGCGGCCATGCAGAGTACTGGCAAAAATGCCAGATCTTCCAGAACTTCTGCCGTGGACAGGACCCTGACAGCAGGACACTCGAGTTCCCCCACATCAAACTGATCAAACCATGTCTTTATGGACCTGGCTATGTCCACAGTCTCATCCAACATCAGTATTGCCCCTTGGGTACTGATATGAATGAGAAGACCTGGCTCACAATCGGCATCCCAATTTATACCAAAGGTGTTCAGTGGGGCTAAAAGTCAAGGCTCTGTGAAGGATTGCACCCATCATACCTATATGGAGTTTGTCCCTTTTTCTGGCTATAACATCCTCCACTCTTCTGAGAAGTCTTTCCACATGATTTATTTGTCTTTAGGAATTTGTGCCCATTTTTGTGAGGTCAGGTCCTGATTTTGGATGAGAAGACCTGGCTCACCATCGGGTTCTAATTAATCTCAAAGCTGTTCAGTAGGGTTGAGATCAGGGCTCTGAGCAGAACACTCAAGTTCCCCCACACCAAAACTGTCAAACCATGTCTTTATGGAGCTGATTTTGTTCACGGGAGCACAGTCATCGTGGAACAGAAAAGAGTCTTCATCAAACTGTTGCCACAAAGGTTGGATGAACGCAACTGTCTACAGTATCTTTGTATGATGTAGCATTACCAGTACCCCTTAGGTACAGATGTTAGATGAGAAGACCTGGCTCACAACTGGCATTCCAATTCATTCCAAAAGTGTTCAGTAGGGTTAAAGTCAGGATCTGTGCAGGACACTGGTGAGTTTCCCCCACATCAACTGATCAAAACCATGTCTTTATGGACCTGGCTATGTCCACAGTCTAATCCAACATTAGTAATGCCCCTCAGGTACTGATTTTGGGATGAGAAGACCTGGCTCACCATCGGTGGTTCTAACTCATCCCAAAGCTGTTCAGTAGGTTGAGGTCAGGGCTCTGAGCAGAACACTCAAGTTCCTTCACACCAAACTGGTCACAAACCATGTCTTTATGGAGCTGGTTTTGTTCATGGGTCACAGTCATTGTGGAACAGAAAAGGGTCTTCACCAAACTGTTTACCCCAAGGTTGGAAGAACGCAACTGTCTACAGTGTCTTTGTATGATGTAGCATTAAACAGTACCCCTTAGGTACAGATCTTATATGAGAAGACCTGGCTCACAATTGGCATTCCAATTCATTCTAAAGGTGTTCAGTAGGGTTGAAGTCAGGAGCTTTGAGCAGAACACTCAAGTTCCTCCACACCAAACTGGACAGACCATGTCTTTATGGAGCTGACTTCGTACACAGGGCAGAGTCATTGTGGAACATAAAAGGGTCTTCACCAAACTGTTACCACAAGGTTGGAAGAACGCAGCTGTCCTACAGTATCATTGTATGATGTAGCATTATCAGTACCCCTTAGGTACTGATGTTAGGTGAGAAGACCTGGCTCACAATTGGCATTCCAAAAGTGTTTAGTAGGGTTTGAAGTCAGGGATCTGTGCAGGTATCACGTACCTGGTGATGGAGGCCAATGGAGAGAGGGCTTCCCTTGCGGCTAAGTTTCCGGACTCCCCTGAGAGTAGGACAGCAGGAGTCTGGCCCAAAGTTGAAGTCAGGGATCTGTACAGGACACTTAAGTTCCTCCACACCAAACTGGACAGACCATGTCTTTATGGAGCTGACTTCGTACACAGTGGGGCACAGTCATTGTGGAACCTTAATAAAAGGGTCTTCACCAAACTGTTACCACAAGGCTGGAAGAACGCAACTGTCTACAGTATCTTTGTATGATGTAGCATTACCACGGTACCCCTTAGGTAAGATGTTAGGTGAGAAGACCTGGCTCACAACTTGCATTCCAATTCATTCCAAAAGTGTTTAGTAGGGTTGAAGTCAGGGATCTGTGCAGGTATCATGTACCTGGTGATGGAGACCAATGGAGACTTCCCTTGCAGCTAAGTTCTGGAATCCCCTGAGACTGGGACAGCGGGAGTCTGGCCCAAAGTTGAAGTCAGGGATCTGTGCAGGACACTTGAGTTCCCCACACCAAAACTGGACAGACTATGTCTTTTATGGAGCTGGTTTTGTTCACGGGCAGTCATACTGGAACAAGAAAAGGTCTTCACCAAACTGAGAAACTGAGAGCACAATTGTCTACAAAGTCTTAGTATGTTGAGGCACTCAGGTGAAATCCAAGTGGATTTAAGAAGAGGAAAAGTTGAGAGTCCACAAAAATATTTATTCCTCATAAAAATTGGACAAGCCAGTTTCTTCTAGGTTTTCCAGCGGCATTGGCCAGATATGACATATACAGAGGTACATGGGTCCAAGTTGTACCAAGGTAACTACTGTATGTATAACATGCAGATTCCTGGAATTATTCTTTATTAAGTGGCTCTAGGTAGTTGTAAACCCAACCACTAAATGATTCAGAATCCCACAACGAACATTTCCATTGACGTACCCCTGAATATCTATAGGTAACGATTCAGCATTGTCTCCCTGCTGAGCCTACAGAACATTTTTTGGTATATGTCCGATAGTTGGAGGTTGTGGTGTCCACCACTATGCAGAAATCCCATGCTTTATACGAGAACATACTTCTATTGGGGTGATTCAAATCTTGTTTCCTTTGCACCATGGACGAAAAGAAAAAATGAGATAAGCCAAATGGTGTGTGTATACGCCGGAAACAGTTGTTGTGCCGGACCGTGGGTTTGATGAAACCTCGCTTTCCACAGAACGCATTTTACTGTGAGCGAAACAATTCATATTCAAAAACAAACATGGAAATCTCCGTCCGGGCCTGCCCACAAGAGTCTCCGGCTGCCCAGAGAGTCCCGGCTGCCCATAGAGTCCCCGGCTGCCCAGAAAGTCCCGGCTGCCCAAGAGTCCCGGCATGGAGGCCAACTCCAGAACAATCTTCTGGTTAGAGGGTGGGAACGTCTACATAGGTTTTGTATTATATGTCATTGCGTGCTTTGGGTAAAGCATGCTTCCATCTTTAACCACATGTCGAAAACAAGTCATTTTCCGGGACAAGGTCATCTTCATTTGCTTTGAACCATTATGCCCAGAAAAAAAACCCAAACAACCCCACCCCCCCACTCCCAAAAAAATCGAGCATTAATCCCACCATGCAAGTACCCCTAAGCACAAATTCTTCCTCCTGCAGCACAAATCTTTGACCCTCCCATCCCCCTAGATCTAACACCATTCCTCCCCACGAAATCAAATTTCCCCATTTAAGCACCAATACCCCCAATCATGCCTTAAAGCTTTCCCCCCCCCCCCTTAGTTGGGACTGAAACCATGGCTATGGAGGCAATATGGTCAATCATAATCCCCCATGTCCTTCCCCAAACTACACAAAAAAAGCCTATGAAAAATGTACCAGGGCATCTCATAGGCCCCCTACTGATTTAATCAAAATGGCCCTTGGGCAATGAACATCGAGTTATCCAAAATGTCAGTCTGCCCCTTACCTCCCCCCCCCCCAAAAAAAAATGAAATAACAACCTTTCCTCCAGGAAACAACCCATCTAATAAACCTTTCCCCCACCATATCACCTTTTTTACACCCTCCCCCCAATTCCTCCCCACTCAAGATTTCCCCTTTTATCAATCCCAATACCCCCCCTCAAACCTTAATAGACAATTTTCCCCCCCCCCCAAAAAAAATCTCCAAATCCTCCCCCCTATTCAAATTTCACCCTTTTACACTAAAAACCCCCCTACTTTCCCCCCTTACCACTTTCACAACCCCTCCCCCCCCCCTATGTCCCCCCACTCTATCCCCCCCCCTTCATATTCCCCCCCCCACCCCCCCCCACCTTCCCCACCCCCCCACACCCCCCCTAGAAACAAATCCTTCCCCACTACCTCAATCCCCCATCCCCCCACCCCCCCACCCCCCCCCTACCCACTCACCCTAATTAACCCATATCCCCCCCCCCCCAAAAAAACATCACCCCACCCCCCCCCCCCATTACCCTCCTACAAACATCCACCCCCCCTACCCCCCCCCAACCACCCCCCCCCCCCCCCCCCCCCAAACACCCACAATTATAAACCATCCTCATCCCCCCCCCCCCCCCCCCCCACAAACACCCCCCCCCCCCCCAACCCACCCCCCCCCACAAAAACCCAACAAACCCAACCCCCACACCCCCCAAAACCCCCCAAAAACCCCCCAACCCCCACCCCCCCCCAACCCCCCCCCCCCACCCCCCACCCACCCCCCACACAAAAAACCCCAAACCCCCCCACAACCCCCCCCCCCACCAACCCCCCCCAAAAAAAACCCAACACAAAAAAACCCCCCCACCCCCCCCCAAAAACCCCCCCCCCCCCCCCACCCCCCCCCCAACCCCCACACACCCAAAAAAAAAAAAACAAAAACCACCCCCCCCCCCCCAACCCAAACCCCACCCACCACCCCCCCCCAAACCCCCCCCCAAAAAAAAAAAAACCCCCCAAACCCCCCCAACACCCCCCCACCACCCCCCCCCCAAAAACCCCCCAAAAAAACCCCCCCCACCCCAAAAAAAAACCAAAAAAACCCCCCAACAAAACCCCCCCCCCCCCCCCCCAAACCCCCCAAAAACCCCCCCCCCAACACACCCCCCCCAAAACCAAACCAAAACCCCCCACCCCCCCCCCCCCCCCCCCCCCCCAACCCCCCAAACACCCCAACAAAACCCCCCACCCCCCCACACACCCCCCCCAACCCCAAACCCCCAAAAAACCCAAAAAAAACCAACACCCCCCCCCCCCCCCCCAAAACACCCCCCCCCCCCCCCCCCCAAAAACACCAAACCCCCCCCCCCACACCCCACAAAAAAACCCCCACAACCCCCCCCCCCCCCCCCCCCCCCACCCCCCCCAAAACCCCCCCCCCCCCCCCCCCCCCCCCCCCCAAAAACCCCCCCCCCCAACCCCCCCCCCCACCCAAAAACCCCACCCCCCCCAAACCCAACCACCAAACCCCCCCCCCCCCCCCAAAAAAACCCCCAACCCCCAACCCCCACCCACCAAAACCCCCCAAAAAAAAACACCCCAACCCCCCCCCCACCCCCAAAACAAAAACAAAAAAAAAACAAAAAAAAACCCCCCCCCCCCCCCCCCCCCCCCCCCCCCCACCAAAAAAAAACCCCCCACCCCCCACCCCCCCCCCCCCCCCACACCAACACCCCCCCCCCCCCCCAAAAAACCCCCCCCCCCAAAAAAAAAAAACACCAAAAAAACAAAACCCCCCCCCCCACCCCCCACAAACCCCCAAAAAAAAAACAAACCCCAAAAAAAAACCCCCAAAAAACCCCCCCCCCCCCCCCCCCCCCCCCCCCACCCCCACCCCCCCCCCCCAAAAAAAACACCCCCCCCCCAAAACCCCCCCCCCCCCCCCCCAAAAAAACCCCCCCCACCCCCCCCCCCCCCCACAAAAAAAAACCCCCCCCCCCCCACCCCAACCCCCCCCCAAAAAAAAAACCAAAACCCCCAACCCCCAACCAACCCCCCCCCCCCCCCCCACCCCCCAA